>NC_051168.1:106442194-106934694 GCF_013339725.1 Rhipicephalus microplus | reverse complement strand
CCCTGATCTTCTTTCGCCGACGTTCTTAGGATGAATCGCTACGAGATGGCTCTACCTCTCTCTTCTATACTGAAGTCTGGAAGTAACTGAAGGAGTTCGGGCGTTACGCTTAGGGCTGCATTAATTGATTGTTTTATAACGTACACCTGTTAGTGGGTGCACTGTTGTAGTAAATGCATACCTTTGGAGGGATAAGAAACTGTGAAAAGATGCCAGGAGCTGATCAAACTGCTGTAAGAACGATTCAAATCAATTTGTTTATTTCTCTATGCATCATAGCATATTTACCACGCATAAACTTCAGACGATTGCCTCATAGTGCATTCCCAGTCTTTCCAGAAAACTATCTCGGACAAGTTTTGGTGGCTGCATATTGCTGGCTTTGCTGAATGACGCTCTCGTGACAAAGGTAGTTTTGGTGCATAAAGAATACCTGAATTTTCGAAAGGAGAAATTATTGTTGAGGTAGGCCGAAATATTACAGAAAAGAGGAAAAAAAATGCATCCTATAGATCGGTGCGATTTTTGTGAAATATTCATCACCACAACGTATGCCCCGCTGTTTGCGTTAGGCACATTACCATCACACGCGTTAATTAATATACGTAAAGTGCGACTGCTTTGAACCCTCCTTCGTTGGTTTTTTGCTGTAGCTATGGCCACGCACCTCGCTATTATAAAACTTGCATTTCAAAAAGTGTAAAAATATTGACAAAAACCACGGAATTCTCCTCCGATTGCAGGGAAGACAGCAACAAACCTGAGCAAACGTGCACGAAACATAAAAAGGAATATTAACAAAGCAACATAGAAATGCGCGTATAAAAAGATTTATTTTCATGAAAACCCATGCATAGTGGGCTTTCGCACATCAGTACTGGCACAAATGTTTGATTTAAATAAATCTTGCAGAACTGAGAGCATGAATAGGCCACAAGTGTAGGGAAGCACTAGTATTCATTACATAAAATCCACAAAAAACTAAATATATTCAGACGTCCGTAAGAATAAATTAACGAAAAGCAGTATGATACATTACGTTACCGTAAATTTTTGTGAATTCTCAGCTTATTCTCTACAAGCTCAATGCCACCATGACGCAGCAGTACTAGTAGGAAGCATGGCGGCGGCAGCAACGGGAGTCCTTTTGTGCCGTAATCGCAAGCTTAACAAGGATTTTTCTTGGAACACGCATTTCACAACGCTTTCAACTTTCGAAGGACTCACTAATGAAAATTTTGCTCAAGTGCATCCTGCGCTACTTAAGTGTAAGCAAAGGTGAAAGTGGTGCATTTAATGAACGTTTCGCAATCGTGGCGCTCAGTTCGCAATTACAGCAGCTAATTACCATGCACCTCGCGGCAGCTAGCATATATTTAGAGCCGAAGGAATTTTCTGGTCTTTCTGCTAGGATAGGCCTGTTGGTCATCGCTTTACGCAGTTAATTGCGCTTTGCTTGAACCTTAGACTGCTTCAATATTGCACCTGAAACAGGTACTTTTCATATACGATTCTTGCACTCAAATACTCTCATTGCTCGAAGATCTCACTTCGCACACAAAACGAAAGTAACAAACAATTTGTTCTCATTCTAATCGACTAACATTATGTTAATACATATTTTCAGTCCTTTCCGTCACAGTGTGATGCTGGTGCTGGCATATATAGAATCATTCATTGCGACCAGCTTTTGGACAGGTGCCTGGAAAAGTTACAACGGTTGATCCGTCTGTCTTCACAGCTTTAGTAGTGAAAGTGATTCAGATTGCGGGAACTTCAGGTTCTTTTTGGTAAGCTTTTACTCTTTTTTATGCTTAGCGCATGCTCCTTACCAAAGACTGCAACAATGAAAAAAAATTACGGTTTCCACTCTTTCACTGGTAAGTAACAAGGCCGGCTGTGTGGCGCGGTTGTATATAACTACCAATACTTGAGGTAGTTATATGAAAGGCCGTGATTCGTCAGGACAGGAAACCATCACTCCCAACATCCTTGTGCAATTGAAGTGTTTTTTTTATTTGGAATGGCGGAAGGCATGCCCATTAGAAGCGAAGGTGTCCTATTCCTGGTATTGGCAGTGGGACTATATTGCTCCTCGTAACTACTTATGCTCTGTGTACTGATATTAGTAGATCCTTGCTGAGACATTTTCATGATTTGCTAACTACAAAAAAAGTTTTCGAATTAGTGAACTTTATGTGCCACGTTTTCTTATTTCTGTTTGTCTTTCAACGTTGATCAAGAAGATCGCGTGGCGCTCGATATATGTCGCTGAGAGTTGAGTTTTTCAGTACCGAACTTTCAATTTTAAAGGTACTGAGCATTAGAACTTTGATCTTTGGAACTTAGGCTCCTATAAATCAGTTCCAGTAGACGTGATGAAACATTTTTCAGGAGAACAAGTATGGCTACTACTAAAAAACACTTATTATATATTTGGTGCAATTTCAGAGGGAAACAAGGAGTAAGCGGCAACCAATATGCTTCAAGCTCGCAAACCGTTACTTACCTTGCTTATTTTGTTGTGGACGTGTGTTAACTTCCTAAACGATATTGTAATGTGCAGTGCCTGTTCTAAAGCTTTGTGTTAATTTCTAGAAAAAATATCCAGGAGCGAGCTGTACTCTAAATTGCCCAAACACTAGCTTCAGGAAAATTCTGAAACATTTGATAGACGCAATGCTCAAATGCAACATCTCAGTTTCCAACACACAATCTGGCCCTTAAACAAATGGCAAGAACATTTTTAAATGAATGAGTTGGTGTTTACAAATTTTCAGCTAAATATTTATCTAAGTACCTTATATAAAAACAAAACATACAAAACAGCAATTTCTCGTTAGTAATGTACGACTTTTCTGTTTTCTGTTTTTCACCTGTATATGGTGGAAACTGCGGTATATATTTGTGGGAAAGCCTGCTGTATATCATAAATGTTTACACATATTGTGTTACTTAAAATTTTTCATTCGCTTTCCTTATCGCTTGAGGTTGTATGACTCCATGATGTCGTTGCAGCTCCCTTCAACACAATAGTCTTTTCATCAAATATGTACATGATCGACTGAGAAAGCTGACCTGACATAGCTGGATTTGCTTTTAGGCAAGGTGCGGAAACAAATTAGATGTCGCGAAATTTTAAAATGATGTACTACCTTCTAGAGCTTTCTCGAATGTCTTGTTTAAAAAAGAGTGATCGGGATGGGGATCAGCATTCAGTGAAAGTGTTGTTAAAGGGTTCAAATACATTCTATAGTGACTCCTTCCTTGAGTAGTACGCCCACCTTTCACGTTAAAATACAGGATTGAATTGCATTATTTATGCAACGGGTGCACATTCAATGAACACCTGTCAGAGCCACAGCATGCTACTGGACTGACTGGTTGGGACGCCAACAATGCATCGTCTGCCTCGTTGTTCCACCCAACCCATTGTTGCTGGCAACGTTCATAGTTTTCCATACGCAGAACACACGAAACGTTTTTGATTGCAACAGAAAGGCCACAATGATCTAGACACAACTCAAATAACTCTCAGTGGCATTGTAGTTACGCCCACTCTTTGCTTAACACGGAGAACTTTTAGTGACGTTGTAGAGAAAGCCTTTGTAAGTGCAATAATATAGTCAACATACAATGCCGAGGATTTTCCTCCTAAGCAAGTACAAGGGGCCACTTGGAGGAGACTCCCCTTACAGCCTGAAGCAATGAAGCACGGAAAAAAAAGGGGTGTTAAAGTGCGACTTACTTGGGTCGATGGCTAAATTGGTTAACGTGGTTGTGAAATGGGGTGTTAAATTGCGACTTACTTGGGTCGATGGCTAAATTGGTTAACGTGGTTGTAGGAGGGGGTGTTAAATGAGTGAACACGTACACACGTATGCGAAAGGGCGGCGCTGGTCGAAGGGACGTCGATCATTGTGTTTGTGGATTCGTTGGAATTCATTTCACCGCGACCTTGGACGTCGACGCGCCGTACAAAGCAACCGACGAGCGGCAACTGAGCGAGCGAGCGCCGACCTTGAGTATATATGCAGCGCGACGGCGCATGCACTGTCAGCTGTTGAATGTTCTCGAAGCGCGACGCCACATGCGCGTCCACTGGAGAATCAGGAGAATTGTAGATGTCGAACGCGGTGTGTAGAGGAGGAAGGGTGCACAGATGGTGGAGGAGTGAAGCGCGCGCGGTGTGTAGAGGAGGAAGGGATGCACAGATGGTGGAAGAGTAAGAACAAGAAAGCAATCTTCAACCCTTACAAAAAAAATACCAGGCCTGCGTGGAAGGTGCCGCACAGTCACAGCGAAGCGGCCTTTTAGAGCTTTTTATAAACACTCATTGGGTAACTTCTGCAAGCACACTTTCTGGGAAACCACTATGACATTACCCATAATTTTTGTGCAGTAGGCCGGCAATCGCTATGCTAGCCTTCGTCATCATATTTTAGTGGTTGCCAGGCCAATGTCGAATTATCGGTAATCAACGGGCTCATCAAGCTGCCCGTTCAGCTCGTACAGAAGACAACGACCTCTCTCTAGGACGGATGCTGCTATAGGAGGCTCCGCATGCTTGCTCGCCAACGGTCTATGTCACTCAAGAATAAGCCTCTTTCTACGCATGCACGATTGCGATCCCTTGATCCTACGTTAAGCTTACAGCTTCAAACAAAACTTCGACGAGGCTAATGTTCTGTGCACACTATGGTTGGGAGTCGCGTTTACCCGTGCGTACGCGTTCCGCATTGAGATGGCCGACACCACCGCCTGTGCACACCGTGGAGGTGAAGAGATAATTTGACACGCCCTGTGTGACTGCCCGGAATGTAACCTAGAAAGACAATATCTTTCTAATACACTAAACAAGTTAGATCACCTGCCGCTGTCAGAAGAAAGTATACTGCGCCATCGTCATGACTCATCATCATAGAAGAAAGCCGTGCAAGCGCTACTGGGCTTCTTAGAGCTACTGGCCTGTCGGAACGCCTATGAGTGGACTGATTTTGTGTGCACGTGGTCCGTGTTTTTTCTCTTATTTATTTTTTAACTCTCTCTCCTCTTTTAACCCCCTATTCCCAAACCCCAAGGTAGGGCAGCATACTGGATACTAGCATCTGGTTAACCTCCCTGCCTTTCTTTCTTCTGAGAAAAAAATTCTACTGAGAAGCCTGGTATCCACTAAACACTTGCAAATAATTTGTACCAATTGTTCTTCCAGTGGCTGACGAAGATGAGAAATTCTGCCTGAAGTCGGTATGCGCCACAGTTAATAGGTGATCAAGAACAAGATTTTTTATTGGATTGGAGTATCGGCTGACCCACTCATTACACTATTCGCAATGTGTGACACCTGGTTGTTTCTTTGCTATTCGAAAACGCTTTACTACTCATATTAACGTGATTTCTTTCCCAACATCAAGCCTGCTTATAGGGCAACTTTGCGAATAATTCCCAAACACCGACGTGGCTCAGTCAAAAAATACTGAGCTGGCACTCATCGGAACAGTGATCAACCCCCACTGTGTCCTAGGCGTTTTATTATACCAAGTTTTTTTTCTTTTAATCCTGTTTACGGACACCAGAGGCGGCGGCAGACAACTACGGCACAGCGCAGGAGCGTATTCCACCCTCCTAACAGTTTTCGCAGTAAAAAGCTTTGTCGCAATACTGTGGATGTGGAGGTTGGATTAACACTTACCAATGCATGAATGCTAGAGACTGAGTTGTGCGAAGTTTATTTCGCTTTCTTCAGCAGCTGGTTTTCTAAATAACCTGCTAGTCAACCTATTGTGTAACTGAGCACGCTAAGAATAATTCTTCATTTTGCTTTTCTCCTTCATTGTGCAACCAAAGTTTTAGTTTGATTGCCGTTGAATCCTTGTGTCTTCTTTCGTCAGTGACAGCCCGCCTGGCTTTCAGTAACAGGAGACGGAGGTACTTGACATTGTGATTATGGTTATGATGTTCGACTGCCGATCCGAAGGTCATGCGATCAAATCTTGGCGGTGGAGGTTGCGTTTTCGATGGAAGCGACAATGCTTGAGGTGAGGACGTGGAATTATTAAGAGCTGTTTTTTTCTTTGTTCGACAGAATAATGATGAGAACTAACCGACAATAATGTCAATGAAAGTACAGTGATTGGTATAGTAATAATTGTAATATAATTGTTAAGAAAGAAAACTGGACGAAAAGATAACTTGCCGTGGGCAGGGACCGAACTTGCGGTTTTCGAATAACAGCAAGTTTAGTTCCTATACCACGGCAAACTATCTTGGTAGAGGCGTGGTACGTTTAAGTGCACTAATAATGAAGGCGCTAGTCTACAGCAAGAAAAGCGCATTGGAGTAGAAATAGTCGCCAGCATGCACTTTCCCTCTCGTACAACTTGACCTGACATCTGCCTGCAAATTGGTAGGTGGTTTACAAAGGTGGGCAAAACAGTTTTTTTTTTCCTTGCCTCATGCAAGCCTCTCTACAGCGTGGCAACCTTCATGACCCTCAGCGGCAAGCGCCGTGGCGCGAAGCAGGAGCGGGTGACACCAGCTGGTGAAATCGATCTCTCTAAGTGCGCTAGGGACCAGAGACTTCTGCTGAAACGGCCGGGAAAGAACCCCGCTGGCTGGTAATTTTGATGGTCATAACGGGACAAAAAAAAATCACGTATTCCCGCAGTATGGCAGCGCACGCCGAGCGAAATTCATGACCGAAAATTCGCTTTTGAACACACAGGTATATCCGCACATCGATGTCTCTGACTGTTTTTGGCTTTTAGATGATCACATACATGCTGGCTCTTCACCCTCAATGGCCCGCAGCACATTCATCATTGCAAAGCCTGAAACGAATGTAGTTTTCTATTTAGCTTATAATAAAGAAGCATATATGAACAAGCACAAAGTCGAAGGAGAGTATTAACAGCTCTTCGCAGCTCGTCTGCTATTGGTTGAAATGCACCAGTATAGCAGTCTGACTAAGTAAAGAAGCGCGGGCTTTTGAAACAATGCATACATCTCCCGAATCGGGACGCCAGATTATTAGCCTCTAATGCACTCCTTCGTCCTTCGTTAGAATACGCAATTGTTATTTGGCATCCACATCATGCCATTTGGTCTAATCACCTCAAATCGGTCCAAGACAAAGCAGCCTGGTTCGTCCTATCATCTTATTCTCGATTTCAATGTGTCACAAAAGCTAAAAAAAACTCTTAATATGCATTCACTCGCCTTGCGTCGAATGCTCACCAGGTTATCCTTCTTTCACACCCTCTACCATAGCGCCAAGTCTTTTTCGCGATCTCAAATTATACTCGCGCACCACATCTCGTCTAGATTAGACCGCGCCTATACAGTCAAGCCTTTTTTTTTTAGCTCACACTGAAAAATGCCGGAATTCACCTCTTGCACTAGCAATAGATCAATGGAATTCACTGCCATCAAGCATTGCCAGTACCAACGATCATCAGTATTTTCAATTAGTGCTCCCCTCGTTTCTCGAGCGCGATAACGCTTTTCAATTGATCACCTAAATCAATTTTATACGGATCTTTGATATTGTTCATTTGTGAAATGGTATTGTTTCTGCATTATATTTCTAGTTTTCCTTTTCAATTGCTCTGTTCCTTAAATGCGATTGTTTTTCATTCCTTATAAATCTCCCCACCCCTATGTAATGCCTTCCGGGCCCTTCGGTTGCACAAATAAATAGATAAAAAATAAATAAATAAATAAATATATAAATATTAGACCTTGGTGCGAAGCGTCAGGGCACTCTAAAGTACTGCACAGTTTATAAATTCGATGCACTTCTTTGCGTGCTTCAGATATTTTAGCATCTATCTATCTATCTATCTATCTATCTCTATCTATCTATCTATCTATCTATCTATCTATCTATCTATCTATCTATCTATCTATCTATCTATCTATTTATCTATCTATCTATCTATCTGTCTATCTATCTATCCATCTATCTATCTATCTATCTATCTATCTATCTATCTATCTATCTATCTATCTATCTATCTATCTATCTGTCTGTCTGTCTGTCTGTCTGTCTGTCTGTCTATCTATCTATCTATCTATCTATCTATCTATCTATCTATCTATCTATCTATCTATCTATCTATCTATCTATCTATTTATCTATCTATCTATCTATCTATCTACCTATCTATCCATCTGTCTGTCTATCGATCTATCTGTCTATCTATCTATCTATCTATCTATCTATCTATCTATCTATCTATCTATCTATCTATCTATCTATCTATCTATCTATCTATCTATCTATCTATCTATCTATCTATCTAGCTGTCTGTCTGTCTGTCTGTCTGTATGTATGTATGTATGTATGTATGTATGTATGTATGTATGTATGTATGCATGTATGTATGTATGTATGTATGTATGTCTGTCTGTCTGTCTGTCTGTCCGTTTGTCCCTCCGTCCGTCCACTTACGTCTCGGTGCTGTCGCCATAACCCCCTTAACTTGACGTGAGCTAAAATTAGTATGGAAGAGTATGAGAGCTTGACGAATATTACGTGCTGGTCAAGACATGAATAATGTCACATTACTGTTTAGTATGTCGTCAAACACATTCCGCCAGATAGTGGCACATAGACTGGGCCCGGCGAAACCGCAGTCGGCAGAGCTCTGAACATGCGTTCTTTATTGTGCTTTCAGGCACTACTGCTATCCGTCGTATCGGCGGCACCAACTTCAGACACGCAACGACCAGCTACAGAGGCTATCACGACAGCGACTGACAGTGCAGATTACAGCTACCGCCGCATAACACTGGATCCAGTCAGCGCCACCACGGGAGCCTGGGGAGTGACGTCACCAGTGAAGCTGCCTATATACCCGACGCTGATGACCGAAAACTTCAGTGGGCCCGGCGAAACCGCAGTCGGCAGAGCTCTGAACATGCGTTCTTTATTGTGCTTTCAGGTTAGTTATTACTGTTCATACAAGAGTGACGATCGATGCATTTTGATTGTGCCGTGCCCACATAGACTTCTGAGAATTTTATTGCAGTGTTTTCATGTCTGTAAACTTTTGCTCTGCGGGGACGTTGAAGAAAACCCTGGTCCTGATGTCGCTAAGATGCTTCAAACGCTTATAGACGGACAGAAGGCTATACGAAACGACTTGGCTGACGTCATAAAAAGACTAGATGAAACTGATAAAAACATAGAGTCCCTGATGGACAGAATGTCGCAAGTGGAAAAAGAAATTAAGGAAGTAACAAAGAAGACTAATGCTATGGCTAGCTCCAATGTAAACCTAGGGGAAATTCAAGAAACTATGAGAGCGCACCAAAAAAAGTTGGTGGAACTCGAAGACCGGAGTAGAAGATCTAATCTTGTAGTGTTTGGAATTAAAGAAACCAAAGACGAAACACCCGAGACGCTCAGGCAGAAAGTTATTAAGGAAATAATTGAAGACAAGCTTGGGGTTTGCTGTTCGTCTGTCGCGCGAATACATAGACTAGGAAAGGCGTCATCAAACCGTCCAGTCATCTTGTACTTTCAAAATTACTTGGAAAAACAAGAAGTCTTACGTAAATCAGGGAAGTTCCTGTGGTGTTGCTAATTCTCATGTTTCTGTTCTAATCATTGTGCAAGTGCAAACAATTGGTTATATGAACATCTGGTACTGTCTGTACGTGCAACATTGTGTATATTTAGCGTCATTTTATGAAGAAGTACTCAGTAATATATTGCAACACGGTCACCATGGCTCCACACGCTTCGCATAACGTGGATTATCAGGGTACTTGGAATCTGCCAAATTTTTTTACCAAGAAAGAAATTCGAAGCCAGCAGAGGTTTGGCAGTATCATCAGACAAATGTCTCCGTAGATTACACATTCTTCAAAGCAAAAAGAAAGTAATGGCTGCAACTTTTTTGTTTATTTTCTCAAGAGTTAATTATTTCCGATGGAAGGTAAGCACTTTCTGTTTTATTTGGCTTCTCTTTACGATTATTCAGAGATCACCGGGACGTAATTTAGGTATTCATCTTCACTTTTACCAATGGACCGCTTACTCGGTACAATCTGTCGCTGGGCGCAGATTTTTAATATGCACACCGAGCACGAAGCAAAAAAGAAGCCATTGTGTTTTAAAGAAGAACAAAACCTATTCGTTGAGTTATGAGCCTGATGATCGACCCTAGACACCGAAAGCTATAGAGAAACGTGCTTCAAGGCCTTCTTCGCCGTCATACTTGTAAGAGTGATTTGGTTCACAAAGAATTTCCGAATCTTATTTCGAACAGCTCCACATTTTCGAAATGACAAAGGAAATCAAAGAATTGGGAACTTCTTTCTCTCCGGAAAACTTTTCTGATATGAATATACCTCACACGGTCGCACTTTTACATTCCAAGAGAAAATCAAACGTCTTGTAGTCTTCTTTTTTTTTTGATGAAAATGAACTCTTATTATAAGCGTCACGATTGGCCTCGACTGGTATTTCGCCTACAGTAAAATTATACTCGTGCTTCTTTCTCCTTGCGTTCTAATTAGATTTTCAGAAAACTTTGCAAAGCCGCGTAGTTGCTGCTGTACGGTGCTTTATCATGTCGTTCTCACTTATATGCATCTTATAAACTCCTAAAAAGCTAATGCGCTCTGCTGTCTCTGATGTGTTTTAAAAATGGTTGCAACGTGAGAACTAAGACAGCCGTAGCGTTACAGATTATTCAGAAAAAAGTATAGCTGTCGAAACACCAAGCTTCGTTTGGGTAATGACTTTGGTTTATTCTTTCTATGTTGTGGTAAATGGTGCTTTTTTGTATTCTCTTGACATCTGATAGTTGATAAACTTATAGGAATAACTTCTGTACTCATGTAGGCCCATCGCAGCACTAACCACGTTGCAAAATGCCGTCTCGTCAAGAAGGCGCAAGCGTTTATTTCCCTGTTAGATGCTCGCTATCGAGCAGCTGTCCACACTGATCACTTACAAATAAGTACAGCGCTTTTTCGACGCGCTTCTCAAAGCATGTCACAAAGTCATCATATTATTCAGCATGAACTTATTCAACTTTATATATATTTTTGCTTACTTTAATACAAACCATTGTTTATTGCTATCTTGAGTATTTTCATGGTATCTGGCAATGCAATTTTCTTTTTTTTTTCAATTGTAAAAGTCCATTCCTTTTACTTCCACTAACGGTTTGGTGCAGCTGATAATTTAAGGCAATTTGGCTTATTCGGGTTATTCTTAATAATGCAGAAGGGGGGAAGGACATAGTAAACATCAACCAATTGTTACAACAAAAATGACGTTTAGCCCTCGTTATATAAATGCCTTATTTGAAAACATTTTTCGGAAAAGAAGAACCACGACGATTCTTTATGAACAATGAATTTCACGGCATAAATTTTCCCGACCAGACGGGTTTCTGTCGACCCCGGCACTTCTGTACTCAGTACGTGCAAATGCTTTAAGCACCTTTAAATAGCTCATTCCTTGGATTGCACGCGGAACTCAGGTCACTACCTAAGAAAATGGGGTGAGGAGCGGAAGGTGCATTCGGACCATTCAGCCTGATTACACAGTAAGAGCTACCAACGCGTGCCGAAAACATTCGCAATTTTCTACCTTGATACCTTCGTCTGTAGCAATTGCCTGGTTATAACTAGCGAATGTTCGTCAGTACAATGAACTAATATACAGAATATATGCAGTCATTGAGTTAAAGCTCTTCGATATCAGCCATGTGTCCTACGCATCAATACACTGAATAACTTTGGCTTTTTCTACATAGTTATTTGTCGCGTGAATTAGCGGATGTCAGTGGGTGGACGGAGTGGAAGAGTGTTCAACAGTAGGCGTGATTTAAACACGACTTTGTTACGCAACAAAGCACGAAAATGATAGGTTCTTGTTTTATCATATTCACGCAAGAGACAAGTAATTCATAGCTACGTTTTGTTTGTTAATAAACATGACATAGCTGACAGATGTGAAAAATCGCAGCCGTATTTACAGCGGTATTGGTACAGCTTAACAAATACTGCTCACGTAGTAAATATTTTCACAAAGGTACGATAAATTTTCACTGGCCAAAGTGTTGCGAAGATAGTCTCTCCCGGTAACTTTAGTGCCACAGCTGCGCACAAACAAGAAAGCTTTCTGTCCATATTTGAAATAATAAAACAGAGAAATTGCAAAGGAAAATGTGAGTCCCAAAATGTCAGGGCCGTGCAAAGGTCGTGCTGCTTGCCTGGAAAAAAATGTAAATGCAGGGGGTTGAAAAATCCAGGAGTGACTTCAATGTTGCAAAATGCGCCCTCTTTGAAATCTTCTACAATCGCTGGGATGCATATAGTGACAGAAAGGCAATTCATGGGCATTTCAGACAAGTGTGTACTTGGAAGTGCACAGAACGATGAGAAGAGATGAATGCAACATTTGTTCCTACAGGTGTGCGCAGCATCGCCATACGGATATGCAGTTTTTCGAGTGGGCAACGGCACTGAGGAAGAGATATGGAGTTTCCTGGGCTTCACTAAGTTTCCCAGGACTTGACCTGGTCCTATTAGCTTGTCTTCCTTTTTTTCGCCACCTTTATTCCATGACTGAGAAAAGGGAAGTTTATTGTACACTTAAGTTGTACATACAAAAACGAAAAATCATTAACTAGTTAAGACAGTGTATGCATCTTACAAATGATCGCCGAAATCTCATTGATCACTGGGTATTCAAATGTTACAAGTCAAAGGAAAATTAAAATGAATCAAGTTAATCACATTTTACAGGATAAGGCCTATGCATGCGTACTAGGAGTGGGCGCATGGCTAGTACGGAACAACTGGAAACTTCAGCCGTCCCTCTCTTACTCTGAAGAAACGTGTATGCCATCGTCGAAGTAAAGACTCTTCAGCATGCGTTTCCAGCTGCTGATCTAGGTAATTCCACACAATGAGCCGAATTTTCTGTAGTGCGGGATAGGCGCCTCTATGCGGCCTGTACCGTACTTTCGCTAAACAGAGTCACTGCCACAGTACGTACAAGGTCACTGTAAAGACCAGTCTTGCAAACAGCCTACGTTCTGTTCACATGCACCCTGTGCGAAAGCCAAAGAGGCGTTGTACCATGTGCCAGACGCCCCTCGCCTCCGAGCACTGAAACAGAGCATGCTGGGCCATCTCTCTTTTGCCGCAGTTTGGGCAGTGGTCATTTGGAACGACTCCCCAACGTGCTAACCAGTCATGCGTAGGCAATGCCCTCCACCTTCTCAACCAGTCAAATTCGCGCACCTGGTTAGGTACGCGATTGCAACGCCATCGTTTCTCTTTTTTTTGTGCAGGATGCTGTTTCTTCCTCTTTACTCAGTGTGCTACTTGTCACCACTTCGCTTGTTTCCTGCAATGAAACATCTTCCATACTGCATGAACCTAATGATTCTACTGTTTGTTTTAAGGCACGGGTAGCTCTGTAAAACTTAAGCGACATTTCCGCTCGTATCCCGATGCACGAATTTGCCGTGAAAGTACCTTTTAGTGTACTGCTCCCGTACATGTACCCGGGTAGTTGCTGTCTTCGAAGAGCTTCTGTGTTCTTTTCGCAGCAAGTGCCCTCGTGAATGTAGGTATGTCTGGGAGACTCCGCCCTCCACGGTTTGTGGGAAGCTGTGAAAATTTCCTTTGTAGCTTTGCTGGTTTTCCTCCCCAGAGGAAGGTCTCCGGAATGGGGGCGAGGCGTCCAGTTACACGGTGAAGTAGAAGGGCGATGTGTGCTACATTAAAACGCAAAAGCGCATGCCTGGGTTTTGATGACTGTTGCTTTTGCGGTTAGTGACAAATTAAAATGAGTGCCTGCTGCTATGGCATCGGTTGATCTCCTAAGCACGCCATTCCAGGTCCTTTTTGAGACATCTCCTTCCTCAAAGTAAGTAAACGCCTAACACCTTAACAGCTTGAACGTATTTAAGTCTGCTGGCAATAGTTCTTTGAAGCCTCCAAAGCACAATGCCCTACAGTTGATGATTTTTAAAAGAGCACCAGACAGACAGAAATTCTCAACAAAAATGTTAAGGAATGTACTATAGCTAGAAAAGTTACGATAATATACCGAAATATCATCGGCGTATGTGACAATTTTTAAGGTTTATTTCCGTGGCATCTGAAAACCCACTATGCACTCACAGTTTCAAAGGCTCCAGAGACAAAATGAATGATACCGAAGGCAACGGACAGCCTTGCCTAATATACATCTATTTGTCTTCATTTGATTCTCAGGCTCTATGCCTGAGGAGTGTAAGCCATATTGCACGACAAAGTGTACGTGTACTTTGACTTTCTGTGACACAAAATAACTTCAAACGAAGCAGAAAAGCTTATGTCATGTTGTACATAAAAGCGCTCTAAGGCCATTGAAGCATTCTAGAGGTACTCTACATAAATGAGTGAACACTATCATATTGCGCAGAAATATAGAATCTTCAAACTTTTTGCATTTATTTCTTTTATTAGTGGTCCTTCCAAAGTGGTTATTGGGGCACGTAGTTTTTTGATAACATAAGCTACTGTATGCGTGTTTTGACCACAAAATGATCGTTGCAGATGAAAAAAAAAATGCACACTAATGTACTTTCTATGTTGTTATATAATGAATATTTCTGTCGTCGGGGAAGCTCACGCTTACTGCGCCTATAATAGATTTCCTCAGCTTCAGCTGCTGCGAAAAACAAATTTCTTGTTTTGATTTATTTACCGTATATACCAGAAAAGAAAAAGCACCTAAAAAAAACACCCTGCACCTAACACGTGCATAAAACAAGAGCGGCGGACCATTATGAAACATCAACAAACTGTTAATTTTCCGTTAGCTGAAGGATTTCTGCATAGGTGAATATTGAGCAGTAGGTTTTGCTACTTTTTTTAGTCTTCCTCGCATTCTCAGAACAGATTGCGGCTGATGCGTTTGTATGTAGTATCGTAACTCTTTAGACGTATACGGTGCAGCTAACACGCAACTTTCCGGATATAGGGTGATAGCGCAAGATACAACAAGTGAGCTCGAACTTTAACATTACGCTTATCTCTGCTTACATGTGCCGAATATTTTTCTCGTTGTCCGATTGAATAAAGATGGGAAGCAATTTAGGCAGATTGGAATAAATAAATATGTTCTAAGGAGCCTGTATAGACGATTGATACTTAATATATGTGAGAAGCTCCTGTATCAATTCAAATATCTGAGCTCTCATAGAGTGAATAATACAACTGTCGAATGAAAGAGCGTCATTTGCGATGTTTTTCTTAAAAGTACATGTGATAGTTGGAGGTGTTCATATAAGAAATAGCCGGTCCACTTCCATGCTAATTTATCACAGCAGGAAAGCAAATCATGTGTAAGTGAAACTCTTTTTTTTCAATTTAATTATTGTTTATTCACAAATATAAAGCGTATCATTTGAAATTCATTTCGAGCTTGCTATTTCAGAAGGCTTACTTAGCCCCATTGATGTTTATTTGCAGATTTGACGCCAATCTAACAACTAGTGCTAGGTAAACGAGCCTGAAAGATATTTTTTCGCACTATCTAACCTATTTTCATAGAGGAAAACTAATACAAAAATAAAGTTAATGCGAAAAGTTCTGTTTTCTCCAGAATTCAATTGATTGATTGATATGTGGGGTTTAACGTCCAAAACCACCATATGATTATGAGAGACGCCGTAGTGGAGGGCTCCGGAAATTTCGACCACCTTGGGTTCTTAACGTGCACCCAATCTGAGCACACGGGCCTACAACATTTCCGCTTCCATCGGAAATGCAGCCGCCGCAGCCGGGATCTCCGAGAATTCAGACAGCATGACGTTGTTTAGAACGAAACTCGAGGGCGACGGGAAACGTTGGCCATGAAAGACATTATCGCGAGTGGGCTTTTGACGCAAGCCTGCTTGAGCCGGTGAATGGACACGACAGGGTCGCAAAGTTTGACCGATGTGAGTCTCTTCTTATCGTGACTGAAGACGAAAGGGGCGCTCCTATACGGTCGCTAAAGTGATATTGGAGTTCGTTGCAACAAAAAAAAAAAACGTTGACCCAATAAATTCATAACAACTCATTCAATACAAGTTATGGCTTGACAACTGGTAATTATTTGTGCGGCCCTCAAGGTATTCGTTCTCAGTACTAAACAATTTTCGAAATCCCTCTTCATTCTTCAGAGTACTGTTTGTTCGTTTTCACATGTTATTCTTGGTACGCAAAAAAATGAAACAATGGTACATATAATGCACGGGTAGTAGGCATATATGCTTCAAAGAGTTCTAGTTCCACGAATAAATCGGTAATGATGGTGAAAATAAGAAGTTCTGTCGAAGACATGTTGTCTCGAAACTCGTGCAACAGTTGAATTAAGTGGACCTAACGGAGCTTTTACGTCGTCATATAATTACAGCCTGAGAAAAAAAAAGAAGCTGTGAATACCGCTTCTAGTACAACCATCCTTTTCCTCTTTGCTTTACAAAATTGATCCAATAATTAGCGACCGAAGTGATTATTTTGTTCCACATTTTAAACAGCGAAAATTTTTGTGCAAAGTTTATAGTTAATGCTATTTGAATCATGTGCCCGTAATTGACACCACAAAAATGCGAGAAGAGTATTAGGTTATAAGTAGCACACCACGTTAAGTGGGGATATTTTAGCGACCGGGTCTAGATTTGGGGAAAAACTATTGTCGTAACTATTGTTTACTTTGCTATTTACGATAACGCCTCATTGTAAACATCATAATATGCGCGATGATGTTCATATTATTCGCGCTTCTATATCGCTTGAAGGAAGAATAACTTATGAGGTGGTTTCCACGCCCAAATCGGATTTTCCTTATGAATCTCGATAATTACAGCGTTTTCGGCAACCGCACTTTAGTAAGTTGCGCATCTATATATTAAAAACTTGAATTAGGCGAATGCTATATAGACGTTTTCTAATTAAACATGTTGGTGTTTGCAGTGCCACAATATTGTTTTTATGATGTACATTCATATACGACGGGAGTATGTATTGATATTTTTGGTTACAACATTCTCTTCTTAGACTCATTTACACCTTTAATCCACCACTAAATTATTTTCCGTTAAAGTAGTACACTGTTGCGCTAGCTTATGCGTTTTCACACCTGCTTCGTCTGTAGGAAGATAAATGTTATTGTAGGAATGTGCTGAACAAACGCCTCCTAAATATCTGTCCTTCTCGTCCTTAACGTTCACAAATAAAAAAAAGCTAGTATAATTCTCAGTTGGCGGATTATTCTACCTGCTTTGACTGTTATTTTAAACTAGTTGATTTGCTCGAAGGACGTTTTGCATTAATCTGTATAGTTTCGCATTGCTGCAGTGACGAAGTTTCGAGCGTTCGTGGGATAATAAAAAAAACATTGTGTTTATTTTGGTATACATGCGGTTTGCTATAACGTTTCCTTAACTGCACAAAATAGTTACACTACACAGACACTGTGTTCAATAACGATTTCATGTTTATCTGGTTAAAAAAGACATTATCACTTGTCAGCGTATTATCATCATAGTGTCGGTGTGCTTGGATATATTTAGCATAAATTGTCATTCATAAAAGTTCCCATTGAAAGTAATATTGCCATCACAGCAAATCAGGGTGACCGAGAAACATGACGAAATTACCAAAATGCAGCTATTACATTCTGTTTCTAATTGCCTAATCAAAAGAACGACAAATTCATTGCCGAATCTGTAAGGACAGGCCTCACAAAAAATTCATCTAGGCAAAACACCACCAACAAGCCCCGACACAAATCACATTAGCAAACTGAAATCTATAGAGGAATGTCTGTGTTCGAAAATGCCCTCTTTTTCAGTGGTACGGAAAGTATTGGACTATCGATCACGAATAGATTATGCTGCTTTAAAGCAGGAAAAACATATTAAGGGAGCAAAAAATCAAAACATTTGACAGAAGTGCACTTACCAAGCTTGTACTGGGAATGTACGTAAATAATTCAGTGCAGAGATTCCAATATAAATCGACGTCAGTGTCGACGAACAACAAGTAGACAGAAGTGGCGGTTAGGCTCTGACAGAGTACAGCGCCAGCAACTCTGCACTGAATGTATTGCACTCCAGGTACTCAAAGGTGCGTATATTGAGGTCAAAATAAAGAATCGTCGAAGCAATAAACGCACCCAAGGCAGATTTCTACTTGTCTTGTTTTGCTTGTTATAGTATGTCTTTCATATTCCCAACACTTATGTGAATTTTAAATGTGAAGCATTTCTTAGCGCGGAGGACCCACGTTCGATTCCACGCGCCAGAGTCCTTTTTCTGATTTTTTTTTCTTTCTTGCGTTTTCATATATATAGAGACGTATACATATAAGGTGAGTGAAATCGACGCTGACGCCCATGTCAAAGTCGATGCCTACGCCGACGCCAGCGGCGAAATCCAGCCGAGAGTGTCCATACATTTGCTATCGCAATAAAAGAACATGTGAGCATGAAGGAATCGAGTTGTGCAAAGAGGGACAGTGCAATGAAAAACCAGACGAGAAACGACAGCAGTGGCTGCTTGACCACGTTCGATGAGTCTTTCTAGCGTCTGCGAAGACGTCTTCTTGCGTCTCCTTGCGTACAGATCAGCTACAGCTACCAAGCCCGAAAATTCATCCGAGTTCCGGGTGTTGCGGCGTCGCTGCAAGAAGAGAAAGATGGAAAGAAAGCGTAAAGAATATGCTTCGTCTACGCTCGGTGGCGGCATTCAAAGCACAAGATCGCATGTCTGCGTTCTGCAAACGGAGCGTGGTGTTGAGATGATAAGAAATGCCCGAATATAATAGTTCAAGAGTGATGCAAGTAACCTAATGTCAACGAAGCCTGAGCCACTGCGGCATTGCGGAATTCACGTCCAGTCCTATTTCTCGGAAGCGAATCGCATATGCCCAATTCTCTCAAAGAACGATTGTGGAGGTTGACACTTGCCATATTGAAGCGGTCTTCCTGCATGCTGCAAGCTCTTATTGAAAACTGCACGACGTAATGTTTTTATTTCTTATTTGCCAACGCGTTTCGACAGTTTTCCAAAGTGGTGGTTTTAGTAACTATTTTCTGTTGTTTCTTAAAAAAGGGGAGGAGAGGGGAGTTCTGTGATGTAGTATTTGTGCGTAAGAGTCCGGAAAGAGCAAATACGATGATGCTCATTTCAGCTGTATTATGGCAGAAACAAAGGCGCTGGAGGATATTGGCTGAGTGCTCGGAAGCGCAAATTTTATCTTGCAGGTTTTTTACCGCCAGTGAAAGTAGTTTCACAACAGCGTGCGTATTAAATGCGAAGCATTTCTTAGCAAACTTCAGCGACTTTGAGCATATCTATCTATCTATCTATCTATCTATCTATCTATCTATCTATCTATCTATCTATCTATCTATCTATCTATCTATCTATCTATCTATCTATCTATCTATCCGCCTACGACTTTTAGCTCCCCTGGCCGTTTCGATAATGGTATCGATACCAAACCTGGTATGGCATAACGTGACTGTATGAAGGAACACATTTGGCTAGTCATAACATGAAAATTATGACACGTATGTCATGAATGTCATGATTTACATGTCATGATCCTGCAGCCCTTGCGGTGGTTTCGTTCACATGGCATATTGCAAAACCAGTATGGGATGGCATGATTGCGTGACGAACAGAAGTGACAGACCCTAACATGAAAATAATGACATGCGTGTCATGTAACAACAAGACTACCTGCCACGATTCATGATGAGCTCGCGGCCGTTTTGCTAGCTCCACATATACTATATTTGGTATCACGTGACGAATGTAAACGACACATCCAAACATGATATTCATAACATGTAGTCATGTACGGCATGATTTACTTCCACCTCCTAACGTTCTGCTGACTTCACAGTGACATAAAAACCTTTTCCATTCGTGCATCGCATATCATCGATTCCCACTGTACGTGGGATCAGCCAACTTTTTTTTTCATCGCGAAATACAAAAGTTGCTGTCTCATTTTTTTACGTTGTGCTATTCCAGACAGGATGCAGCTCCCACCATTAGGATATTCGTATTTCTTAAACGTTCTCATTAAACATGAACGTTTGAGAGTGGTGGGGACATGTGGAACGCTGGGGGCGTGGGAGGCTCTAAATTTTTTTCAACATTTTCATAATCGACACGACTCGTATATCTTTTTATTTATTCGTAGTGACTTTGCATTTTGAACGCGCGAGAGAAGTCTTGCCTTCTTATGTGTACCTCGAACACTAAGCGGCGTTTGCTTCAGCATAAGACGCTGATGATGCGCTTCTGTCCCTTTCTATCGCTTTACGAGAGGCGCGCCCAATCAGAATACATCACGTAGTGCTAAATGTGCAGAAGCTCCACTCCTGTACCTTATCCTTCAGTTCCAAGAAAGTTGTCGCAGATTGTAGTTTTGTCATCAACGCGAACAGAGTTTGCGGAAGGAGCATCTCTGACTGCAGTGGCTGTAATGTTTTATAGAAACATTTTGTGTAGAGTTACGCGTGGTGGGATCGAGAAGAGTTAGCTGTGAACCTCACTGTGTATAACATTAAAATTTGTAGCTATCAAAATCATTGCTCTGCTTTTGCGGTAAAACTGGTACTTTTGTATCTCAAATGCCCAGCACTTACAAGAAAACACAAACAAAAACACCAGGACTTCACAGAACGTGCAGCAGAGTCACTGCGATATCCGGAAGAGCAGCCTTTTAGAGTCATTTTGAAACACTCATTGGGTAACTGCTACACGCACACCTGCAGCGTACCCAACACCTTGATGATCTTAATTTTTGTGTAGTAGGAAGTAATTCACTGTACTGACCTTCGTCATTCTTCAGAGAATCCGAGTACCCGCTACACTCACTTGCGAGGAGTTTCATTGCAAGTTTTTGGTGATGTGGCTGACGACAAATAATGTAATAGGTTGGAGCATTCGACAGCACGCTCGTTACGCAATTCGCATTGTGTAGCACCTGGTTGTTTCTTTGCTGTTTTTAAGTGCCTGAGTTACTCATATTAACGAGATTCCGTTTTGGTCATCAAATTTGCCTAAGGACAGTTTGAAACGGAGTTTTAAGTGGTGGCGTGACTCTGTGGTAAAATATTGTGCTGGCACGCCAAGGACCCAGGTTCGAGTTCCAGTGTGTCCTTGGCAGCGGACAACCACGGCGCTTGGAAGCCTTGTTGTGATCTCATTACAGCTTGCGCAGTAAAAAATACAACGGTCCACCCTGTACAAAAAGTAGAATGTCCGACCAGGCATGGCCTGATAGCCCTCGTCACTTAGAAAACCGTCAGCTGCCTTAATAAAGCTGTTTACTACTACTCCAGATGAGTGAGAAGACATTAGTTCCATGAAATATATTGGAGCCGGAACTACAGTATACTTGTCACACGAAGCAGTAAAAGGACAAATGAAACACCGAATATTTTCAAAAGACAAGTTATTACGGGTAATATGCGCCTTATGTATGGAGTGACCGTTCGGCTTTTATAGGCTGCAACTACGCCCGCGAGCTTGGAGGGGCTGCTGCTGCGCACTTGAAGAGCTTTAAACGGCAGCTGAATCCGTGCGATTGTCTGGGACTGCTGAAGATCGGCATTAAGAACGCAGTGGACGTGTTCGGACGCAGAAGGTGGGGTACGTGTCTGCATCCTTGAGTGCTCCGTATGTTTCGTCTTCCTGTTTCTTTTTTTTCTTTTGAGTAAATTTTATAAGGCTCGAGCGGTATTGCATTTATTTTTTCCAGTTTGTTGCTTATGTAGAGTGCGCTGAAACTGACGTCGATACTGCATTCTTCGAAGTGATGCTTTTTTCCGACAACGAGGGCCACCGTCTCAAAAGTCGAAACACGTCAATCACTTTCTTTTGTACAATTGGTTGTCTCAACGAACTATCGCCCAGACATATACTTTTTTTCAGAAGCGTAAGATCAGATTTTGCATCAAAATGCAATTGACAGCACAGGATCACAGGCGGCCCTCATTACAACAAATTGACAACTTAATATTATTTCTAAGTTCTCGCTTTACTGTAACGTGTTGTGTTTTATACGACTTGTGTTGTAAACCGCTTAAGCACATTCACGTGGCCCTGTTACGTTTTTCTATTGCTTACTGGCGCTGTTTCACGTTAGTGTACATTTGTCCGACGTGAAGAAAAACGAAAGGAATGATTCGGTCTTGACGTCATAAACGTTTACAAAACGTGACGTAACAGATCATATAAGCAAATTTTACTTTGTGGGGGCCCCTTATGTCATGCTTGGCAACAACTAAAAACAACTTTCTCTTTTAAACGAAAACTAAATCGTGTAGTTGATTTGTCAAACGCCATTACGTCTTGTATCTCTGCTGAAAGCGAGCTCCATTCACGTAAGGCGCATTTGCAAGCTGTTAAGAAAGAATAGAATCCCCCAATGAACTTTGATTAGGATAGTAAACAAGGCCGCCTGATACCGATGTATTATGAAATGCACCAAATTTTTATTTACAAACTGAAAAAGAAGTTGAGACAAGTGTCCACTGCCAAATAAACTAGTTAATGTGCAACAACAAAACATGCAAAACATTCCTGCGAAAAATTGCGACCTCGTATAAGAAGTCCGCTCAAGGAACAGCTAATTTGTATATACTTCTGAACCCTACAATACCAAGTGCTCTGCCACGTTCTATATCAGGTATCCAGAAAAAAATGAATATTTTCCTTATCAGCAAACTGGATAGATTTGGAGTCTGACAGATATCGTGCTGCACTTACAAAATAGCCCCGCACTGCCAGACAAGATGGAAGCTCAAAGAAAGACGGAGGTTTCAAGTGATGAAACACTAGTGAAGAGTAAATGCTTGCGAAGCCACTGTTTCGCTGTCTGAAGGATAGAGGGCAACACTTTTACATGCTCCTAATGAAGCCTGTTCGTGCTCGCTCTTCGTGAGAACGCCAGTTGGCTTCCTGTGGAGCATGCTTGTGCACACCTTGCTCACTATTCCCCTTACTTAACAAGTGGAACAGGTGAAGGACATGCTTACAAGAGAACGAAGTCGGGGTCACAAATGTCTGGCCATTCTTGCACAGTAACACAAGAACACAGGGTCTCACGACGTTCTTTATCGTAGGCTAAGACGACCTATTATTGAATAAAGCCCTCACTCCTTACTCCTTTACCACTTCTTCTTGCTGAGTTTTTGGCGTAATCAACATTTATTGGTTTTAATAAACTAGTTTTAATGAACCGTTAACGCACTAGCTACTGCTAATTGCGTTTCAAAATTTTCAGTTCACTGTTAATCGCTTGTAAATACTTTCAAAGCTCAATTGCTTTGATTCGGCATGTTTACTCTGACGTTCAGTTTCCTTCTCACATTATCACATTGTCGGTGCTGGTGCTGCTGCATACGCCGACGTTCACTTGTGCAGTAATAACGTTTTCGACCAGACTAGTTGGTGGAGATTCGTTGGAACTAGCACAGTTTGCACTTTACTTCGATCCATAATAGCTTAGAGCACACTATGACACACGGACGAGAAGGAGGTATATAAAACGCTGTCTTTAAATGGAGGAGCGAAGGGGAAGTACTGGTGCGTGAATATCAATTTCCGCATAAATCTGTCACTGAATATTCGCCAAGGCAATGTCGTAATTAGATTGATATCCGACTTTGCCGTAAAATTACTGAGAAACCACCTTTTCAAATAATCCGTTTGGTTTGTCTCAGTTCAGCACTTTTGGGAGTCGCGCTTTTGTTTAAAAAAAGGCAATCAAAATGATGTAGCGCAGTGGGTCATTACAGTTTTGTGCATTGTTCTGTGTAAGCAGCCTATTTATATATATGAGTAAATATAGGTTAAACGTAAGTTCGTTCGACTGCGTTATGTTGCTGGGGACATTTCACACAGCTCATTACAACTCTTAGGTTTAACGAATTTCACACTATGCACAAACTTAAGCCATCTCCAAGTGATAAGATTGCAGATAATACAGGGAAAAGGCGTAAAAGAAACGCCGGAGTAAATACAGAAAAAAAAGTACAGTGTCTGACGAAACAGGCTCTGCAAAGATGTAAAACTCATCTTTTATAACATTAACGATGTCATGTTTTGATTCCCTCACCGACGAATAAGTACCCTATAACTTCATTGGTATGAATTCTTGTTTACCAAGTCGCTCGAGAAGTTAACTAGCATACCTACTCAAGTGGTTCTCAGAAGCTTCGTAAATGCTACTCAAACGCATCATTCAATTGTCGTCCATTCAGTGCAGCAACAGTTCCCCTGTGACTTAGTGAAGCACGTAATGTGAAAAAAAAAGAGAAATACCGCAGTCAAAGCAACAACAAAATACATCCCCGACTGAAGTTTCTGTGGGACCACTACATCGAAGTAGTGGTATTCGAGATTGCTCCTCGTCGGTCTCTATTGAGCGAATGAGGCGGCTTGGCAGCAAACGCGACAGGGAGCTGCAAAAACGCAGAATGCCAGTGCCCGCTACTTCTGCATCAATGAAGGCACCTTTTTTGTGAAGCATCGGCATCTGTGATGAGTGAAGAAAACAACAACGACGGAAGTGTGGGGCAAGGCGCGTGTAATGTGCGCGTGAGTGTCAGCGAATCAGCTGATGACCTGTGGTGGCCCATAGAGGTGGCGTGCCACGATTGGGCCACGTGTGACCATCACGTGGCGGTAAGCTTTGTGGCTGGGGACGAGCCGGGGCAGCGGCAGACGGGAGACAGCGGGCCGAAGCGTCGGACGCAGGCGATCCAGGTTCCGGCTAGGGAACGCGGCCGTCCACGCTGCTGCCGTACAACCACCAGCTGGGGTGGCATTGCCGGCACGAGTACTGCATCTCGGGGCGCTGCCTGGCCTGCTGTTCTCTTCCTTGCCGAGGGCATCGCGGATCTCGCCGAGGCCTCTCCACGGTCAGCCGTTCGGCACAGCGATGAACGTGGCCTGGCTAATGGTGACGGTTGCGCTGAGCATCGCGTCTCGACGCAAGCTGTTCGCTGGACGGGCTGGCCATTCCCCGCATGGACCGTCGTGTCTCTGGTGCGGGCTGACCGCTCCGTAGCCGCACCCATGCCGTCAAGCGCCGGTGTCACCAGAGCGTCGCACATCCGCAAGGGACGAGCGAGAAGTTCTGCCGGGCGAGACGCGGGCGTGTGTTCGGAGGACCACGGAGCCGGGCGAAGTTCAGGGTGGCCGAGTATCCAGGTGCCAGTGGAGTTCTGGCTGAATCGAGGATCGCCGAGTGGTGCGGAGCCGTACCAAGCGACGCGCCAGACTCGGATGTGGGCCGCAAGCTCTTGAGCTGCAGTGTGCACCCGAGGGTACCTGGCGGTGCCCTGGCCAAGAAGAAGGAACGTGGGAAAAAGAACTCGAGGGTTGAGGCCACGAAGGCAGACGAAGCGGTGCGCCGCTCAAGAGGACAAGTTCCTGGCAGCATTCCTGAGCCGGACGTGGGACCCGTACGCGTCGGCCAGGTCGAACCCTGGTGTGTCCGTTCGAGGTCGAGTCCGTCGGCGTGTACAAGGTCCAAGGACGGGGCCTGCAGAACGGCCCCTGCCTGGGTGCAGTGGCAGGGAGCAGGTTCGTGGGCGAGACCTACCGGGTGTGGTCCTAGTGAGCCGTGGCCTGATCCTGGACCTCCGGAGTTGCGACCCTGACTGCTGGGTTGGCCGCGACGTCCGACTCAATGGCGCTGCACACGGTAGCGTATCCGTGCGCCGTCAGCCGTTCCACCCGTGCCATCAAATAAATTGTTCATGTTAATCCTTTCTCGTCCGCTATAAGCAAACATAGTGACGAACGTCCTTAACCATTACAGCATCTATGAGTGCTCCCTATTGAAGCATCGAGCCGACGCATGAGGATGGCCTTTGATATTGTGCTAAATTCTTCGAAAAGGTCGTGGTAAGCACACTTTTCTACTTCCAATTTTACAAAAAATCTTGGAATCTTCAAACGCATTCAAGTGGTGCATTGAGGAATACTTAAATTGGTGGTTTTGTAGCCCATTCCTTGGTTGTCGTTGGGCGGTATTTATTTATTGACCTTAGAAATGAAAGGAGCGTGAGAACACGTCAAAAACAGATCGCGTATAGAGCATATAGAGGGCTTAACTTCCGTCAATGTATTTTTGGACGTAGCTGCACGTCCTTTCAAAGAAACGTAGTTGAGATGATTGCCTGATAATGTATGCTCAATGTTTTCGGCAGTTTATCTGGATGAAGTTAAGATGATCCCGTATGCCTGGTTAGGTGACGTTCAATGTAACCGTGGTCAATCAAAGCACCAAAATATATTACATGCAAACTTATTATGAAGACTTGTCAAATTTCTATAATAAGGGAACTCAAATGTAGAACGCAAGCCGCTGTGATTTTGGTAAAATACCTACTGACGTTGGAGTTCGAACAATGTAGCGCTTGCATTCAAAATAAATACTCTCATTGAAGTATCAAAAATTGCTGCTAACAGCTTAGTTCTGTACTGTAGCTATGCTCACCGGTAGCGCTTTTCTGAACTGAGCATTTTAAATTTTTTGAAATAAATTGGTAGCATCAAAAACATTCGCAGTATTCTCTGCACTATAGGATTCAAAATGACAAGAAGGGCTGGAAACGAGAAATCTCAATAAAAGTGCACGATACGTCTAAAACATAAACAAGAAAAACACGCCGCAATATAATTGAGACTTAACTAATTAGCGGGAAAACAACGGACAAGGTATACAGACGACAGACAGGATGGAGCGTGTAACTTTATCTTGAAGTTGAAGTTGAGGCTTCGTCCTGTTCTGCGTCTCTACCTATGCCATTTTAACAGTAGGTCCGTGTACTTTGCTTGCTTTAAATCAACGTTGAATATTAAACATCTGATAACATTCTTCATGTTCAGCCAACGTCCTTTTAGGTGAAAGAAAACGGCGTAGAAATTGGGTGCAAGAAAAATGATGACAGAAACGGCTGCACTGTCGTTTCTGTCTTCCTGGTTCTTGTGCTGCGTCTTTTGCTCTGTTTTTGTTCGGCTTTATTTTACAAAAAAAAACACCCAGCTATAGGAACAACAAAAGTCAAAATGAACATCAAAGTTCAAAACACGGCTCTTGTTATTTCTCGGGTAAATCGCTGTGCTGCTTGCCAGACATGGTTGCTAATTGATTGCTAATATCTGAGAAAACTTGAACACAATGTCAAGAAGAAAAGAGCTTAGTGTATTTATGTGGAAAACTTCACTGCCATGTATTTCTGCAAACGCTAAAATTGAGGAATTTTTCATTTAGTGATCGCAGAAGGCAAGCCAATAAAAGTGACGCTCAGTTTCCCTATATGCGTTAGCAGCAAAACTGTATTGCTTTACGTATTTTCTCCGGCTATGTTTGTTAACGTTTGCAGTAGCTTATTTCAAACTTTGTACAATTTGTTTTCAACAAACATTTTTAATTAGTGAAATGTTATGCACAACGATTTTTTTTCTATCGATCTTCTAATGTTGGGCGCACAGTTAGCATAATAATCCAGATACAACGCTTTCAGCTGTTCTTTTGTTTTTTCGAGTTAAACTACAAAGTTGCTCATTGGGGCCCTTCTCAAAGGCTTCCAATATGTGTATTTAGGCAGAATTAATGAATCATTTAGGGCTGCTCCTGTGAGAAAGAAATTATTCTTTGGACGTTATCTCCCTTACCAAGAGCTCAGTAAGACTGAAACTGAACCAGTGGATACTCTCATTTGTACCGCCTATAAGCTGCCCTCTGCCTACCAATGGCCACATCACAGATCGGCTTTTTGCCTTGGGGATCTACAACACCTTCGTGCAGCTTAGGGTGGCGGTCTTCATCTCGCAGCGAGAAAGACTTAGCCTCTCCCCCACGGATAGGAAAATATTACGTCGCTTAAGATATCCTGCACGGCCCCAATACAGTGATGAGGAACTAGTGCCCCTTTCCGCTCGTGTCCATGCCCAAATTCATATCGCTCCTATACCGAAAAACATGAATCTGTTGTACCACGAACCGCTTCACAACGCCAGAGCACGGCAGCTCACCAAACAGTTCAGAACGGACCCAGACACGCTCTATGTGGACGCAGCCTGCTGCGCTATCCATGTCTTTTCGCTGGCTGCTGTTGGTTCGGTACGCAGCCCGGGTTCATTCAACTGTGCTTCAGCTAAGACAAACTCAGCGGGCACGACGGAAGCCCTTGTGGTAGCACTCGCCATCAAAACTATAGACGTTATGGGACCACATTCTTGTATCCTCATGAACTCTCAAATAGCCTGTCGATATTTCACTTAACGGTCATGTACCTGCGTGCGTCGCCCGCCATTTAGGTGCAACACTAGACCAGGAACACTGCATCATATGGTGCCCTGGACATATAGCGGAAACGGGTAACGATAGGGCAGACAGTGCAGCTCGAGCTATCACTCACCGACCAACCGTCCCTCGTCCAGATACCCGTTTGCTACTCCAGGCTCCCCACACTTCTCGAGGTACAAGCGTCGACAACGACGCCGATACTCACCGCCCCATTCTCGGCTGAGTGTAAAAGAAGCACATGAGTGGCACCACCTGCAGCCAAATACAAATCCGCACCTGCGTTTAAAACATGCGATGCACCCAACCACATACGTGGGTTCTTGCCCGTGGTGTGGAGGACAGCCAACACTTGCTCATAATAAATGGGAATGTAAGTTAAGGCCAGCCAAAATAATACGCCTCAGATTTCGGTGAAAAAAAAGTTGGCCGCGTATCTCCATGTTAATCTGCAAATGTCTTCGAAAGACGATAGTCTTTCGTGTGAAGAGAGTGAACAAAACATTTATTTCATGTTCTGCGCAAGAAAAATAGCGATGGTATTCTGGAGGCGCTGCGTTAGAGTGCCTCGAGCGTGCAGCAGGAGGCGAACGAGCGCATTAAGTCACGTCACACGTGAGACATGAGTGTCATCTCACAGTTTTCTTGGAAAACGAAGCGCGTGGCTCTGAGACGGGTGTGCGCGCCCGTCTTAGAGGTGATAAGGTGTAGAACGCATAGCGACGGGTAGGTGCCACCACCGTGTCGTCTTAGAAAAGCGTTGGAAACACTCGCGTTTTCGTGCAAGCGTTACATTGTCAGCGCAGCATGATAAAAGGTACGGTCCTTATAATTACTTATGTATGCCTTTTCTAGAAAAAAGACCCACATACAGAATATATACGTGTTGTTATTGAGCCCCAGATATGCGCAATAATTGCTTTTTAATTGACAATCGCACAAGTATGAACGCTGAATCTTGAGCAACATTGGTGGTGCTGTGGATGGGGTCAGCCATTTGGAGTGTCGGCTGGTGCCTTTCAGAGTACCCGGTACCGTTAAGGGTAGACAAACAGACAAATGTACAGATAGGCCAAAATTTTTGCGTCGAAGGTCCCCAAGAAAGACTATCGTCTTTAAAATTCCCGATGTAGCAGTGAGAGACCTGCTCGCCAGCGAGAAAAAGGAGGCCGAAGTGGTTTTCCTGGACCAGGCGCGGCGGGCGGCTGAGGCCAGTGGAGCCCTGGAACTTGGGGCCCCACCCATCTGCTTCTATTCATTGTTTCATTTTTTTCTCTGCAATAAACGTTTTTTCCATTCTATTCTTTGGACCACCGAAGAAGAGCTTGCTGCAATTAGGAAGCAATTTCATTCAAATTATTTCGATAAATTTGTTTGCCATCCTTGTTTTATTTTAGTCATATGTTCCTTCTCAAATTGTTAGTGTAGAACAGAGGGTTCATTACGTTTATTTGCAAAAACCTTCAACACTTCAGTGACTCTTCTTTTATGGTATGGCGCTATCCCATCCTACTGTATTCGAGGGCATAACCATCCTAAGATATTAACGCAGTATCGTTAATATCCGTGAGAGAAAAATTTAGAAAGAAGCAAATAAAATAAAGAATAAAAAATTTTCATCACATTGAAAATTGAAGCCGGGTGCGGCAAGCAGGTGTCCTACCACAAAGCCACGATGTTGCGTGTAGCTGCTTCGGAAAAAACACACTACATAAATGCCCTATTGTGGAAGGAGTCTTCTTAACGCATTTTGTTCGGCAGGTGTCACGACGAAAACAAGCCCATTCGGCGATTTGTAGGCGTATTTGGAGGCCATCAAACTACGTTGAAAAAGGCCCGGATAGCACAACCATCGCCACTAAAAGCACACAGGAACTCTCAAACAGCTGTAAAAATGAACAGCTATGTCCATCTAGCCGAAAACATATCATGCCTTTTCAGGGGCGTTGATCAAGCAAACAGCAAACGGTAGATAATTTGCTGCCATCTGTGAGGCATTGTTAGACTCTTTACGGCCTCCGAGATGGCGAGCGTGCGGCGTGTGTCATGAACGACATGCGACTCTTGCTTTAGATCAAAAACCTGTACGTACCAGTCGCGCGTGCACGCTGGTACAATCTATATAGTGTGTATGTGTGTGTGTGTTTGTGTGTGTGTGTGTGTGTGTGTGTGTGTGTGTGATAGAGAGAGAGGGAGAGAGAGAGACAGAGAGAGAAAGGAAGCATATTACGAGTATACACTTAGCGTTTGAAGGATGCACTAGTGGCCGGATTTTGCTATCGCGTTCAACTCTTAAAGTGAAGCTTGAGAGTCCCCCAATTTTTGTATAACCCTACCTTACCACTTAATAGTGTCTGTTCAGCAGTTTACTGAAGAAACTTAGTGGAATGAATATACAAAATAATAAGCTATATTCAATAAATTGTGTTTTTGAGGGCGTTTAGGAAAGCAAATCAATGATTTTTTTGGACCAAAACGGGATAAAAATGCAATCAAAATCATCGAAACGCTGGTGAAAATATGAGCTTTCAAACACTATCATTTTAGTTATGCAAAATCATGAAATTTTATGAATCACCGAGTTTGTGTGTGCAAATTTTGGCTATATTCTTGCTTGTGTGTTTCTCTTCGTGATCCCCGGGAATGGAATGGAATGAAAAAACTTTATTTCATGAAAAAACTTTATTTCATCCCCGGGAAAAAATCGTGTTTTTCATAAGAACTCTTAAAACATTTTATATAAAAGAAGTGGAGGCGTTGTATTAGTCCAGAATTGTTCACGAAATTTTGCGTCTTTATTCTGTCTGAGATATCGCATGCTGTTCGTGTCACGCTAGCAGTATAATCGTTCATCCAGCTCCCGTGGCGTTTATTTATTCTTTTCAGTCAGTATATTGATCGCTTGAAATTCTTAAACTTGATGACAAAATTGTAACAACCAGGTGCCTTTTCATCACCTGTGTACTCGACAGAAAAATATGACACGACACCTTTCAATCTAGCCAAAATCACTTAGGTAACCTTTAGAAACGATTGACAGTGTCAGCATCCTTTTCAAACGTCGCCTTGCGTTAAATGGCCGTATCAGGTCTTTTGTGAACATACAAAGAAAGTGTAGTCCGAGAATTCAGATTTATTTTACTGTACGCTATTGCTTCCACCCATAAACCGTAGAAGATCGGAGTATAATAGACGGGTAAACGAAACTCGTGTGACAGGGGCACATCAAATGAGCACCTGCCAGCGCCACTCTTTGTGCAGGAGCATGAAGCCCCCTTAGAGGCGGTCCTATTTGACCAATCACAAAGATGCATTCGCCTACTACGCTGTTCCGCACAATTGGTTGTCGCCGGCCGCGTTGATTGTTCTGCCTATGCAGGGAACAGGAAACGGTTCACTTTGAGATAGAGTTGCTTGCGACAGACAGGCCGACCCAGAGACCTTTAAGTGGCATTGTAATTGTAGGACTTCTGTGTACCCCGACATACGTTTTAGCGACATTGTAATTGTAACCCTTCCGCGCAGGAGTCATGCAGAGACCTTTCAGTGGATTTGTAGTTATAGGTATTGGAAGCACAATAGAGCAGTCAGCATACAACGTCCCGGAAGAGTCTTTTAGAACGGAGCTTCGTGTTACGGCCTGACAGAATGGGGAAGACAAAAAAGCGAAGAACAATTCAATAGTTGCTTGTCTTGTGAGTTTCTTTTCGCAGAACGGTGGCAACAGACGAAGGGCACGTAGACTGCAGATTACCTTGCACAAAATTTATATGCGCCCTTCAGCAGTTACCCTCTCATATTGTGACGTCAACTATAATAACCGTGTTCTTGAGCCAGCTGACTATAATTCTTCCGCTTTCAGTTTATTAATTGCCCAACTAGAGTTCAACTAGAGACAAGTGACGTTACTGTTGTGTAATGTATGTCTTCTTGCGTCACTTTGTAAACGTCTCGTTTTCAGTACAGAGGTCAGCATGAAAACAGTCTTCCCGAACACATAAAATAAGTTATATCTAGAGCGGCCAAGAAATGAGCCACTGTCGGACGCTGCTGCGAATCGTTATGGGTCACTTACTACTGATCTCTCCTTCAACATTAAAGAAAGCATTGCACACATTCTCATACTGGTAATTCGCAACTGTTGTATCACTCCCACAAACTCTAGCCATTTTCTTGTGTGAGCCTATAGTGGGCATACACCTGTTGAACGAAGCTAAAAAAATGTCGTCTTTTTTTTCAACTACTCTACTACGAGTACATGGAAAGCACTAATTTATACTTTTCTTTGCCAGACACAAAATATAGTACGTGAGACTCCTGAGACATGAAAACCTCAAATGACAGCGCATTTCAACAATTCCCAAACAAAGAGCATCACGGGCAGAATCTGCAGATCCCGTGCAACGTATTGACGGCAGGAGCTTGTGCCAACCAATCAGTAACATGATGCAGCAGCGTGTTTTGAGGGAGATGGAGCGCGAGCATGATACGTCATGAACCATTTTGTGAAGCGTCGAATCACTCGATGTCACGCGTTGAGTGGCCAGATGCTGACAGCGTCCGAGTCGGGTGCTTCTTTTGATACACACGGCTGGTCTATAGCTTTGTGGCGCTGCTCGAAATCAGGGAAATCATGGGTTGTCTTTTAACAGCTTCCGTTGTCAGGGCTGCAAATCTCTACTTCGACCTTATGGAAACGAGTGTACAAAGAAGTTCAGGGTGGTAGATTCGCGCACAACTCTGACCTCATTCGCAACGCAGAAAGAACGCCGACGCAAGGACACCATAATGAAGACAATTTATTATTTTTGGAGACCGTTTTCGAATCACATGCTCTAAAACGGCGAAGGAGTTGAAGGATATTTCAACGTGTTTGTTTTGGGCAGTACCATCCACATCGATCATGGGAGCTTTTTGATGTCAAATCTATCTTCGGAAACAGCTTGCTACTGGTTTCAATTTTAAAAATACATCTTCGTATACTTACCGTTTCTTATGAGTAATAAAGCTGCGCTTCGCGAGCAACACTTAATCGCCTGTAATCTTTAATTACCAAGGCAACTTAAGGGTACGTGTGCGATATTTCAGATCTTTTTTAAATATACCAGGTGTTTATGTTTTAAATTTACACGGAGTTTTATAAAGCGTGTCTGAGTACTAAAAAATACATAGTTGACCCCTCTGTCATAGGCATTGTTACAACACCAATGTAAAACGTGTGCTTGCACAAGCAGCTGAGTGTTTACTCTAAAGTTCTTGTCGTTGAGCTGGGTGCCAAATCATTTCGGTATTCAAGTTGTGAAGTAATAGCTAGTTTAAATATTAAAAAAAGTATCCAAATAGTACATTAGCAGCTCTTGACGGTTCATTTACTATCATTTAATATATTGATGTAACAGTCTGAATTCAGTTATTTGCTTACGTGTTAGTGCTATGGTGCTCATAATTGCCAAAAATCTCTTTTGCAAGAAAACTTTTAAGGCAACGCAGATTAGGCAGTATCATCGCAAAAATGGCTCCGTATATCAGAAGAATTTTGGACGGATGAACTGCTTACTGCGACTCTCTTTTCAATAAATTCCAAAATATTTTTGACATAACGCAAGAACGCTTTGCATTTTTTTTCACGCCTCATGAGAATAACCAGAGAACAATAAATTTTATTCATATATTGAACTTCACCTTTCCCCAGGCTTCAATTCACTCGTTAACTGCTGAGGCTGCGTGCTGGCTTTGACTATTCCCACATGCCTACTGTTAAGAAAAAACAAGTAAAGGGACAGAAAAAGAAACAGAACCCATTCGCTGAGCCAGCAGTCAGATTATCGGCACCCAGTCTCCCACAGTTGCAGCAAGCGTGCCACAAGGTTTCATTCTTTATAATCTCTTCAGACTTCTTTGGTTTAGAGAGCGTGACTAAATTAAACCGCCTGTCCTATATCTCAGTTTTCGCTACTGTTTCCGGAATGATATGGCAAAACAAAAAGAGTCGGGAACTTCAGTTTCTTCAAGAATCACTTCTGCTATATGTTCAGCTCGCTTCGTAGTGTTTTTGCATTAGTGTGAGCAAAAAAAAGCGTGTTCTGGATTTACTTTTTCTGTGTGGAGCAGATCTTGTAATGAAAGACTAGCGATACGCCTGGAGGAAACGTCCTCTATGCTTTTCGGCAGATATAAGCCCCTTTGTCTGCCTTTTGTGTATTGCATCCTTATACTCAAGTTTCTTTCCTTTTTCAGCTTTTACTGCCAAAAAGTATTCAAGGACACGCGCGGCTTCTTGTGGGGCGGTTTATTACTTCGCGCAAAGATCTTGGAGCTGAAAGGTTCGTTGGAAGGAAAACGTGCCGTACTATTTCTTTAGTTGAAAATATTGAAGTTTACCCACTTTCACTAATTGAGCACCATGCTACACTTACTGCAGAGGAGAATAATCATGAAGAGGCGCTGTGTTTTTTTTTAAAGCAGAGGATTAGCATTCATGTTTTGATCTTGTGCAATGAAACAACACTAACGCTTTATGTTTGCTTTTCGCAACTCGGAATGCATAAAGCTGTAGGGTAAACTTGTCTTAACGCAATGGCCTTTTGTTACTTTCTCAGCAGCATACCCCACTTGGAAGGTAAACTGCGAGCTCCTAAGGAGAACACAAGAAATAAAACAATTGTAGGAGTGCATCTGTAATACACTATTCACTGTTATCATTTGTGAATCGGCAGCATGCTTTTCCAATGCGGTTCATAAAGAAGCTTAAAAGAGTTGGTTAATTATTGAATATCAAATAAATAGAGCTTCTAACATTTATTTAAACAGCTTATGCACGGAAATGGCTTCACTGCCTGATTAGTATACTTGCTAGGCAACTTCAGTTTATTTTCGTCATTGAACCACTAACGTCGAAACGTTTGAGGACGTTTGCAGGTGGAAGTTTTTTTCTATCAGATAGAATAACTGTTGTTAAATAGAAAAAAAATAAACGAGCTCAGGTGAACGCAGAAGTCGAAATGATTACTGGCTGATGGTTTGGTTCCCTCACCGATTGATAGTTGTCTTTAAATTTGGCGCCGAAATTTCTTGTGTGGCCAGGCCTCCTTCATTGCTCTACTCGAGGGATCTTCTAGCATTTCGCTTTGTAGGCGGTGACCACTGAAAGTGGATCATTCGTGATCAGTGTGGATTTCAGACTTCTACACATGATCCAATGGATTGTCTCAAGAGCCAGCGCTCAGCTGGACGAGCCTAGAATACGAAACTTCTACCGAAAGAACGAGAACTACTGACAGATTGTACCGCAGAGGAGCCCGAACTGATTGGTATTTATGATGTAGTGAAGCTTTATTACTTAAAAATGGCTTGCACCTTTGAGCGCCTACTGATGGGTCATCGCGAAAAAGTACGCCGCTTGCGCTGGAAGTCTATGCTTGGCCGTGTTGTCGTGATTACAAGTTCCCGGTGAGTGCCGGCTAGAAACAGTGACCTCTCGAAGACTAATAATCCACTCGAACAGCGCCAAGCTGAGGTGGAGCTGAAAGCGGAGTATGTAGTGAAAGCGTAGTATAGGTACCAAGCATGCTCGTCGAGATTCAATGCAGACTAGCAAGTTTGAAACACGCGGACAGTACAGTGGCGACTGCTCCTCAGAACGCAACCTCATCAGCTCCAAATGCTCCAAGCGGAACTGATATAAGACATCTGAACCTTGGCCTGCCAACATTTAGAGGAGACATTCATGAATTGTCAGCTTTCTAGGAGCCGTTCAAGAGAACTGTTCATCTCAAAAATGCTCAATCAACGACGACGAAGTCTTTCTGTCTACACGGCATTATATGCGGGTGAAGTGGCAGCATAGATATCTTGGATTTGCGACTTTCGAACGCTTTGCGCAGGTGTCCATATAGACTACTGAAACAATGCTTCGGAGATCGGCAAATACAGAGCAGCACCACCAGTCACACTTCGCAATCTACCTCCCGTGAAGTCAGGAAGTGGAAGTTGAAAATCATCAGATGACAAACCTACCAACTGTACCTTTTTTCGCAGGCTTTGGTTACGCTGCTACTGCTGCCGTTTTCCACCGACGATACTCACTGCAACGGACAATCCGTCCCGCTGCCACCGCTGAGCCACCTTCGGACGACCGCATCAAGAACATGGCTTTTTCTTGCTTGGCCTGACATGGTGCGCCGGATTCCTGCGCAGCACCATCCTCGGTGACGTCGCCAGTTTCAGCGGCCTACTTAAACAGCTGCTGGCACGACTACCGCTTCAGTGGGCAAGCGGCAGCGCCGACATCATGTCTCACGCATCCCGCTTCTGCATTTCGCAGGCTTTGGTGTTACGCTGCTACTGCTGCCGTTTTCACCGACGATACTCACTGCAACGGAGAATCCAGTCCCGCTGCCACCGCTGAGCCAACCTTCGGACGACCGCAATCAAGACATGGCTTTTTCTTCGCTGGCCTGACATGGTGCGCCGGGATTCCTGCGCAGCACCATCCTCGTCACGTCGCCAGTTCCAGCGGCCTACTTAAACAGCTGCTGGCACGACTACCGCTTCAGTGGGCAAGCGGGCAGCGCCGACATCATGTCTCACGCATCCCGCTTCTGCATTTCGCAGGCTTTGGTTACGCTGCTACTGCTGCCGTTTTCACCGACGATACTCACTGCAACGGACATCCAGTCCCGCTGCCACCGTTGAGCCAACCTTCGGACGACCGCAATCAAGAATGGCTTTTTCTTCGCTTAGCCTGACATGGTGCGCCGGGATTCCTGCGCAGCACCATCCTCGGTGACGTCGCCAGTTCCAGCGGCCTACTTAAACAGCTGCTGGCACGACTACCGCTTCATTGGGCAAGCGGGCAGCGCCGACATCATGTCTCACGCATCCCGCTTCTGCATTTCGCAGGCTTTGGTTACGCTGCTACTGCTGCCGTTTTCACCGACGATACTCACTGCAACGGACAATCCAGTCCCGCTGCCACCGCTGAGCCAACCTTCGGACGACCGCAATCAAGAACATGGCTTTTTCTTCGCTTGGCCTGACATGGTGCGCCGGGATTCCTGCGCAGCACCATCCTCGGTCACGTCGCCAGTTCCAGCGGCCTACTTAAACAGCTGCTGGCACGACTACCGCTTCAGTGGGCAAGCGGGCAGCGCCGACATCATGTCTCACGCATCCCGCTTCTGCATTTCGCAGGCTTTGGTTACGCTGCTACTGCTGCCGTTTTCACCGACGATACTCACTGCAACGGACAATCCAGTCCCGCTGCCACCGTTGAGCCAACCTTCGGACGACCGCAATCAAGAACATGGCTTTTTCTTCGCTTAGCCTGACATGGTGCGCCGGGATTCCTGCGCAGCACCATCCTCGGTGACGTCGCCAGTTCCAGCGGCCTACTTAAACAGCTGCTGGCACGACTACCGCTTCATTGGGCAAGCGGGCAGCGCCGACATCATGTCTCACGCATCCCGCTTCTGCATTTCGCAGGCTTTGGTTACGCTGCTACTGCTGCCGTTTTCACCGACGATACTCACTGCAACGGACAATCCAGTCCCGCTGCCACCGCTGAGCCAACCTTCGGACGACCGCAATCAAGAACATGGCTTTTTCTTCGCTTATCCTGACATGGTGCGCCGGGATTCCTGCGCAGCACCATCCTCGGTGACGTCGCCAGTTCCAGCGGCCTACTTAAACAGCTGCTGGCACGACTACCGCTTCATTGGGCAAGCGGGCAGCGCCGACATCATGTCTCACGCATCCCGCTTCTGCATTTCGCAGGTGTGTAAACGGTTTTCGCTACATGCTAAGCGAAGTGATAACCGCTATTTACTGCTGCTTCCTTGCCCACACGTATTATGTGAAACGTTTTCCGAGTGCTTTTCTATGATCCTTATTTTGCTGTGTTCTGGTGACGTCGAGACAAATCCCGGGCTGCGTAATACCCGTTCTTAGGCCCTTATTGACCTAGAGGACTTACCCGATGATTCTACACAGCATACAGATATTCTTTTCCGCCTTCTCAAGGAGGTTCTTGCCCAGCAGATGGAATCGGCAAGAACCACGCGGAGCTAATAGCCGACATAAAAGCCATAAAAACTTTTATAGCCATAAAAGCCATAAAAGCCATTTTATGGGCCATCATTGAACTTGGTTATCAGAAAATAATTGTGGGCGTTTGCTATCATCCCCCTGATCACACTTCCGACTTCATAAATGACCTTCATGACATAACACATACAGTTTCTTCTCGTTATCCTAGCCTGCCTTTATTTTTATTGGGTGATTTCAACATTCCTAATATTAATTGGGCTACCGAGCCACCTACCGTACTTCCACTATCAACATTAGCTAAAGAATTTGTCGACCTGTGCTCTGTATTTTCTTTCTCTCAAGTAGTTCATGAACCGACAAGAACAACATTTTCAACCGCCAATACCCTTGACCTCGTACTAACAACCAGTCCTGACGTTGTTTCGAACATTACCCACGCACCAGACCTAAGTGATCATTCTTTATTGTCGTTCAACATTAAGCTCCCGCGTCCGAAGCCGTTTAAGTGCACCAAAATAATTCGCGATTATAATAAAGCAAATTTTGAAGGTCATTAACAATGACCTGTGCAATTTTCTTGACACTTTTCTGGAGGGTTTTGATGAACGCACTGTCCAAACTAATTGGAATCTATCTATATGTAAGGTAGATGAACTGACCAACAAATACATCCCCGTCCGCTCTATCACTACAAACTTGCACGCCCCTGGTTTAATAACCGCATTAAACGGCTATCCAACAAAAAGAAGCGTCTATACAGATTGGCAAAGCGTTCTAACAACGCTGCCCGATGGAATGCCTACAAATTAGCGTCTGCCGAGTACATCAGAGTCATCCAATCTGCTAATGACACATTTATCAATACCACTCTTCCATCCATGCTATCCAACGATCCTAAAAAGTTTTGGCGCGTCATAAACCGAAGTAGTGAACAAACGATAACCCTTATCAATGGCCCTGGAGACGCTGTAGCCCCTGAGCAGTGCGCTTCATCTCTCAACATCTCTTTCACTGGCAATTTCTGTCGCACTATTAATGTTCCTCTGCCACCTAAGATATGCTATAACTACCCAATCATGTCCCCAATTATGATAGATTCTGTTGGTGTAGAAAACAATTAAGTCCCTCGAACTTTCATCCGCCCCGGGCTGTGACCTGATTACCACCAAGTTCCTTAAAGGTACCTGTGCCTACTCATCCATTACTTACTAAAATTTTTCAACATCTCTTCACGAAGGCGTATTACCAATCGAATGGAAGATTGGCAAAATTCTGCCATTTCACAAGTCCGGTGACAAGCATTCCCCATTAAACTATAGACCCATCTCACTTACTAGCATTCCATGCAAAATACTGGAGCACATTTTGTACTCTAACCTTGCAACCTTCCTTGAGGCTAACTCATTTTTTACGCATCACCAACATGGCTTTAGAAAAACATTCTCATGCGAAACCCAGCTTGTAGCCTTTACACACAAATTAAACGTTATTCTCGACCAAACTAGCTCTGCCGACTGCATATTCATAGGTTTCTCCAAAGCTTTTGATAAAGTCTGTCACAACTTGCTGTTGCACAAATTAAATGAACTTAATATAGATCGCAGGCTTCTAACATGGCTCGAATGTTTTCTAAAAAATTGTTGTCAATTTGTTTCAGTTAATAATGTAAGCTCTGAACCAAGTGCCGTTCATTCCAGCGTACGAAAAGGCTCCGTACTAGGCCCACTGCTCTTCCTTATAACATTAATGATTTACCGTCCTTCATTACCTCCAATATTCATTTGTTTGCGGATGACTGCGTAATCTTCCGAGAGATAACTTGTGATGGCGATATTACTTCTCTTCAACATGATCTTAACTCCATTTCTCTTTGGTGTAAAACATGGCTCATGGAATTAAACAATAAGAAATGCCAATTTTTACGTGTTTCGAGAGCGAACCATCAACTTCCAAACTATTACCTTGATAACACTCTCTTCAATCCGTGACAAACTAAATACCTTGGGGTGCATATAACAACTGATCTGACCTGGACTGTTCACTGTAATTACGTCATTAAAAATGCTAACCGAATGTTAGGTTACCTCCGCCGCAACTTTTCAACGGCCCCTTCTTTCTTGAAACTTCTTCTTTACACTACACTAATACGACCTAAACTTGAATATTCCGCTGCAGTATGGATCCTAGTCATGCCAACCTAATACACTCTCTTGAAATGGTACAGAATAACTCAATTCGTTTATACTTTCTGATTACAACAGGACAGCTAGCATAACAGCCATGAATCTAGCCTCAACTTACCTTCACTTTCATCCGTCGTAAAATGTTTCGTCTCCACTTGTTTCACAAGCTGTTTCATCACACATCGCTGCGGACGGTCTTATCTTGCCTCCTAGTTATATCTCACCCCGGCTGATCATTCCCATAAGGTCGGGTTGCCTTCTTGCAGGACTCGCGCCTTTTCTCAGTCTTTCATACCTCGCACCTCTGAGGACTGGAACCGGCTTCCCGCATCAGCGGCAACCATTGTAGATCACCTTCATTTCAAAAGTGTCTTAGCTAGTTATGTGTAATTACAGCCAACAAACTATTGTATTACCCGATGCTGTGTTGTTCCTGTACAGTATTTATTTTCTTGTCGTTTTTTCTGCCTTGATGTAATTCTCATCATTCCCGCGTTTTTGTTTGCTATAAAGCCTGTTAGCTAACCTGTATAATTAAGATCTTCTGCTCGATGTAAGATTCGCCGCTGCATTTTGAAAGTTTTTTTTTTCTTTCGCAACCACTCCCCTCTGTAATGCCGTTTGGCCCTGAGGGTATTGCAAATAATAATAAATAAATAAATACTCAAGTTTCTTTCCTTTCTCAGCTTTTACTGCCAAAAAGTATTCAAGGACACGCGCGGCTTCTTGTGGGGCGGTTTATTACGTCGCGCAGAGATCTTGGAGCTAAGAGGCTCATTGGAAGGAAAACGTGCCGTACTATTTCTTTAGTTGAAAATATTGAAGTTTGCCCAGCTTGAGTAATTGAGCATCATGCTATACTTACTACAGAGGAGAATAATCATGAAGAGGCGCTGTGTTTTTTCTTTAGAGCAGAGGTTTAGCATTCATGTTTTGATCTTGTGCGATGGAACAACACTTACGCTTTATGTTTGCTTCTCGCAACTCGGAATGCATAAAGCTGTAGGGTCAACTTGTCTCAACGCAATGGCCTTTTGTTACTCTCTCAGCAGCATACCCCACTTGGAAGGTAAACTGCGTGCTCTTAAGGAGAACACAAGAAATAAAACAATGGTAAGAGTGCATCTGTAATAAACTATTCACTGTTACCATTTGCGAATCGGCAGCATACTTTTCCAATGCGGTTCATAAAGAAGCTTAAGGAGTTGATTAATTATTGAATATCAAATAAATAGAGCTTCTAACATTTATTTAAACAGCTTATGTACGGAAATGGCTTCACTGCCTGATTAGTATACTTGCTAGGCAACTTCAGTTTATTTTCGTCATTGAACCACTAACGTCGAAACGTTTGAGGGCGTTTGCAGGTGAAAGTTTTTTTCTATCAGATAGAATAACTGTTGTTAAATAGAAAAAAAAAATAAACGAGCTCAGGTGAACGCAGAAGTCGAAATGATTACTGGCTGATGGTTTGGTTTCTTCGCCGATTGATAGTTGTCTTTAAATTGGCGCCGAAATTTCTTGTGTGGCCAGGCCTCCTTCATTGCTCTACTCGAGGGGATCTTCTAGCATTTCGCTCTGTAGGCGGTGACCACTGAAAGTGGATCATTCGTGATCAGTGTGGATTTCAGACTTCTACATATGATCCAATGGATTGTCTCAAGAGCCAGCGCTCAGCTGGACGAGCCTAGAATACGAAACTTTTACCGAAAGAGCGATAACTACTGACAGATTGTACCGCAGACGAGCCCGAACTGATTGGTATTTATGATGTAGTGAAGCTTTCATACTTAAAAATGGCTCGCACCTTTGAGCTCCTACTGATGGGTCATCGCGAAAAAGTACGCCGCTCGCGCTGGAAGTCTATGCTTGGCCGTGTTGTCGTGATTACGAGTTCACGGTGAGTGCCGGCTAGAAACAGTGACCTCTCGAAGACTAATAATCCACTCGAACAGCGCCAAGCTGAGGTGAAGCTGAAAGCGGAGTATGTAGTGAAAGCGTAGTATAGCTACCGAGCATGCTCGTCGAGATTCAATGCAGACTAGAAAGTTTGAAACACGCGGACAGTACAGTGGCGACTGCTCCTCAGAACGCAACCTCATAAGCTCCAAATGCTCCAAACGGAACTGACATAAGACATCTGAACCTTGGCCTGCCAATATTTAGAGAAGACATTCATGAATGGTGAGCTTTCTAGGAGCCGTTCAAGAGAACTGTTCATCTCAAAAACGCTCAATCAACGACGACGAAGTCTTTCTGTCTACACGGCATTATATTGCGGGTGAAGTGGCAGCATAGATATCTTGATTTGCGACTTTCGAACGCTTTTGCGCAGGTGTCATATAGCTACTGAAACAATGCTTCGGAGATCGGCAAATAACAGAGCAGCACCACCAGTCAACACTTCGCAATCTACCTCCCGTGAAGTCAGGAAGTGAATTTGAAATCATCAGATGACAAACCTACCAACGGTAACCTTTTTTCGCGATGCTAATCAGTATTTACAAGAGGCTTTACCTAACGAGATTGTAATAGCATACACCAGAAAAGTGAAGCCAGACGCTGAAAACCTGGGTAGCCTCGTTTTTAGCACTGGCCACCACAACATTGTAATAAAGGTTATAGAAACTGCTCACCTTTGCAGGTATTGAACTTTAGACATTCAAAAGCCATGTAAGCCAATCGCAGAATGACCGGTGGGTGAAAGTGCAGTGAGGACGCAAAGCAGCAGCACCAGAACCACTTCTGTGCCACACAGCACGGCTTACAACAGAAGCGAATGTTTGTTTCTGCAGATCGAAGATGCATGATACACACCCTCGTGGCGCCAACGTATTCATCCCGTCTAAGAAAAAATCTGACTGAAAACAACCGCTGCTGCAAATGTTCATCCCGTGGTCATCATGCACGGTCATGTCAGGTTGAATGTACCTGTAGAGAATTGTCACGGAAAGCACGCAGCAAGTACATGTGACCCTCTCTGCAGAAAGGAAATAGCAGTTCGAAATTTTATCAACGGGTGCTTCCAATGACACACGAGGAATTGTCTCCTCGCAATTGGTTATGCTGTGTAACAGAGTTTGTTCAAATGGTTGCGAGAAAAATAGAAGTGTACTAACATTCCTTTGGCGTTTTTGTCATTAAAATAGCAGTTCAAGGTACGCCTGAGGATTGCTCTATTGAGGTATAGTCAACAATTTTTCGTTACTGAAGATCTCACCTGGATATTTCTTTAGAGGTGCTGGGAGATGTCAAGAAGAAAGATGTCAGAACCCCACATACACCAACTAACAAAGTGGCTGACTGGGTTCGTTGGTTGTGCACACTTAGGGTTAACAGCATGAAAATACCGCATGGCGGAGTACTCAGCTCAATATATATTTTTATTGACAAGAACGCTATTATAAATACCAAAGTGAACAGAAAAAAACATTGAAAAAATTTGACAGATGCAAGAATACGAAAAAACGTAAACAATCACTTAGCCAGCCGCGGCAGCTCTCGCACCCCAAAAAAACAGAGCTTTCTTTCTGACAGAACAATCGATAGCTTCCTTACGCGTGCGTTCCTTTCAAGAGCCATCTCAGCAGCTCATTGGTTATACGCTCGACCTGTTCTTTGATCGTATGGAGAACTGTTGTCCTTTCGAACTGCGGAGAGCGCCCACACATGCCCACATGTAGCGCCAGGAAGCCATCTTTGCCATTACGAATGTTACTTGCGTGCCCCCGTAAGCGTTAATTCAGGCATATCTGCCCGTCTAGCCCACGTAACATGCACCACAAGACACTGGGATCCTGTACACCACGCCTTCATCCTGTGCTGCATCCTGTGCTTGAACACGCGCTACTTTCCGTGCCTCTTTACGCAGCAGGTGCTGCTTGTCAACTGGTACAACTTGTCAGAAGCACTGAAAACCACCTTCATGTTGAGGCGCTGTCCTATTTACTTTAGGCGTTGTGACACAGAGTGCATATACCGAATGACAAACACCTTTTTGTGCTTTTTTGCTGTGGAGCGCTCTCTGTAAACCGTCTCTACCCTTACGTTTCCTTTTCCGGTGCATTGCCTACACCACAGAAATGAGCAAAGGTAGGGAGTACCCTTCCCTTTCAAAGTGCTTTGACTGCGCGAGAAGACTAGCTTACAAAACGTGATAGCAGGACCTATCTAAGGTGTTCTAGAAACATGACTGTACGATGGCTCTCTTTACTAGTTTGCGTCGTGCTGACGAGAACTGTAGAATAAACCTCTGAAGACGGGGCTTGTAACGCCTGCACGTAATGTACTCCTAAAACGAATTTTTTAGGGAAATAAAGCGGATGCTTTCCTTTCCGACATCTCGTGTGTTATTCGAGTGGACACAGGCGTTCACGAAAAGTTTGCAGCACTTGCATGACTTTAGAATTAAGGATTGCCCTTTCACGGTTCGAATATGATCAAACAATCTTCCCCATAATGAAAAGTTCTTACGACAGATAATTCACCAAGATTCTCATTCAATGTCCTATCGAATTCGGTGAAAGGAAAGGCCCTCAGAAAAGCGGCTATGAAAGATCCACTGGAGGAATTTTTGTTCATGTACGTCTTCTTGCTTCTTTCTACAGACGTTGACGTAATGTACGAATATAAGAGATCTAAGAACCATTTAGACGCCACACACGCGGTACTCTGAAACGACCACACTCCAAACCCGTCAATGCATTCTTTTATGCACGTTAATACTCCCTTCTCCACACAGGCTTCATAACGGGTATGAATAAATGAATTGACGGCGAGCGTACGTGATCGTGTCCCAAGCGCGTATGCCCGAGGATATCACTTCAGCGCGTCATGAAACCGGGTCACATATTCTCAAGCGCGCATTGTAGAAAAAAACAAGTGCGCACGGGGCAATGAGTTTCGTTTGCGGCCACATCGGTAGCGTTTGCTTGCGTTTAGCTAGCTCTCCAAGCGTTCGGTTTTGCGATCCTCGGGCAGCTTCGGGTTTTTTCAGGACTCCCACAAACGTGACCACAACGCTGGTTGCTGCACAGTCGGCAACTAGCTGGCTGATGCTCTGGATGGCCAGAAGTGCGAAAATCAAAGATCACCACCGTAAAGTGGTGCCAACACAACAAAAAATTGGCCTAGTATCTGCATGTTTCACTGCAAATGTTGTCGAAAGACGATAGTCTTGCGTGTTGGAGAGAGTGAACAAAACGTTTATTTGATGTTCTGCGCGAGAAAATTGGTAAATTGTATTCTGCAGGCGCTGCGTTAGAGAGTCTAGATCCATGTGCGTTGAGGAACGTTAGCCACGAGCGCCGTCTGGCAGTTCTCTTCCAAAACGAAGAAAGGTGTGCGTTCCCACGGAGAAAGATGCACGCCTGTCTCGAAGGCAATAAGATATACAACGCGAAGCGATGGGCAGGTGCCACCGCCGTGTAGTCTTAGCAAAGCGTTTGAAACACTTGCCTTTTTGAGCATCTCGTTGCAATGTGAGCGCAGCGTGATAAACGCTACAGTCCTTAGAATTACTTATATGGGCCTTCTCTAGTATAAAGACACACATACAAAATATCAACGTGGTGTTTTGGTGCCTCAGATATGCGCAATCAGTGCTTTTTAATTGACACTTGCTCAAGTGTGAACGCTGAAACTTGAGCAATATTGAGGCGCTTCGGATGGGGTTGGCCGTTCAAGGTATCGTTTGGTGCCATTTGTGGTGTTAACGCGGACAAGCAGACAATTGTACAGACATATATTGTAATAATACTGATTGTTGGCCTAGTTGGTATTTACTTAATGGCATGATTTGGCCGCAAAAGAGACACACACAAGAAAAGGAACACTCAAACGACAAGCACAGGCGGCCTCACTAGTTAGAATATAGCTCGCACTAGTTTATTCGCACTAGTTTATCCAATTATAATCGGACTCTTCTTTGAAGGGCAGTGTTTATCGCAGAAATAAACAAAACAAGATCATGTATAACAACTAGTTTTTATCATCTGTGGTGTTCTTAATTATTATATCAAGCTTAGGTATTTTTCGCGTAATACAGCATCGATGTAGTACAGCATCGATGATGTAGCTTTCACAAAGGAAAATTTTGTGTTCTAGATCATGCAAGAAATAAAACTATCTATATTCTCGGTAGTGAAGAAGCTGAATAGTTGTTCCTCAACTACACCAAAGAACAAATCTAAAGATGCAGGTTAATAACTCTTTTTATCGTTAACAGAGTAAAGTGAACTAAAAAAATAATAGAGTCCCGAGGTCCTGTAACTAAAATAAAGTTGTAATTTTATACACTAGGCGTAAAACGCCGTGCATACAATTTTATATTTTCAGGACAGCGAGAATGCACATGAAATCTCGCGTGTATTTATTCACAATAAAAAAGCACAACAGGAGCCACAAGTGCAGTAATTATGTTTTTGTCTTGTTGCTTGAAAAAAAGAGCACGCAAATGTTTCCGTGTTCTTCGAAAACTTACCCAAAATGTCTACTTATGAAGGTACATCATCAACTACCTGCATGACCTTAGTGAATCGCTTGTCGTTTGAGTGTTCCTTTTCTTGTGTGTGTCTCTTTTGCGGCCAAATCATGCCATTGTACAGACAGACAGACAGGCCAAAATATTGGCGCCGAAGGTCCCCAAGAGCGACTATCGTCTTTAAAAAATGAAAAGAATACACTACCTTGGCTACTGCTATTTTTAAACCAACTGAACGTGTTCTGGTGTAACCGGTCGGCCTTGCGACCCCGTCACTGATGTCCACGTTGTTGCAAGTCATATTGAGCGTGAATATAAAATGCTAAAAATTTTATGCTGCCTTTCACTTTCCCTCAGGACTACCAGGCTGAATCAGAACAGTGTTTATTTAGAGATAATAATTTTGTTGCGCAGGTATCGAGAAACAATTTGGAAAATGCGAATTTTGCCAAGATGTGTTGCTATTAAACATGTTCCTGCTTAGGGGTCCGTATTATTGCAATTTCAAGGCGCACGCATTCTCCACGAGAGTGGGCGATTATATTTTTTGTAACAGTCAGTTTTATTGGTTTTTATCTTTTAAATTGAACACCAAATGTTGATTGCATTACACAACACGCTCGCACTAGTTTATCCAATTATAATCGGACTCTTCTTTGAAGGGCAGTGTTTATCGCAGAAATAAACAAAACAAGATCATGTATAACAACTAGTTTTTATCATCTGTGGTGTTCTTAATTATTATATCAAGCTTAGGTATTTTTCGCGTAATACAGCATCGATGTAGTACAGCATCGATGATGTAGCTTTCACAAAGGAAAATTTTGTGTTCTAGATCATGCAAGAAATAAAACTATCTATATTCTCGGTAGTGAAGAAGCTGAATAGTTGTTCCTCAACTACACCAAAGAACAAATCTAAAGATGCAGGTTAATAACTCTTTTTATCGTTAACAGAGTAAAGTGAACTAAAAAAATAATAGAGTCCCGAGGTCCTGTAACTAAAATAAAGTTGTAATTTTATACACTAGGCGTAAAACGCCGTGCATACAATTTATATTTTCAGGACAGCGAGAATGCACATGAAATCTCGCGTGTATTTATTCACAATAAAAAAGCACAACAGGAGCCACAAGTGCAGTAATTATGTTTTTGTCTTGTTGCTTGAAAAAAAGAGCACGCAAATGTTTCCGTGTTCTTCGAAAACTTACCCAAAATGTCTACTTATGAAGGTACATCATCAACTACCTGCATGACCTTAGTGAATCGAGAATACAAAGAAATGTCTTTGCTCACAACGGCCTTCTTCCGGAGGGTACAATTATATTGAGTTATCGGTCATGAATCTGTACTTCTTGTGTTTTCCTTGCTTTGAACAAGCAAAACCCAAAGCATGAGAACAACAGCAAAAAGCAACATCAAAAAAACATTTTTCAAGCTCGCACATGGTACGTGCGCACAGAATGAATAAACTGTAAAGTTTTCACATTACTTCGACGTCAGTGGCGACGAGCAGCAGGAAGAAAGAAACAGCGGTAAGACATTGACAAAGTATGTCACCAGCAGTTCTCTGGTGAATGTATCGCACTCCAGGGACTTTAAGGTTCGTGTTTAGAGGTCAAAGAGAGAATTTTCGATCCAACAAACATGACGAAAATCTACTGGCACTTGCCTTTTTTTATTTACTGGGCCATTTGTAGCCAATACTCACGTCATTTTGTAGCTTGGCGCTGTATTCGAAGAAAAACCATTTGTCGCGAAACAACTTTCCCAGATGAAGGAGCCGTATATCAAGGCCGTAGTTCAGGCGGTGAAAACAGATAGTGGCGGCACGGATAGGGAGTGTGAGACAGGCACAAATCACAGCAATTTGTCTGATTTTACCGCATTAGTTGTGTGCAGTTCATTGGATTGTATATAAGTAAGTTATATGAGTGACCTTCAGTAGTTCGTTGGATCCGCGTTGTGCGTCTTAATGCCTAAAAGCTATAGAATGGCAGACTTGGGAACAACTTTTCAAGGCCAGCTGAAACAATGAAGTATGCGTTTTGTGCAGCGCATTCTAAGAAAATAAAACGCAATACGTGAGACAGCCTTATTGCTTAAGACCGGATGAGGTGGAAGAAGTAAACTTCTGTGCAGTGCATCTTAAATAATAAAAGAAGCACGAAACAAGAGACTGCCCTTTAAACTTAGCCCTATTACGTGACACAGTTGAACAAATTATGATATGCAGAATGTGAACATTTTGGCAAAATGAGTCAGGCTGATAACACACCTTAGAGTCGCATCAGCGAAAGTTTCTGAACGGGGCGATGATTCTGAGCCAATTAGGTCTCATTGTTTCTTGTAACCTCACTTACAGTTCTCGTTTTTGGTTGCGTTGGATTCTCTTGCATTTCTATTTTGGGCGTAGCTTCCTGTGCGAGCCGTAAGTTTGTAGGTGGTGTTCTGAACGTGCAGCAAATCAGATGAAGCATTGTTCAAACATTCTATAAGAAACGCTGTCGAAATTGAATATATGGTCGTGATTCCTACAGTTCTCGGCAGAAAAGCTGTCCAGGGCTTCATTTCTTCCGTAACAAAAGCTTATACACTGTATGTACATGAATGGCAGAAGGGCATGTGTGAGATATGGTTACATGTCGTTACTGGAGTGTATGGTATCTATTGCTCATTTCTTTCGCTAACATAGAAGAACACCAACACGTGCGGAATGACTTAAGAATTTTTGCGGCAGAGTGAATAAAAAAAGAACATCTAGTCGCCGCGTGATGGTGAGTGAAATTCTATGACAAAAACAGCGCCTGCAGTCTTGTTTTGATTTGTTTGCTGCGAAATCAATAGTAGGATTAGCACACAAAAGTTTATATGGCTACGTTCACTGCCTGACACTTCGCTAGAACCTACGCTAATCAAAAATGAGAGCATGAAAATATCTATTCTTTCTCTTTTGATTCTTAAAATGTCTGAAAAGACCACTGAGGGCATCGTGAGTCTTTAGGCTGATATCATAAGCTAAATTGATACATTCACTGCATTTTCTTAATGCGTAGAGAGAAAAATGCCCCACCGTAACACTTTCTAAAACCTTCTGTTATTAACACCGGAATCTACGCTAGCTTTTATGGGAATCAGCTGTTAGCTTCTTTTACATGCGTTTATATTTTTTTATAATGCCACATTTCTTTCCTCATGTTTTCTTATCACCCCGTTACACTACATTCAGCGCATATCACGCTTACAATTTCGAGAAGCTTCGAGACTTTACTAGATTGTTTTGTGAAGATTATGCCCACTTCGGGAACATCACGGATTATTTGGGAACTTACATCGCTGCTAGCTATAACACCAGATTATTCGCTTGCAAGGGTATAAATGCCGACAAGATTCACCGCTTGTCAGTTGATCGACGGCCGACGCTCTGTTCGCCACTATCAGTGCCATTGTCTTACTGTTATTTTGCGTGGCCACAAGTTTGGTCCGACTAAACACTTTCTTTTTCGGCGGAAGTCTGCTCCCTTCGTTCACGTCACGACCCCGTGACAAGTTTAGCGTTTTTTGGCAGGGTTAACCTCCCTGCCGTTTTTTTCCTCCTATTTTTCTTGGCATCAACTTTTTTTTTTTGTAAGAATATTTGGTGTTCATTAGAACAGAACGATGTTCACTGATAAATCATCGTTTTCTCAAAAGTCATGTTGAAAGAATCTACATACTTGTTAGTGCATTCACTTCAGTACAGTTCTGAAAGCTCACAGGCTCCCTCGTTCATTTACCTGAGACGGTTCGAGGACAAAAGCCACCTTGTTTGTTTTCTGAGTGGATGCATAAAGGTGCAGGGACTACGAACCGTGGCACCAGTGGGCCTCTGCCAAGCGTCGTCTGCATTTTCTTTTCTCGTGGTCACACGCTGTCTGGTTTTTTGTTTCGCCACACAAAAGAGGGTGCTTCCACTGCATCATGCGTTGTTGCATCCCATTACGCCACAACAGAAGTTGTTACGTCGTGGTGGCGTGAGAATTATTTCACGTGGTGACGTCCCGTGAGAAGGCCTTGTGATGTTTCGAGGAACACACATAGGGCGACGTATATTCATAATGGGGATTTCTCGCGCCACTCACCCCCTACTACGCGACATAATCACTGTCGAAATTCCCTGCCCTGAAGTACCCGTAGCTTTCGCCATATTCACAATCTTCAACATTTGAAATGAGACGAGAGCAGAGTGGCGATTGGTCACCATGGCCTTTCTGCCGTCGACGAGCTCGAGCGAAGCACTCCGGAACTGAGAGGTGGGTTATCGAACGCACAATGTACCACAGAAAATAATGCTGAGCCGAGAGAAATCAAAACACTTCGTTGCTTTGCCATCACGAGCACATGTTTTCTACACTCCAAAACATAAAATCAACTATGAGCACTTCTATTAGTTACGTTTACCACGAACAACGCCTCCATCAACGGCGGCATAACATGGATCTGTACACTTCAGTTTTTCATCCAGCAGTAAACAAGGCTACAAAGAGCCCACTGGACCAACTTGTTTCGCGTCACTGAAACGACACCTGGTGAAGTCTAAGTGGTGGAATAAGTGTAACATATGAGATGTTTACCTCAGTAGAAGCTTCGCATGTCGTTGTGTCTGCAGCAAACAGTTGTGATGGTTGGTTAATCGAGATATATATCTGGATTCTTCTGCTGGAAAGGCAAAAAGCTTGGTTTGGAATTTCCCTTCATTTGCTTTTGCAGATCTTGTTTGTGCTACTGAACTCGCTAGATACCGTAAATAAATAAAATGACATGCAAAAGAAACCACGACACTCACACCACATGTGAACGCAACCGCCCTGTCCCGCTGCAGGTTTGATTATGATGCATTTGGAGGTGGTGCGCTGGAAGGCGCTTTTTTCGTGATTGAACGCTGAGTATTTTTATTCCAACAACTTTCATCCGTTTAATAGAACGAAATGTATGATAAGGTTTTGCGAGGAACAACAACAACACGGTCCCTAAAACAGGCGGTTTACTTTCTTTTTGAGAACCTTGGCTTGCATCAGCGCGCTTTCAGCAAGATATACGGCGCTCAGAAATGCTACACTCCACGGTGATAACAACAAATAAGAAAAAAAAGGTAAAGGTAAGAATGCAATAAGAATAACTTCAAATGTTCATTTATTTGTGGGGTTTAACATCCCAAAACCACCATATGATAAGAGATGCCGTAGTGGAGGGTTCCGGATTTTTCGGCTAACTGGGGTTCTGTAACGTGCATCCAAATCTGATCACATGGGCCTACAACATTTCCGCCTCCACCAGAAATGTAGCCACCACAACCGGGATTTGAGCCCGCGACCTGCGGGTCAATAACTTCAAATGTTGTGCAAATATAGGTAAGCAGCCAGATCCGACCTGGCGTAGCTGTATACAAAACGCTGCAGAATGGTATCTCGGTCGATACTAAGAGCGTGGCAATCTTCGTGCTATGTATTGATTTATTGCGAAGGAACTGGTTAGAGCACAGCTCGTAGAAAACCATTTTAGGTGACGGTGATGAGCAAAATGTCACTTATGTGTTCCCAGAATTGCCATCCCAATGAAATAATTTTTGCTAACGACCTATGGGTATTATTGTTATAATTATTTTATTGATATAGTTACAGACGAAAACGAAGGGTAACAAGCAGACCCTTTAATATATTACGGGCGCCTCCTAAATATCAATTAAGATATTGAAATTCTTAAACTAAATTCTCTTCGCTACTTCTGTGGCATTGAATGCTTGCCTAATTAACGTAGCGCTGTGATCTAGCAGCAAATACCGAGAATTACCATAATAATGGAGCTCTTTACGAGGATGAATTGCAAGCTCTGGTCGAGATTTTCCGTCAACTTTATCGAGCTGAGCCGTAGCTGCGCACAATTAAGTCGGCTTATAAATGGCCCATTAGTCTATGCGTGCTCCCAAGAGACGTGTAGTGTCAGCTGCTACCGAGAAAGCTGGTCGCAATAGAAGCCCGAAACAAGCAGTAATATAATGTACTTCACCGTTTCTGATAATTTTTTTATTGCGAAGCATTTCTTAGTGAATTTCGGCGGCTTTCAGCGTATCTATCTATCTATCTATCTATCTATCTATCTATCTATCTATCTATCTATCTATCTATCTATCTATCTATCTATCTATCTATCTATCTATCTATCTATCTATCTATCTATCTATCTATCTAGTTAGCTGTTTACGTTTGGGTGCTCTCCTGGTCACCCCCTTAACTTGGCGTGAACCAAAATTAGCAAGGGAGGGTATGATAATTTGACGAATATGACGCGCTGGTCAAGACACGAATAATGTCACGATCCCGTCGTGTACATCGTCAAACACTTCCCGTCAGACAGTGGCACATACTGACAGGCAGGTATGTGCCTCTGGTAAGGGGTATGCGCCACAGCTGATTGACACTTATTATCTACCCAGGAATGATGAGAACACACATCAACAATTTCAATGCGTGAGGGTTAAGCAATACCCGACATCGGTAACGTCGACCCAACGAAGGCATAGAATAAGTGTCAGCGTTAAGAGAAACCTGACATAGGCAGCATTGGCCGCCCGGCGAATGCAAATAATAAATTTCATGGTCCCAGCAGCAATCAAGTCCAAGCATTCTGCGTGGCAGTGAAGCACTTTACCACAGAGCTACGCCAGGTCTCGGAACTACTTTTCAAAGAGACGCTAATCTTCGTGAAACGTCAATGGTGGTTGCAGTGCTGCTTACCCAATTTTATAAACATTGCATATGCACTCCTTTCATACAGCCGTCACGTCGGATTAACGTCAATAGGGGTGGGGTGCCATGTGCTTAAAATTGACTTGAGTAGCAGTGTCAAGGGTAAGCTTCTTCGCGAGCATCAGCGCTTCATATCAGTTTCAGGTGTTGCTAAAACACCTTTCCAGCTGACATCATTGTGCAAGTGGAAAACTGGTTTTATGAACATCTGCAACTCAACATATGTCTCTGCGTGAAACATTTGCACATACATTTAGCGTCATTTCGTGACGTGGCGCTCAAAAGAAAATGCAACATGGTCACCTTTTCGTCGCGTGCTCCGCATATAGTGTATTTCCAGATACGTGGGGTACGCCGAATTTTTATTTTTCAAGATATCGCTGAAATGTGATGGAGAGCTTCAAGTTTGTCCAATTGTATTGTACAGAGGCAAAATTAGCAACTATGAAGGAAAGACAATACGTAATTCTGAACATAGTCTCCTGGTTAATCTCTCCATTTGAATAAAGGCACAACGTAAACGAAAATAACCTGTAATAACCTCAAGAACTGGGTAAACCACTTGTCCTCTAGCGCACAACCTTTTCTGTTTTTTTACCACCTACCAGTTAAAGTAAACATTTACTCTCGTGCTCGCAGCAAGAACCAACAATTTGCGAAAATATGCAGGACAACTTTCCAGCAGTTTTTTTTTTTTTGGGGGGGGGGGGGGGGCGGGCCCTAGTTTTTTTTTTCGTTCTCACATTGCTTTTCTCGCTCATTGTGCTTATTGTGTTCCCAGTTCCAGTGAAAATGCGTTGACTCGACCTCAGTCGTGAGGCGCGACAATGCCATACCAAATTTCAAAAAACAAAACAAAAGGAAACATCTGTAGTCCTCGCCTACCTTCACAATTCACTCAGAGCATCACTCGGGGGGTACGTGGCAAAAGCAGCCGAAGCAGCTGCAGCTTGAAGCCACGAGGTAATAAACTATGAAACTCAGGTAAAAAGTTACGTGATATAATACTCCCCACGAGGTAGAACTGAATTTAGACATCCGCTTACTACGTTCCTCAGAGGTAGTGGTAAAACACCTTTTACTCCAACACGAGGTAGTAATTTTAAATGCGAGAGTGTTTTCAGAGGTCATGAGCCACAACAACTCCAAACTCGGATAGGGCTTGCTTACAGTGTAACGCAGTTGCCAGTGGATAATTAACGCCGCTTTTATTTTCCCTTTACGCAGTGTGACTGAATGTTTACTTGAATTTCTCCCAACGAATGTTCGATCACTCACTCTTAGGTATGCGGAGGGGCGTTTGTGTTAATGTGTGTAGGTGCTCGTGTGTGAATCTGCTTGTGCACACGTCTTACGAATGCCATGGCGAGAGCATTTCTATAGGGGCGAATTGCGACCACACCCATGTTCTTCGATACAGGTCCACGTTCAAAAAATGCCGAACGTTATTCCTGGGTATTCTGCGCCCACTTTAAAAACAAACTGCTCGATGTTGCGTGGGTGGCCCGCTGTACACGCTCTGCAATCATATTGTAGATGCAGACCGCTATGGCGTGCTTTGCAACAACAATGTGATGGATGAGGAATGTCAGATCCTATAAACAAATTTATGTAAACGAGTGGCAACTACTGCTCATTGCAGCCCAAATAAACGATAGGCATGCATATCAACAAAGACAGCTTTTTGAACAATATCTCCGATCAACGGTAGTTAAATGCAATCCCACTAATATTACCACTCTTTTTTTTAAGATATTTGAATAAATGATCTTGAAGCGTGGGTCCTGGGATGTTAAACGAACCGATTTGGCGCATATCGCCAGGTGTATTAAAACGTGCCACCATTCTTTTAGATGCTAATGGCGGAAGCGCTACTTGCAGAGCGCATGGTTCGGCCCGCAAGTTTCAGACAGAATTTCATCTGTCGTTATTCTCTCTTTTGCTTTGAAATGCAAGGATATTGTTTGAAAAATCAGCAAAGTTTCATGATAAATCTATCCCGTGCCCCAGCTAAGTGATGCGATCATCAACTAAATGGCTTTATAATTGAGTTATGGCCACTCATTTACACTGATGTTTCAGGACCTGTTTAAACGAGGAAGTTTTTGAAGCGAATCTGTTTTTTTATTGTGTCAAGTGTTCAGCGAGCTGGGAAGACATTGAGCATTTGCTAACATCCTGTGACTGCCTCAGTGCGATATTTTGTTCGAATTGGCGGGAAAGTTTACCATGATACAAATTAGAAACTGCTTATTCACACGTGTGTTTTTTGTATATTGGTTTTTTTTGTGTCTACGAAATAATTTCCCGCCAAGTAGAAACACAGCGCTGGAAACATGTGTTTCTGGAATCACAGTGATACAAATAAAATAAAAAGAAGCCATGTAGTGCTTATAGAGAAATAGCTGTTTCTTTTTAATGCGCACTTAAACAAGTTGCGTCTCTGTTTAATGACGAGAGATTTATACCGACAACGTTGTTGAATTTGCCTGTTTATCAGGAGCGAAACGTGCCGCATATATACATCACAACTATTTTAGAAATCATGGGGCACGGCAACGTAAAACATTGATCACACTTCTAATTTTTGCACTAGTCTTTAACGATTCATATTTGGTTGAAATCTGCTGGGCCAGCCACCACTTCACTCATTCGTCACAATGAAATGCTTGCAATGACCATGCCCTCTCACGTTTCTGGCACAGGCAGGTAAATACAGCGCTGAACAAAACTGAAACGTTTTTTTAAGGATAGCGGGAAACGAAGCAGTTTCAAAAATGCTAAAACATAACTACTTTATCACAAGTTGCTTTGACTACCACAAATTTGGCCAAAGTCGCACAACAATGAATTGTCCCTTCCAAGCTTCCATCCGAAAAAAAACGAAAAAAAAACAAACTTCGTATACTATACACATATTGAAAACAAAAACTGGTGTTATGATTCGGGGTTGACATCGTGGTCTCTCCTTCAATTGTCAATATTGTTTTATCAGTACCACATTCTTTATTCAGGCTTCTTTCACAGGTCGAAGGTTCAAAGAAACAGTGGTACTGAAGGGGTCTCATTTGCGCTTCGTCATAGACGCAAGGACTACCGTCCCTATATAAGCAGCGGATAATTTTCCCAGCTTTGCACGGTCCCGTTTAAGCCGTTTGCAAGTGATCGCCTCAGAAAACACTTCGTTTTTATTTCTTCTAATAATCATTGTTATGTCTCATAGATATCATATGTTCCTTAAACTGTTGTTGGCTGTCTCTCTCTTTCTGTCTGGGTGTGTGTGTGGGGTGGGGGGGAGGGGGGCTAGTTTTTTTTTGCCAGCATTGCTGTTTCATAACCTTGGGTGTTTTTTTCCTTACTGTGCAATTTTTTGTGTCCGAAACTGGACCCAGGTATTTTTTCCAAAAGTTGCCTCGTTGGATTGTACCAAATCTGACTTCTCTTTCCTATAAGTGACCTGCAGAATTTTCGTAAGTACAAAAAATGAGTGAATGATTCTTGTTATAACAAGAAGTGCGAACACTAATTGTAGCCATATTAACATCTACGCAGTTGTGGAGAGATGTGTTTGACAACATAGCCTCGCATTAGGTTCACACAAATTCGTTTCCAGTTGCCTTACACGTTTCAAACACAATTAGAACAACCAATGTGCAAGACAACAAGAAGCTGTCAGTGCTACAACATTGCATTAACACATCTTTGAGTAGTGCATGGTAGTTTGGAAGCAAGAGTAATTACTAATGCGTCAATCATTACGCAAATATCATTAGGCAATACTGAAGAAGTTCTTGCAGAATTACAGCCGGTAGTTAAGGAATACCACAGAGTTTATTCACATGGAATAAATTCCAGACATGGCAAGTCAGTCGCCAAAGTAGAAAACGAATTCTCCTCTATAGATTAGTTATGCCACTGCTCTTACGCAGTGTATCCATAGAAAACATTCAAAATTGAATAACTTGATTGTGTAAACATTTCTGGCTGCACTACATGCTTTTATAAAATTACAAACACTGGTAACAGATGTTTATTGCTTCATTGTAAAAATCTATGCCAGCTATAGCATTGTATTTTTTCTTCTTTTGGAATAAAAAAGAAATATTACTTCAATATTTTGGATGAAATATGCCAATTTGGAGCACCTACACAATTGCCTATTTTTTCCGCAATAGAAGCTTTTTCTACTTCATCACAAAACTCAAGAACAATTACAATATTGCATCTGGCAAATTCAGAGCACCGCCTCGTGTTGCGGTGTTTTGTCTGTTTCTGATGTGTTGTCTTTCTGAGTTTTCTCTTACGTTTCTGATTTTTTATCTTTCTTCAAGGTGTTTACTATGCCATATATCATAATCCTACGCGCTTTTTTGATGTGCTACTCCAAATAAATCTAGAAGAATGGAGAGCAAAATAATTACGTTGGTCCACGATTGCCATAGGACCTTTTCGAGCTGCAGTCGTCAAGGTGCACTGGTGTACCAGATCATGATTAGCACTTGCTTGCTTACTTTTTCTACATATAATGTACACCAACACGTGGTGACGATTATACAGCGAGCTATTGATAAACTTATTCGTTACGATGTTTTCTGTGTGTTCTATATGTACACATGCTGTTGCGATGCAACAGTCTACAAGTTCTGCCATCGGTTTCGCGAAACCAACACGGCATTGCACAAAAACCGGTTTTTTGGCAAAACATATCGTGATAATTAGTTGCATGGCTATATTGTTATAACTTGTCTGACAGCGCCACTCTAACTCTCTGCCATATTGCTACAGTATCAGTTCGCTTATGTATGTTGTTTTATTTACACATTCAGCTTGTGAACAACTTCCAATATAAGGTAGCACAAAGTTGAATATTTCATACCCACCTTCTTGTCTTTTTGGTGCGTTAAAATTATATCTAGCGTTTTCAAAACATTGATATGCTTTGCAAGGTTATGGGATGCTATTCAACGTCTACGCAACATTGTTTCTATGTACTGTTATGAAGTCGTTGCTATTTGTAAGGCAGTAAGATGTGCATGGTCGGACCACTGGTAGAGACGCTAGGTGATGTCGAGGAGCTAGAGCAGGGTGTCGTATATGTGTCCTCAGCCCTTCCACAATAATGTGGGTCTTGATGAGGTTGTCCCTTGTGATGGCGATAGTTGCCGCTGTTGACGCACTTTGGGGCAAGCCTAAACATATCCGGAGTGCTTGAGCCTGGACACTTTGAAGCATTCGTATGCTTGTTTTACTTGCGTTGGTTAACACAGGTAGGCTGTACAGAAGAAATCCAAGAAAAAGAATCCTGTATAGTCACAACATAGCAGTTGTGGACATTCCCCAGTTCTTTCCAGCGAAGAACTTAAACAAATGACAGATGCCTGACAATCGCGTTTTCATGTATGATACATGCGAGCTCCATGAGAGGTCTCTGTCAATTATAACACCTAGGAACTTGTATGATCGGAGGTGACATATTCTTTCGCTGTTTATCAGAACACTATAGTTCTGCATTGGTTTGCGCGTAAATGCCACAAGTGCTTATTTCTCAGAGGAAATTTCCAGACCTCGTTGACGGAGGTAAATAGCAACTTGAGTGGCAGCTCTCTGAATTCGCGCTCGCAGCTGTAGGCGTGTTACTGCAGACGTCCAAACGCAAATGTCGTCCGCGTACATTGACAATCTGACAGTACTTGGCAGATGCTCATTGAATAGTACAGGGCTAAGGTTGAATAGTACAAAGCGTCAGGTTGAATAGTACAGGGCTAAGTATGCCACCCTGGGGAACACCACAGAGGCTGTAGTGTAGCGAAGTGTCACCATCCTCGGTTCTCACGAAAAAGGATCGCTCAGAGAGATAGCTGCGTAGCCACTGAAACATCCGACCACCCACTCCTACCTCCTTGAGAGCGGTGAGGACAGCTTCATGTGTGACGTTATCGTACGCCCCTTAACATCAAGAAGTAGAGAAGCGCAGAGACACTTACGGCCTTTTTCGTGTTGCACGTAGCTGACCAGGTATATGACACTATCAATTGATGACCGGCCACGGCGAAATCCCGTCATAGCGTTCGGGTAAATGTTGTGATGCTCCAGGAACCATTCTAGCCGTCCAAGTACCATCCTCTCCATCACTTTGCCCAAGCAACTAGCCAGTGCAATCGGGCGGTATGAAGTGAGCACCAATGGTGACTTGCCAGGCTTCAGTAATGGAACCAAACGGCTGGTCTTCCAGTTAACTGGGAGGGTGCCCTCTCGCCACGAGTCGTTGTATATCTCGAGGAGGGCACTCCTCGCACACTCACCGAGGTGACACAGTGCTCTGTATGACATTCCAACAGGCCCGGGTGCTGATGTCCGTCTACACAAAGCCAGTGCTGCTTTAAGCTCATGAATAGAAAAAAAATTGGTTGGGATCTATATGGCTGACATTTACAATGAAGTTATCTTCATTTGCCGGTTTTATTAGCACTGAGAGATCGGAGTTTGGAATTTCAGTGGCGATGTCATAAATGACTCCTGTTGAAGTGGTGCTATCAGCTGGTAATATAGACTTGACATTGATGTTACCCAGTTGCGTTACTTTCTGAAGCGCGTTTAGCGCACGTGGGTTCAGCAGATGACTAAGGAGTGCTTTAAGTAAGGTTCTCCCCTGCCAGCCCGCCGTCAGGGCAAAAGGGCAGTAAAACGAAATCATAGTCTTTGAAAAAAATCTGACATATCATAAGCGAATGCTTACTATTAAGGGGATATATCCAAGGGCCGAATAATTATGAAAGTGTGCGCAAAATGAAAGGGCAATAACTTTATCCTGGCAATCCTGTATGAAGCATTGCTAAAAAGAGATCCTTAATTTTCTAATTTTGTGTTCACGGTACGAACATTTTATATTACTCTCTCAAGAAGTCCAAGTCACCGCAGTGGCACCGCAAAGTTTTCTGTTACTGAAACGTCCACAAATTGCACAAAAAGCACGCGTCTCAGGAAACTCCATCCATGCTTGTTATCAAACCCTAACGAACCGATTATTAGCACCGTATACAAACTGCACGAAATTGTTCGGCAAGTGTGCATTTCTTCGCTGCCTGACGTCGAAGCTAACTTGAACAAATGCTCCTTTGGACTTGGCCACTTTCTTCCTTCCAGATGTAGCGAGTGTTTTAACAAGTGTTATTGAATACTCCTTTTCGCAGGCTCATAGGCTTGCTTAAAAATTAAACTGCTGGATGTGTATTTGCCTTAGAACCATAAAACTGACAATATACGAGGCTTGAACAGGCAAGCACTGTTATTGTACCTGAAAACATTCTACCTAACGAGACTAAAGACATTAAGGTAAACACGAGAAAAAATATTTTGACAATAGACGTGACGCATCCGAGTGCACTAAACACGCTACCGCAAATAACGCAGCTGGGCAGCATTGAAGTCCAGCCCTTCACACAACGAATTGGTGCCACCGTTACAGGAGTCAACTATGACACAGGCACTTAACTCGCCAATAAAAACTTTCTAGTACTTGAACAACGTAATTGTGAATGCAGATCGCTTAGGCAACACACTTTGTGTGCGAATAACATTACAAGGTAAGTGCCTTCTCTCTTACGTGAAGGTTGGCCATTTTCATCACCAGGTTCAACCGTTTATTCCGAGGCTTATGCGGTAATTGAATTGCCAAAAGGTTGGCTACGCGAAGCGCCTTTTAAGTAATTCCCCAGTGTGCCCCCGATGTGCGGAACACCACTAAGAAGACATGTGAAGTGCAACTAGGATGAAGTGCTGAATTTCCACGGCGCTCACAGTGCTTCTTCCAAGGACTGTCTTCAGATTAAGATGGAGACTTTTATATAAAGACAAATGATGCGAGGCAATTCGACTCACAGAGAAACCGCGCAAAAAATTCAGGTGAAAAAGTGGTCATCGTCAAAGGCCTTCACGAAGTACAGGGCCAGATTCAATGAGAAAGTCACAATCTCAAGAAATACCATCAGGCGCAGTTTCTAGCACGGCGAACATCTGCGCCGAAAGTAAACAAACTGGAAGATCTCACTCACCGAAAAAAATGCCCACCCGTAAAGCCTACACAATCAGTTGAGCCCGAACAGAAGCCACCTCAAGAACAAGCATAGAATGCTGCGACGGCCCGGAAGAAAGATCATCATGTGATAGTGATGCTGCGATCATCAGTTAGACAACATGAATACACCGTCGGCCAAAAGTGCCCTTCCAGTAACGGATGTACTGAGCCTAGTGTCGGCAGGCCTAGAGTCCAGTGCTTGCCGCTATAGAGTGTATATATCATGGCTAAACCACTACCGTCTTTCAGGAATGAGGCCTTACAAGCAGCAATATTCCAGTGGAATGGCAGGGCATTAAGATCGCACATTGCTGATTTTCGTCGATATGTGGGCGTCAAATTGTTTGCCATGATCGTCATATGTGAGCCGAACCTATCAAGTGCGATAAGACTCTCTAGATACGAACCTGTTAGGTGACCTACTGTTATTGAAAGCAGCAAGCTTCTGGTGTTCATTGGCTGAGGCCTCACATCCTTCAACTTGTACTACCTCATGACGACACTCAATACGTATGCGGAAGAGTGAAAAATAGGGGGCTTACCATCACTGTGGTTGGTCCACATCTATCACAATCAGGTCGGTTCGGTCACAAAAGACTTCAAGACAATATAGCATCAATTGCTAAGCGCACGTACGTTATCATCGTCGATTTCAACGCTCATCATACTTTATGGGGAAGCCAGAAGACCAACATGAAGGGCCGAAATTCGGTGTCTCTTGACTCCGACAAGTGAACTTCGGTTACTAAAGATGGGAGTACTACATTTTTACGTGGCCCAACATACATCAGATGTCTTGGCTTTTGTTTCGCAAAGCCTCGCGAAGCATGCTGAGTGGTTCATGGATGAAGGACTACATGGGAGTAAACACATCCCCACATACGTCAAGATCAAAGGATTGTCCCTTCCTGAAATTCGTGACGCGATTAAAAGAGTGTACTGGACGAAGTTTCAGTCTCGTTTGGAACACCAATGCCAAGAAAGCATATCATACAAGAGCCCATCAAGAGCACTGTACAAGAAACTGTGTGTGTATGACGTCATGCTCTGTGAAAGCCACAGACATGGACAAAGAACTGGAGCAGCTTTGATTCTTACGAGGACGAGCTGAAAGAAGGTACCGGCGCATGAAGTATTTAAAGGATATTCGCACGGCTATACGTGTGCTGAAAAAGATCCAGCGTCGTTTGGAGAAGCAGAAATTCGAACGATGGAAAACTTTAACATTTAACATTTAACATCTTAACTTTTAAGCATTTAACGCAGTTGTGGAGGACAGTACAAGGTTTGCTGTCATCTCCCTAATCATAGGTCGCCATTCAAGGCCTTAGCCCTTTACAGAAATGGATCAGGCATTAACGTTGCTGGAAGTTTGTGCACCAAATTATCCGGGCAAACTACTACGCTTTATAGCTTACCACATTTCAGCAGTCACCAGTGAACACGTGACAGTTGCCCGCCACCACGTAGCTTAAGGTGGCACTCGCTTCGTGCAAATGTACATCAGTACCAGGACCTGATGGATCTCCTACAGAGAGAGCCCTGTGTCATCTGTGTGAGCGCGCGAGAATAGCTCTGCTTCAATTACAGAATAATTCTTAGGTAGAGAGCACTCTCCATTAAGCTGGAAAACTAGTCATCTAGCAGCGGTGATAAAACGTGGCAAATCCCCATGAGAGCTCTCATCGTATCGCCCCATCGCATTGGCTAGTTGCGTAGGTAAAGTGATGAAGAGAATGGGGCTCGGCCGTCTGGAGTGGTACTCGGAGTGTATTGAGATCTACCCAGATGCCATGGTCGGCTTTCGACACGGCCGATCATCGATTGATGGCGTCGTTGACCTAATCAGATACGCTGAGCACAAGAAAGGCCGTAAGCGTCTTCGTCTCTCTTTGTTCCTCGAAGACAAAGGAGCCTATGATAACGTTACTAATGAAGTTGCCCTTGTTGCACTAGAAGAAATTGGAATGGGTGCGCTAATGTTTAAGCGGACGCACAGCTCTCTCCACATACGATACGTTTTTGTGAGCATAGAGGGCGGGAGCACCCGTGCACGTTTGAGTGGTCGTGGCGTTTTTCAGAGTGGTGCACTAAGCCCCATCTTTGAATCTAACACTGGTCGCTCTCCTTACGGACCCACCAAGCAATATTTGTCCATAACATACGCAGATGATATCTACGGTAACTCGCCTGCAGTTACGAGCGAGGATCCATAAAGCTGCTCCTTCAACTGCTTTATACCTCTGTCGTCGAGGACTAAAAATGTCCTCCGGAAAGTGCACTTTTCTGGCATTTACGTACAAAACCATGACAAATTACAGTGTGCCAACCAATGGTCGAAATATATCGTACTGTGAATCACATAAATTTCTGGGTGTCACAATGAACAAAGGCATATCGTGGGGCCCTCATGTGTCGTATCTGAAAAAGCGATTGACAGGAATTCGCCACCTCGTCAAGTTTTCTGCTGGCAAGACTTGGAAAATACAGCCCAGTGCTACGCTACGACTGTACAGGGAGTTTTTTATCGGCTTTCTACGATGCAGCTTGTCCGCATTATCTAACGCGAGTTAAATAAGTCGATGAACTATACAAAGTGTTCAGGCACAGGCCCTCGGAATCTCTCTAGGCCTGCCTCAGGTTGCCTAAACGATGGCGACTATAGCCTTCGCTAAACACCTCCTTGTGCAGACCCATACTGAAATTGAAAATCTGAGAACAAACATAAGGCATGTTGCCCGAACTCTCTGCCACCACTTAGCCTCTCTACCGGCGGACAGGCCTCTCAATGCCTTTTATAGAACATTAACAACCCATGACGACTCTCTGCCAACTGGCTTCATACCTGCAGTGCTACCCTAAGTTTCTACATAGCTCCTCAAACAGCCAGTCCTAAACATTACAATACCAGGCATCCACAGAAAAATTGGCCCCGTATCAGCAAAATATCTGCAAATGTCATCGAAAGACAATAGTCTTGCGTGTGGATAAAATGAGCAAAAGATTTATTTGATCTTCTGCGTAAGAAAACTGGTGAACGGTATTCGGGAGGCGCTGCGTTAAAGTGCTTCGAACGTGCAGCGGAGACGAACGAGCGAATCAAGTCATGTCGCATGTGCGACATGAGTGCCATCTGGCAGTTTTCTTGGAAAACGAAGCATGCGGCTCTGAGACGGGCGCGAACACTCGTCTCAGAGGTGATAAGGTGTATAACGCAAGGCGACGGTAGGTGCCACCACCATGTCGTTTTAGCAAAGCGTTGGAAACACTCGCCTTTTCGTGCAAGCATTGCGTGGTCAGTGCAGCGTGATAAACGCTACGTTCCTAAGACTTGCTTACGTATGCTTTTTCTAGTAAAAGTCGCACATACAGAGTATATACGTATTGGTATGGTGCCTAATATATGCGCAATAATTGCTTTTTAATGGACGATTGCACAAGTATGAACGCCAAACATTGAGCAACGTTGGTGGTCGCTGTGGAAGGGGTCGGCCATGTGAGGCATCAGCTGATGTCGTTCCGAGTACTCGATACTGTTAAGAGTGGACAAACAGACAAATGCACGGGCAGACAGACCAAAACTTTTGCGTCGACAGTCCCCAAGAAAGACTATCGTCTTTAAAACAAGATTAGTCAATACCTTCTCTTCAGCAGCTCACTCTACTTCTGTACTACAAGTAGCAAAACTGAACCCACGTCTACACCAACGGCTCCTTCCTGCCGAACAATTCAACAGCGGTGGTCTTTATTACAACGCATGCTGCTACCATCAATTCCAGCACATCACATAGAACAACATCAACGATAGCAAAGCTAGCAGCGCTTTGCGCTACACTCCGCTTAATTTCAGGTGTTTTTTTTTGAGGCGGAAGAAATGCTATACCTAACAACAGAGAAAAAGCACCACGTCATATTTCAGTGGCTGCCAAGCCACTGTGCGATTGTCGGTAATGAAATAGCCGATCAAGCTGCCCATTCAGCCCATACAGAAGACCACGACCTCTCAATACCTCTTTCTAGGACAAACGCTGCTAGAAATCTTCGCATCCTTCTTTGCCAATGTTTCATGTCAAACTGAAGTGAGCCTCATATTACGCATGCAATATTGTGCTCCTTTAATTCTTCTTGAAGCTTACGGCTTCCAACATGGCTCCGCGAGGTTGCGCTACTGTTCTGTGCAGGACTAGGTTTAGGCGTCGCGTTGACCCGTGCGTACGCGTACCGCATATGGATGGCCGACACTGCCACCTGCGTACACTGTACACTGTGGAGATGAAGAGACTATTCGAGTCGTCCTGTTCGACTGCCCATAATGTGACATAAAAGTCAATCTCCTTCTAATACACTTAACAAGTAATTTGACCAGCCTCGGTCAGAAGAAAGTATGCTATGTAATCGTAAGACTCATCATCGCCGAAGAAGGCCGTGCAACCGCAATTCGGCTTTTTCCGAACTACTAGCCTGTCTTAGAGACTCTAAGTGAACCTATTTTATGTGTGTGTGTGTGTGTGTGTGTGTGGCAGTGTTTTGTTCTTTATTTTTTTATATCTGTCCTTCTACCTCCTATTCCTCAACCCTAGTGCGAGGTAGCATACCGGATCCTAGCATCTGGTTAACCTCCCTGCCTTCTTCTTTTCTCTAGCTCCTCCACACTGCTGCTGACCATGATAGCATCTGGATTTTCCAAAATTAAATTCACCGTGTTGGAGAGTTTATGTAAGCAATCATTGTGTTTGTGCGAAAGATGAGTAGCTTCATATGAACTTTGCGGCCGAAAGAAGTTGTTATCAATTTATAAAGGGCGCAAGACTGTTTTCGTGAAAATGTTTTCAAGGTTAGCAAAGTATTGATCGCGCAACTGCTTTCGGCTTACTTATTTGACAAACATTCCTTGTCTCATTATTCCTCGCCTACAGAAACACTTCCCACGCCTCGTCTAGTTCACCTCCTTTTAGCGTCGCCAACTGTGCCGTCTAAAACAGATGCGCCGACCACCACTAGAGCCAAATTACGACTCAGACAGGCGCGGGCTGTAGGCGGCAACTAGAAGTGAACTCGCGTGCTTCCCAATTAGCAGCCAGCTCTGTTTTGTCTCCGAAAACAGACTTCAGTCCTTTTATAGTCTACGAGAGCCGCGTTGGATTGTAAAGACCGACTTTTAATTACGAGTGCGCGCTTTCTGCCACAAATATATTAAAAGAGCAAGAAAGCATATATTTTATTTGACGTAGTTTCAATTCGTAGAGCTTCGCCATCCAATTCGAAACATAATACTAAGGACATTCTGCATATTGTAATATGAACGGTTTTTAGATCTGAAGCACCTTATGGCGGAGCTCAATCCGGTGTGTGGCGTGATCACCTTTACTGCGCAATCGCCAACTCTCTCCCCTTTTCTCATTTGAGTGTGAGGAGGTGGAAGTAAGTGGGGCGTAGGAGGCGGCAGAGCGCTTCCTCCGTTTCGTTTCTCCTCTCCCGTTAATGTCTCCGACAGATGTGCGCTCGTAAGTAACAGTGCGCGCGCTCACTTCATCGCACTCGCCTATCAGCGCTGGCTGCCCACTTTGCGGAACATGCATGGTGATACACACAAATGAGAGGGGTAAATCATAAACGGCACACAACATATAAGCAGCTCCACACACATATGAAGCATACACGGGAACATACAATTGGAAACACAAGTGAACACCATTGCTCTTTCGTATTCCCAGCTGACTTCCCTCTAGTGCGAGATGGTGTATTTTTTTTTCTACAAATGGTACCAGGCGATCAACCGCGTCTAGATGGGCGTTTCGTGTGCTTGATTTCCGTCGGTGAGAAGGTGCTTGACGCTTTCATGTTCGCAAGGTAGTATCACATGACCAGTTGGCCAACAGATGACTTGATTGCCCCGTGTATACAAAACTAGGCAAAGAAAGGTACTGGCCGGCAAGTATGCTTCGTTCCACTAGATACGCTTCTCTCACAGAATACTTGAAAAATGACGTGTTAGGGAGAACCAATGAAGCAGAAGCTGCCTTAGTACGCCTTACTAGCCTAAACATGATTATTATGGTTAATTCGAGTGCACAGGTACACAGAAAGCAGTCACACATTCAGTTTAGTTCACCAAAAGTTCATAAAACAAAAACGACTTCTTTGGCGACTTATTTATAGGCCTTGGAAGTATTGCATACCGCAAGACCTCTAAAAGATGTTCCAAGATACTTCATTTCATTTCATTTTATTCGAAACAAAACTGTTACAGTTTGCCTTCTGGTACACGATCAAAGACTGAATAAACTTCTGACTATAAAAGCATAGCTAATACCATGTGAACGCCTCTGACATGCAGTAGAAATCTACACGCTGGAATGAAATTACTGTCAGTCTCTCCCCCCTTTTTTTCCTCTCTTCCCTCTTTCTCATCTTTCTTGTCCTCTTCCCTAATCTCCCAGTGTAGGGTAGCCAACCACATGTCTTTCTGGTTAACCTTCCTGCCTTCTCCCTTTTGTTGCTTCCTCCTCCTCCCATCATCATAGGAATGGGTACAACACAAAAGGGAACCATATCATGAAACACTCTATCATTTGATATACGGTTTCATATGTCAGAGATTGAAGATATTCTATGGTGCTCAGCAGCTGCATTATTAACTGATGCATAAACAGATGGATGGGCGGACACATAAACGGACGTATGAACGTACTGTTAAACAGACGGATATGTTTGGTCGGATAGACATGCACAGATGGATGGATGTATGAATGGTCGGACAGACAGATGAATGGTCAGAGTACCGTACCCACACAATGAACACTCGATCGTGCAAGACTATGGAACTTTCCTCCTAAAATTTTTATCACTATCAAATTATCATCATCATCATCAGTCTACTACGTCCACTGCAGGACAAAGGCCTCTCCCATGTTCCGCCAGTTAACCCGGTACTGTGATTGCTGTTGCCAATTTATACCCGCAAACTTCTAATCTCATCTGCCCATCTAACCTTCTGTCTCCCCCTAATTCGCTAGCCTTCTAGGGGAACCCAGTTAGTTACCCTTAATGACCAGTGGTTATCCTGTCTACGTGCTACATGCCCAGCCCTTGTCCATTTTCTCTTCTTTACTTCAACGAAGAAGTGTGTTTTGAATAGGAGCTACTTCTGCTAACTCCGGCGTATTTCAGTTGTAATTTAAGTCTGTTGATCAGTTTTCGCTGCTCCCTTGGAGGGGATGGATGTAGACCACCCCGGGCGCCTGCCGGCACCAGCGGCGTCAGCGGCGGCCACCTCCAGGAAGCGGATGGGACAAGCGAGTGACAGCGACAGTGAAGATACTCATGCTTACTATCTCAGCAGTGAGGACTTTTCAGATGACGGTTTCCAACCTGTGCTGAGCCGCAAAGCGAAGAGGAGGAACATGAGGACATCCTCATCCTCAACTATTCAAACTGTAAGTGAAGCGCCAAAATCGAACACTTATACCATCCTGTTTCTGCCTGCACTTCCTACCGTCAGCATGAAACGCCTTAACAGACAGTCTGTGTCAGGGTCTCTGGAAACGCTCGTGCCAAATGAGATCACGGACATAAGAGTGAACGCCAGAAAGAATATACTGGCTGTGGACGTTTTGCACGCAAGTGCGTTGGGCGTTCTGCGCAGTGTAACTGACTTCGACGGCAACCAGGTGCGCTCTCATGTTACCGGCGTGATCTACAACATAGATGTGGCTATTTCCAATAATGACTTACAATTTCTTGTCAAGTCAACAACTGATACTCCAATTGTTGATGTCACCCGGCTAGGCAAGTCTCGCTGTGTGAAGATTGCGTTTAACAGCACATCACTACCCTCTCATGTGAAGGTGGGGTACTTCAGACTTGCTGTGCGGCCTTTCATTCCAAAGCCTCTCCAGTGCCGTAAATGCATGAAACTTGCACATGTGAGCAGCGTCTGTGAGAATTCGGTAATATGCCACCGCTGCGCCGAGCCCCATGAAGCGGATGAGTGCGTGGCAACTGTCAAGAAATGCTCTAATTGCAATGGATCCCATGAAGCCACATCAAAGGACTGCCCGCGCATTCAAAAAAAATTGCCATTTTGAAGGAGATGGTGCGCGATCACTCATCTCATCGAGAAGCCGCAGCTAAAGTCAGAAGGCGTCGTTCACGTCGACGTCGGTCTTCAAGGACACCCGCTACCTCCTCGACACATTTGCCAGATCCCTCATCAGTACCACCTCCTTTGCCTCCCAGACCACATGCCGTGGGAAAGGCTGTAGAGGACAAAGCCAGTCAGCATACCCTAACTGCGACAGAGTGGCCTGCACTTCAAAGGGAAGCAGCATCAAGCGAACCGAAGGAGTTTCATGACGGCCAGTCCGCAATCCCGGCTCGAGATCTTTTCAACCAAGACAGGCAAGTGACTGCAATCGTGCAATCATTAATTGCCACAATTCGCACGCTACTGAGCAGCATACAATCTCCGTCTGCTAAGAGTGCACTGCAAATGCTGGATGCACTGAATCCAGTTCTTGCTAACTTCGTATAAGCACAATGGCTCAACAAAATCTCATCTTCCGCACTGAAGTTAAAAGTGCGTCGATTTTTCAGTGGAATGCCAGAGGCATGAAGTCCCGTATCTCGGACTTTCGCCAATATGTCCGGGCCAATCAAATCCCTATACTTGTCATATGTGAACCAAACGTATCAACGCCTTATAGATTGTCCGATTATGAAGCTTTTTGTTCAGCCGCTTGCGAAGAACGAAGCAAAGTAATTGTTTACATTCGCACAGACTTGACTTATCTTTCCCACCCAATAAGTTCAAATGACGACAATCAGTACGTGTGTCTTCGTGTAAAGAAGAATGCAGTTTTGTTCACGCTTATTGGTGCATATATATCTCCGTCATCGCCTTTTGACTGCGACAGATTAAAAGACCTTCTAATGAGGACCGATGGGCCTTGGATCATCACCGGTGACTTCAACGCCCATCACATGCTTTGGGGGAGCACTAGGATGAATGCCAGGGGCCGGAACATTGTTACATTCGCTTCCGATTACGACCTTTCCATCATGAACGATGGTATCCCCACGTATCTGCGGGGTCTCACGTATGGCAGTTGCCTTGACTTGACATTGGTGTCACGGTGCTTCTCTCACAAAGTTAAATGGTTTTGCGATATTGAGACTCATGGGAGTGATCACATACCCACCTACGTGACGATCGATGGTATCATAAAAAATTTCTCTTCCGGTGTTGTAATTGGCACTGACTGGTCGATGTTTACATCGCGTGTTGAGGACGCTTGCCAAGAAGGCCTCGCCTGCAGCCTCGAAAATACCATAGCGGAAGCTATGCAAGCGTCCAAATGTAAATTACCATTTTCGTCTAAAATAACACAGTTTGACATCGAGCTGGAAAGATTACGAGCTATACGAAGGCGTGCTGAACGACGAGACAGACGCACAAAATCAATTTACGATCTGAGGGAAGCAAGGCGGCTCCAGAAAAAGATTCAACGACGCATTTACAAGCTGGAGAGCGAACGCTGGAAAACATTCTGCGAATCTCTAGACCCTCATAAACCGCTGTCATATATCTGGAGAACAGTTCGTGGTCTTTGCTCCTCTCTGCAACAACGGCACCCTTTTAAAGCTTTGGCACTCCATCATGGAAAAACAGAACTCGAGGTGGCTGAAGAATTTTGCACGAGAGTTGCCGGGAATATTATGAACGAGAGCATCGACACCGTGATTGTTCCTGAGACGCGACTACCAGAAATGGACATTCCATTCACCATGGAAGAACTGGAAGGTGTTTTAGTCCCTTCTAAGCGCATGTCATCGCCAGGTCCTGATGGTATTACTTATAGTGCGTTGGGACACCTTGGACAAAAAGCCAGAAAAGAACTTTTAACATGCTTCAACAACTCCTGGCTCAGCGGCAGTCTTCCCCGAGAATGGAAAAAAAGTCGAATAATACCACTTTTGAAATCGGGAAAAATCACCATTGGACTTGACAGCGTATCGCCCTATTGCCCTCGCAAGCTGCCCTGGAAAAGTGATGAAAAGAATGGTTCCATTTCGTCTCGAGTGGTACTTTGAACGATACACCAAATACCCTTCTTGCATGGCAGGCTTTCGTCGGGGCCGCTCCTCCATCGACTGTGTGCTTGACTTATCGACATTTGTACAACAAGAAAAATGTCGCAAGCGCATATCAGAGGCACTGTTTCTTGACGTGAAGGGTGCATATAATAATGTAGCTCACGATGCCATCCTCACTTCTCTCGCAGCAATGGGCATTCGTGGACGGATGTTTCATTGAATAAAAGATTATATAACTGTCAGGTGTTTCTTTGTGCAAACATATGAGGGTACAACTGCTGAACATTACACCTACTGCGGAGTACCTCAGGGAGGTGTTTTAAGCCCCACATTGTTCAATGTTGCCCTCATTGGTCTGGTGAAGGTTCCGCCAAAGTCGGTGTGCCTATCCATATACGCCGATGATATTTGCCTATGGAGTGCTGCAGTTACTCGCCCTCAGGTGCGTGCACGAATACAGCGGGCAGCAACCCTCACAACAGCCTACCTTCAGAAACATGGCCTAACTATATAAACTGTGAAGTGCGCGTTGATGGCGTTTACACGCAAACCAATGACGCCATACCCTGTTTACATCAATGGACAGAGTGTCAAATATGCACGGACGCATCGTTTCCTGGGCATAATAATTGACAGAAGTCTTTCGTGGAGCCCGCATTGTGCGTACTTGAAGAAGAGACTGCTATCTATTGTGCATATAATGAAATTCATGTGCGGGAAAGCATGGGGAACTTCTGTGGCCTCCATGCTACAGCTGTACAGGGCCCTATTTCTGGGTTTATTGCGCTACAGCTTGGCGGTACTGACTAACACTTGCAAATCCAATACTCAGTCATTGGAGAGTTTGCAGGGTCAGGCACTGCGTATCTGCCTAGGACTGCCCCGATGCGCTTCTACTTATGCCACAATCATGCTTGCCAAAGACCATCCAGTCATGACATATAGAGTTGTGGATTGCCTCAGAGCGCACATTCGACATGCTAGCCGTGTCCCCGACCACCACTTGGCCCTTCTACCCTCCAGAAGACCACGTGCTACGTTTTCAGACGTCATAGCCAAGCACCTAAACAGCATTCCATCTGGATATACGCCAGCTGCGAGAATGGCATGTCCTTTGTGGTGCCTCGACCAGCCGCAAGTACGTCTAGAAATTCCGGGAATCAAAAAGAAAAGCAATCACTCCAGAGTAGCATTGAAGCAAGCAACACTGCTATTATTACATGAGTTGTACTTAGACCGAACGCAGATATACACTGATGGGTCCGTCTCGTCCAGCAGCTCATCAGGTGCCGCTGTAATTCCGGCTGCAGAAATGACAATCAAGTTTAAGTTGTCGCATATGACTACATCTACGGCATCAGAGATTGCTGCTATAAGGGCTGCTTTACAATATCTCGTTCAAGAACGTCCAGGAAAATGGGTCATATTCTGTGATCGGAAGGCAGCGCTTCAGAGTTTGCAGTCTGCCATACGTAGGAGGAGTCATGACCAATTGGTACAAGAAATAAGACATTGCCATCATGAAGCTCTAGCACGAGGGCATGATATTATATATCAATGGCTGTCTGGACATATCGGTATTACCGGAAATCAATTAGCCGATGATGCAGCCCGCTCGGCCCATGAAGGAACCCGTGTAGTCCCGATTCCTCTATCAAGGAATGATGCAGCAAGACAACTTTACCTGCTGGCTCGAGATCTCACACGGACGTTCTGGTCGTCTACCAGCTTCCAAAGGTGTTAATTTTATGAACTGGATCCTTCGCTCAAAGTAAAACTACCATCACAACTTTCCCGCTCCGATGCGACACTGTTATGCCGCCTTTGGTTGGGTGTTGCATTTACAAAGGTGTACGCTTTCCGCATTGTTATGGCAGACACTCCTACATGCGACTACTGCGGAGCTGAAGAGACCATCGAACACGTCCTGTGCAGCTGCGCTTGCTACGACACACAGCGATGCCAGCTCCGGATTGTTTTGAATCAACTTGACCCTGGACCATTTTGTGTTCAGAAGATACTAGGACCTTGGACATCTGCCTCCGTTGCGCAGAAAGCAACTAAAGCACTGCTAATTTACCTAAAGTCAACAAACCTGAGCGACCGCCTGTAGACTGTGTGTGCTCCCCGAGTGTGCTCGTGATTGTGCGTACCTTCTCATCTCTCTGCAAACTCTTTTCTCCCCTTTATCTCTTCCCCAGTGCAGGGTAGCAAACCGGATGGGCGTCTGGTTAATCTCCCTGCCTTTCCTTGCATCTTTATCTTTCTCTCTCTCTACTTCAACTATAATATCCTTAACCCCCGTTTGTTCCCTAATCCACTCTGCTCTCTTCTTGTCCCTTAAGGTTACACCTACCATTTTTTTCTTTCCATTGCTCGCTGCGTCGTCCTGTATTTAAGCTGAACCCTCTTTGTAAGTCTCCAGGTTTCTGCTCCGTAGCTAAGTACTGGCAAGATACAGCTGTTATATGCCTTTCTCTTGGGGGATAGTGGCAATTTACCTGTCATAATTTCAGAGTGCTTGCCAATTGTGCTCCAACCCATTCTTATTATTCTAGTTACTTCAATCTCGTGGTTCGGCTCCACGGTTATTACCTGCTGTTACGCCTGCGAGTCTACAGCGAACGTCCATGCCTCTGAAAAAGGCAATCTATGTCAAGGCCAGCCGGCGAGCCCGCCTGACGCGAACAACTCAACGGCGTCAACACTCGGCGGTGCCTCTGCCGCGGAAGCACAGTGAGTCACCTCAGCCAGCGAGCCCGTCGAGCAAGCAACCGGCGCCTTCCTGTCTGGCGGGTCTGACGCAATGCCTGGCGACGTCACTCAACCTTAGGTGCAGCCACCTGCAGCGCAGCCTCTCCAGATTCGATGAGAATTACGCGGCCCAGCGGCGACCCCACTGGAGGAGTCTGACCTCACGACCAGCGGCGCTTCTGGTTGGACATTTGGTTTCTCAAAGAATCAACCCGCTGCATATAAAAGAAGCCCTGCGGCGCGTCGCGAGCAGCAGCAGACATGTGTCGCAGTTGAGCTGTGGGTCAGAGAGTTGAGCTGTAGTTGAGCTATGTGTTAGCAGCAGACCCATTTGAGAGCAGACCTATGTGTTAGAGAGGAGAGCTCGGTTTTTCGGTTCTCTAAGCTGTCGGCCCCAGTGCCAAAATTGTAACGCCTGTGTATATATGCTGTACATAAACCTTGTTTAACTCACCGTCGTCTCGTCTGCTCGTCTATCAGCTCTGCGCAGAAGCAGTCGCGAGCTGAGAAAACTACGCTACCAAACGGCTGGTGACCTTCCCGGTGGAGTTCGAACCAGTGGCGCCTTCGGTACCATGTTGGCGTCGCCGTCTTTCGAAACAGTGGTTGCAGCGGTGAGTTTCATAGCGTCCTTCGTAACGTCGTCGGAGGCGCGCTTCGCAACAGTGGTGGCAGCGGTGGGATTCGGGGCGCCCTTCGTAAAATCGTCGGAGGCGCACTTCGCAACAGTGGTGGCAGCGGTGGGATTCGTAGCGTCCTTCGTAACGTCGTTGGAGGCGCGCTTCACACCTGTCCTAAGTAGCCAGTCTTTTACAACTTGAAGTGCACTACTGCCTATCTCGAAGCGCTGCTCTCTTCCGAGGTTGTTGTACATTACTTTCGTTTTCTGCAGATTAATTTTAACACCCACCTTTGTGCTCTCCTTGTCTAACTCCGTAATCATGAGTTGCAATTCGTCGCCTGAGTTACTCAGCAATGCAATGTCATCGGCGAAGCGCACGTTACTAAGGTACTTTCCATTAACTCTTATCCCTAACTGCTCCCATTCTAGGCTTCTGAAAACCTCCTGTAAGCATGCGGTCAATAGCATTGGGGAGTTCGTGTCCGCCTGCCTTACACCCTTTTTGATTGGTATTCTATTGCTTTCTTTATAAAGCACTATGGTAGCAGTTGATCCCGTGTAGATTTCTTTCAGGATGTTTATATATACTTCATCAACGCCCTGATTCCGCAGTGTCTGCATGATGGCTGATATTTCTAGTGAATCAAACGCCTTCTCGTAATCTATGAAGGCTATGTATAGTGGTTGGTTATATTCTGAGCATTTCTCTATTACCGGATTGATAGTATGAATGTGGTCGATTGTTGAGTAGCCTGTTCGAAATCCTGCTTGTTCTTTGGTTGATTGAATTCTAATGTTTTCTTTACTCTGTTAGCTATCAAATACCACTACGTTAAATCGCATCTCTGCGGCGCCTACTATATCTACAGCTAGGTCTAGCGCCCTCAGCGCAAGAACTTGACCAGCGTGTAGTTTCTTCCCATTCCTCGTCATTTTTGCGTCGCTCTATTCAAACGGCGTATCCCTGGCAGCCCTGATTGAGGTGCAATAGTTATACAAACTTTCATGCACTCAACTCTCTGAACACGCATGCCCAGCTCGTGCTCTCCGACTGCACCGATTTGTTCAGCGTGGCATGCATGAACTAGGATGCTGGAGAGAAGAAGAAGAGATGAAAGACGAAAGAAAAGTGAGACAACAAAAGGAAAGAAAGAAAACCTTGAAAGACAGAGAAAAAATTCTTGGAAAAAGCAATGAATAAATGTTAAAGAAAAGCCACCCAGACAGAAAGAGAGCTAAAGAAACAAAAAAGAAAGATCGAACAAGAGCACAGAGAGAGACAAGCCGATAGGAAAAAAGGAGGAATTGGTGTATAGTAAAGAAGAACAGCGGTAAAAAAGACAATTAGAGACAAAGAACGAAGGAGAGAAAAAGAGACACTGAAAGAAATTAAGAAATAGAAGGAAACAAAGAGAGAATGGAGGTAAAATAACGAAGATGAAGACAAAAAATAAAAACAAACCAGAAATCGCTCCAAACGCCGCAGTTACTAAAGGCTTTGGGCAACTAATTTGATGCTGCGTCATTGCTTTTTTTTCATGTGTACGGTTTTACTTTGTCTCACTGGCTTGATGAATACCTCGCGAAGAAACGAATTCACACACATGCCTATACTTTTATTCAGACCCTGTCTTGCACTCAACGACGTCCTCCGTAGGGATGTCTCCTCCCGGATTTTGCCATTGCCTTATAGTTTCCTGAAATATATATAATGCGCCACTGTTGCATCGCTTTATGCCACGGGTTATGAAGGCATTTTCTGCGCCAGTTCATCGTCTTTTGCGCTGCGCTATTTCCACAATCACGCTTAACCAACTAGTCCACCTCGACGCCATTGGGAGGATGAAAAGCAAATCAAGCCCTACTAGTAATTCATAGCTACAGCTTGATAGTGGGAACACCTTTATCCGTCAATTTGTAGAACATGAAATTCGTGGTCTGTAAAAACCTCATGATGAAAATCCTCGCATGGCTCCTAATACTAACCAGCAAGCACTTATGTCAAGGTTGCGGACACCGATACGATATATCAAAAACGTCGTTGTTGCTGAGGCGTCTTCTTGTAGGAGCGAAGCAAATAGATGAGCCATGATTGGGCCGCCATCCTCGGCCGAATGATGAATCACCTGTAACCAGTTTAGCGCTTCAGCAAGATAAAACGTCCTAGTTTTCGTTTGGGGACATGACAGATTGTACGTTGATACAACTTTGATTGAGCTTGTTGAACTCAATTTGTCCTTCACAAACTGGATGAGGCGATAACTGAAGAGGAAAAGCAGCTAAACGACAACGTTTCGTGGTGTCCGAAATATAAAGGGTGAGAAACAAACACATTACACCACTTCTTTTTCTTTTGGCGTGAGTGTCAGTTGCACGCACTATTTCGTCTTGCTTCTCCTTCCTGTATAGATGTCGGGTGCAAATTTGAGACATGCGCTGTAAAGTTTTCCTTATGTTGCGCAAGTATTTTGAAAGACACCTTCTAGTGTTCGTGCTATAATACGAGCGAGACCGAGTAATCACACAAGAGCTCATGCCTGCAGATAACTCACAGAAAACATAACTTATTCTGCAGCTGTAAGCTTCATATCTCGCATTACGTGCGAAGAAAAGAAGAGAATGTTTGATCTGTTCGTCAAATATTTTTGGGCTGTTTACAAGGAGGCTGGGATATGATGGATGTAGGATGGTGTTTTTACGTGCTTCCGAGGATTATTAAAATACCATGTTTTATTTCCCTAAGCACTACATGATATTTTCTTTTTTCTGCTAAAATACTTAATGAAACAACACTTTGGGAACAGTAGGCTTAAGGAAAAACAAAATGATGTGTTTAATAGCAAACAATTTCTTTCCTGCTGCCTAACAGCACTATAGGTCATCCTTTTTTCACTGAATGAATGACGGGGATTTTAATCTAGAGAAGGGAGCAGCTCTTGGCCGCTGTTTGGGAGGAGGTTGAAAAGAGGTAAGGCGATAAATGATGATTACCAACTTCATGCCACGCCTTCGCGCAAAGTAGACGCTATCTCAAGCACCACTTGAAACAGGCTACTTTGACTGCCGCATGCCGCGAGAGCTTTCTATGCTTCGTGCTCAGACTTCAATATAATTTTTTTTCTCTGAAATTTTTAACTACGCCGAGGACGAAATACAATTCAGCCAGAAAGTCACAGTCCCGAGCCAAATGACGGATTTGGTGCGCCGAAACAATATTGCATGCTGGCTATAACATTTCATCTTGTGTGCGCATAGAACTATAGGCCCGCATTTTCTTCCATGCTGTTACATAAAAACAACGGCACGATAACATGCATGGTTTAATAGCTCTGACCGTGAAAGAATGCGTGCTCGCGATGCTGGCGGGCTCGCCTCTAAACCACGCAGTCATGGAATGCACTGTCCTCTCAGACGAGAGCGATTTCGGAGAAAAAAACGAGAACTAAAAAGAGATGCAATAGTGGCATGGTGTGTTCTTGCAGCACGCTAACGTAGTTTCATCGCTTCGCTGACGTCACGAAAGACGTCACTGGCAGGTTGGTATGCCATGGCTGCTAGGCCCAGTTTGCTTAGGCATTTTTGTGCGAAAGAAATGAAACTCGCCCGGAATCACCAGTGAGATTCGACGAGCATAGCATGCTCCGTTTACAAGAGTCATCATTCGTTTTATGTACAAGCTGCCTAACTCTGATTTTCAAAATGGTCCCGTTCGTTTTTTGACTCTATACTGCCCGCATTGTTTGGTAATCAGCGTCAAAATGCGATAGAAAGGATTGGTTGTTGTCTGTCTTCACCCATTCAGCGCGCTGCTACTCGCATTTGCAACTGCTCTTTACTAATTCAGTGCTTTTACTTTATCATTCAGAGGAAACTCATTACGCGAGTCATTAGAAATCTTTCATTGGCTCATGCCTACGTAAAGTTACATTTCAGCAATACGTTTTGCTGTACATCCATGAATGACATTGTGACCACCATTCTGTCACTACCCAATACTGAAGGTAGGACTTCGGCTAATGGTAATTGAACCTATTTTGGCAACAGGCACCAGAGACGACGTACAAGAAGACGTACAAGACGACGTACTCAACATGCAGCGGTACTTTGTTGTTTTGGTGTTTTATCGATGAGATATGTAACTCCCCGTTAACCACAATAGACTTAGAGGACAATTTGAAGAAACTGCTCCCGAAGTGTTCATTTGAGTGCTTAGGACTATGCGCCACGTTTTTTCATGCAACACGATCTTGCTACTTGACCTAATAAGTTAACACATAAATACTTGCAACTCAATTCCGCACATAAGGAAAGTTGAATATGTGAATAAACTTCGATAAACTCGTTATAGTTTCATGTTCATTTTTAGTTTCAAGTTAGGTTTGTCAACGTTTACCTAAATATAAGCACACTGCTATAAAACAAAGAGAGCAAGGTGATAAAACGCAGCGAGCTTACCCACACGTAAAGTTATGGCAAATTCTATTCAGAGCAGGAGTGGAGGGGTAGTAGATTGAGAAGCGGGAGGCAGAGCACTCAGAGCAGCACTCGATCTGCCACTGGAATGCGGAATGCTCCTGGAGAGGAGGTAAGATGGTGAGGAGTGAGGAAACCATGTGATCGAAACTTTCCAAACCCTAGCATTCTCAGTGGGGCAGCAGCAAAATCGCCAGTCACATGTTCTTCATTAGTCTCGTGCATAGTATGTTTTTGCAAAGTCACATTCGACAGACGTCTAACTGCCGTCATCGCTGTCCGTACAAAACAGCGGTGTGGAAGTACACATGGTTGCTACCACTGCCATCGCACTCGCTGGCTCGAGAACGATTCAGACGCTGGGGCGTTCGAAGGTCACGTGAATCTCGTAAACTGCACCTACCCCTCTGTTCAGACAAGAGCACTATAAACTGCTACAAATATTCCCAAGTCGAGCATTCAATCAGAACATGAACTGAAGTACATCTGTAGACAACCAGACATTGCAGCCGCATATACAGGAGGCGCAGCTTCTTGTTCAAAAATTTATGCTGGATTCTCTATGACGCCGGATAGTGTCCACTTGTCTCTGTGTTTACATCGGGTTACAAAAGCCTCAATCGCATTTTCGATGCTTAAGAAACGCTAATTACAACCACAGTATGACAACTCCTGGTCGCTAAAGCACGGGAGCTAAGCAGTGGTTTACAAAAACCTATACTACTTTCTTTATTCTATAACTTACCTATATTGAAATCAGTTTTCGCCATGGCAATGTCTCGCTTGAGCAACTTATAAAACGGATGCTAGACGTGGAGTATTGCAGTTTTTGTAAAACTCACGTTAATGCTTCAAAATGAAAGAGCTTGATGTAGGCCAGTTGGTGTAACTTGTGTGTTCGTGTTTCGTGCACTCGTGTTCTGTTCCTCTCGTTTTTTTTTCACAGCTTCTACTGTAGCATGAGTCATCAACTTCTTTTTATTATGTGTTTTCCTGGAACCACGTGGAAAACTGTGGGGTTGCCTCTTTTGCATGCGTCTTTTTTCTGAAGTTTATACGGCTTTTCGTTGTCATGCCAGTAGGTGAAGCGTGTTGTACACAAACAGAAAACTTTGCTCAACTTATTGGTAAATACCTTGGCTGTGCATCGCCTTGTCCTCGGAATAACTATTATCAGCTTTCAAATACATCCCGCAGCTTCACCTTTTCAGAACAATTTGTTCTTCCGAATGCACAGCCTGGCAGTCGTGCTCTTCCGTCCCGTCCTACGCACTTTCATCAATGAGGCCACGGTATAGCGGCTACGTAGGCGTTCCATTCAACAGCGGGTCCTCGTTGCCTGCCTAACACCGATGCCCACTCAAGCAAACTTCATGTCTTCATTCGACTATGCCTCATCGATGAATGAAAGCAGCGCCGTGTGTTTCGCCATGAGCCTAAAATTAGCCTGAGAAGCTTAACACGTGCTTGGCACGAGCACATTTCCTAGCCAGCAGTTCATGAATACGGGTGAAGTACACGCATGAGTAAAGCTCAGACCCAGCAAGTCAAGGTGAAGTCTACACATTGCTGCCCGTTGCTCGAAGTCTATTTAAAGCATTGTCGTGTTTTGCACACACCTCAAATAGCCACGGTGGTGCGCGTACGCTGCATCTCGCGGACTCTCGTGGAACAGAATGAAGTGATCACGCGAGGACGCCAACTGAAAAATGTTGTTGTCCTCGCTCCCTTCTGCTCTTGATGTATGATTATTCCATAACAACTGTGAGTCACAGTGAGGATACAAAATATCACAGCAGCTGTTGAGCCCAGTTCATAGTCGCAACTGCTGTTCATAGGCTTTTTTAGTGTAAGGCGCTAGCATAAACATTTTGGTACAGTTAGAATTTTTGCTCAGTGCTGCTACTGCTAGATTCTGAAGTGCAGTACTGAGCTGTGACACCCTGTTCTGTTATTTAGCTCCACCTTTAGAAGGTCGCCAACAGATGTCACCATAGTGACGTCAGCTCAGAAAAATTAGGGGTACGAGGAATGTAATCCTTCTTTTAGCCTGGATGCTTCAGTTTAAAAACAACAATAGTCGAGTAGTAATACCACCCTTCCAAACAGCGTGAAAGCGGGAATAAGTAGAAGTAACGCACAACATAAGCAGTGCCTCGTTTGTACTTGGCTCCTTTTTTGCGCTCATTGTACGCATTATATCTTGTACGAAACGGTTCTTTTGCAGCAATAATTTAGTCATCAATTCTGTATCATGCAATACACAATAAAGAGTTCACAAGCAGGATGAGTAGAAAGAAATAATGATCGCGTGCTTGGAGTTCAGTCGACGTTCATTTAGCCCTGTTTTCTATGCTTAGTCAGAGTGATGGGCGACTTATCGTTGATATTTGCTATATGGTGAACGGAGAAGCAATCAAGAACAAATTACCATTATGAATCAGTTTTCGTTTTGTCCTTCTTATGCCAAATGCTTATATTGCGTAGGTTAGCATTAAACTAAGTGGCATGATGAATATACAGTGAGAGAGAAGAAATCAAAGGCAGGCAGGTTTATCACATGACCATCCGCTTTGCTGGCATTCCCTGGGGAACATACAAGGGGATGATAAGAGAGCTTTAGTACAACGCAGACACCACTAATCGCATGTAAACCTCATGGTGCGCAATTATTCAGTTGGTTGTAAAAGTCTTATCGACATTAGGTGCATCAGCAGAAAGAAAAATCTTTACATCCTGCACACCCTTCTCGTATGAAATTGATGAAAAAACTTCTTTCTTGCAATTCCGGACTATAGTTCCTGGTCGCAAGGATGCTTGGCTAAGTTTCGTGTACATAACATCTCACACGATAATCAAATGCTTTGGATCGGCAAGGGTCTGCTACAGCTAAATAAAAAACAAGAAATGTTGGGAGGCCATGTGTCACACATGTCCCGTTATTAGGGAGGCGATCGCCGGGCTAATTCCAAGAGCCGAAGTATCGGCCCTCCGAACCGCACCACGAAAGCGTGGACAATTTTGAAGTGGTCCTTTTTGGCGCGCCAGCGGACGCCGGCTGGGGCCCAAAGAACAAGTCGGAGCCGAGAGTTGATAAACAAACAAATTATATTATCAATAATGGCAGATCGAAAACAATACACAAAACTGCACACTCCACAATAGTTGCACACAATACGTCACCAATCAAACCAATCAATCAACGTACTACACAATACAATCAGCCACACTTGCAACAACGGACACGGACAACAATACGCACTACAATGCAGTCGCATGCATTGAACAACCAAGACACTTAAAGACTAAAGAGATAGAAATCCTATTCAGTCCAAAGTTCTTGGAACCAAAGTCGAGATGATACTCTTCCGAGAATCACTCACTCAAAGTCCAGCGTTGTTGTCGTTCCGCAGCCCTCGAAGTTTCTCTTCCAGGAAACTTCCCGTCTTCAATTGGCCACTCTTCAAACTTCAACTTCTTCGCCCGAACACGTCGGCTTCACACACGCAGCTGTTGCCCGCGTCTTCGCTCGATAGCGGTAAACCCACGCTCTTGCCTGTAGCTCGAGCCGTCCCTACGGACCAAAAACTTCGCCGACTACACGGCGGAATCTCTACGCACTCTGGCGCTCACTTCCGTCTCCTCCTGTTCTGTCACTACGGGCAGAACCTTCGCCGACTACACGGCGGAATTCCTACGCGCTCCGGCGCTAACTTTCCGTCTTCTCCTGATTTCTCGTCTCGGCCGCTCGATTAAATACTTTCCGCGCCACCTTCCAGAACGTTCTCCTCATTTCGTCGGCGCGATGCGCAGCGAAGGCTGGGGAGAGGCACGAGACGGTTCGACTGCCCTCTCCGGAGGATGATTCACTCGGTCTGACCCCGCCTCCTTCGTTCTAGAAAAATCGCGGCCTTGCTGGGCCGCCGATGTGGGGTGAGGAAGATCGTCTGCGAAGCCGTGCTTCTGCGGGGAGAGCGCGCGCCCGGGAGCCCTGGCTGTTTGCTTTCTTTTTTTTTCTTTTTACCTCGCGGCGTTTCTGCCGCCCGTTGTCGCAAGGATTTGGCGGCGCGCTCTTTTTTAGCGCTCGTTCTGTGACACTGCCCCCCACTTTAAGAATATTATCTTATAATATTCAAAACCACACAAACCAGCGCGAGAAGTCACCACACACTCTCAGAGACTGTAACACAATCCGTCGCTCATGACACTTCACATTCACAATATATCACTCAATACGATTGGACATTGTAATTCAATTACACAACACGTGAAAACACAACCACAAGCACATGAGTACAACACTCCACCACACATTCCCAATAATACAAATGTACAAAGTTCTCTCACTACAACAAAGGTACAATACTATACATCACTTCACAGCACAACACTTCGACACTTGTGACACAGGATACCACAACATTAACACAACATATGGCACTCAACACTGCCAAACACATTTTGCTTTGACCTCAGCACTTATCCTGTGTACTTTGAGCGGCGCATGCGCCCTTTCTTGCGGTGCTCGCTCGATCTCTTCTTGTGCTTCCACGTTCTTTTTCGGCGAGCCCTTTCCAACGACGATATCTGAGGCGTCGTCTCAGCCATCGTTGTCTCTTCCGACACCGTTAACGCGTCATTACATTCGACGGGTCCTGTCTGTCTATTTACCCGCTTGATCGTGCCTCTACATTTTGCCCGGCTGGCCAACTCCGTCTCCTTTACACTGTCGGTCGGTTGAGGTCGTGCCGACGTAAGTCCGGTTGCTCGGCCCGTGAACTTATTCGACACGATCGTCTTCTCCTTCGCTGTCTCTTGCGCCGCGGCTTCGCCTCGGGCTCTAGTGAGATCCGTCACGGGATGCTCCTCCACTGTATCTCGCGGCCGCTGTGTTGGCGAGGGCTCTAACTTCGGGTCTTCTCCCAAACATTCTGGATCACTTGGCCCTCGGGCCCCGTCGATGTTTCCGATGACAAGGTCATACAGGGGGGTCGTCATGCATAACGCAGTAACCTTCCCGCTGGAGTACGGGGTTTCAACCTCAATTTCTGCTTCGGGAAGCATCCGGACTGTACGGTCAATTAAGCAAACCGGCTTCGTTCTGCCTGTCAACTCACTTTCCCGTACCAAATTTCTCCGCACGATAACAGTGGAGCTGCCGGTATCTCTTAACACCGTAATCTTTTTGTCGGCAACTTTTCTAGGCAGCGTTGGCATTCCTTTCGTAACACCGGTTGGCTGTTTTGACATTACAGCACCCACAATAGGAATTTTCTCCCCATTCTTCAACTCTACGAATCCATCAGTGATGGCATTATTATCAGATTTCGGTGCTGCTTGCACACAGGATACCTGGTGAGTTTGACTCACTCCGTTCCGACATGCATCTGCTTTGTGCCCAGTCTGACCACACTTGAAACATTTTACAACCGTAGGGCTCGTAAAGATCGTTCGACAGTTTTTCGCGCGATGACCCACTCGGTTGCACAGAAAACATCGCGGAATGCTCTCTGGTGCACGCTTCTTTTCTTCGGGAGCCAATTTCTTCGAATCGTCGGGACACTCCTTCTTGACTTTGGCCAAATTAGTGCCACCTTGCGCTTCCAAGAATTGATCAGCCAATTCAAGCATTCCTTCAAGTGAGTCAGCCTTCCTCTCTTTTAAGTACAGTGACAGGCTTGGGTGGCAACTAGTAAGAAATTGTTCTCTAATTAGCAGCTCTCTAAGTTCATCGTACTCCTGCGCTGTCCCTGAAAGTTCAATCCATCGGTCGAAATAATGGCAAAGTCGGGCGGCATACTGCGTAGCCGTCTCCCCATCAGCTGGCTTTCCTGTCCGAAATCTGTCCCGGAATCCTTCCACAGTAAATCTAAATCGCTTCAGCAAAGCAGCTTTCACCTTTGCATAGTTGGCTGCATCGGTCGGCGTCAGCCTACCGTACACACTGAGCGCTTCACCACTCAAGCAAGTACTCAAAGCAGTTGCCCATTGATGTTCCGGCCAATTCTGGCTCTTCGCAATCGTCTCAAATCGGTGAAGGTACGCGTCAAGGTCGTCCTTCCTTTCATCAAACGCCACGAGCAACTTGCTTGGGTTCAAGCGGAAGCCATGATCCTCCCGTTCGCTGCTTTCGACTCTAGCTTGGACGGGAGTTTCGCTTCGCTGTTGCAAACGGAGCCGCTCGAGTTCAATTTCGTGCTGCCGCTGCCGTTCCCTTTCAGCCATCTCCGCTTCTCTTTCTTCTTTCAGTTGTCGCTCCCTCGCTTCTCTTTCTTCTCTCGCCCTTTCGGCTGCCAGCTTCTCTCTCTCCAACTCAGCTGCTTTTTCTTCCTTGGCCCTCTCAGCCGCCAACCTCTCTCGTTCCAACTCAGCTGCTTTTTCTTCCCTGGCCCTTTCCGCTGCCTCTTTCTCCTTCTGGCTTACCCACTTCCGTAGTTCGGCACCAGAAAGACCCATCTTCTCACCAAGAGCAACTAACTTTTCGAGATCCATCGTGTCTCGCAAATAAAACCTTGCCGCGTGCAAAAAGTATCTGCCTCACTCAGTCTATCGGAACACTCCACTGCACTCGTCAACGAGAACACTGAACAACACACAGAATCGTTCCGATAGCACTATCAACACTCGAGGCTCTTTCTCACTACTTTGGACACACTGTGCACCAAAAGGTCCTGTCGCGGACGCCACATTAATTGTCACACATGTCCCGTTATTAGGGAGGCGATCGCCGGGCTAATTCCAAGAGCCGAAGTATCGGCCCTCCGAACCGCACCACGAAAGTGTTGACAATTTTGAAGTGGTCCTTTTTGGCGCGCCAGCGGACGCCGGCTGGGGCCCAAAGAACAAGTCAGAGCCGAGAGTTGATAAACAAACAAATTATATTATCAATAATGGCAGATCGAAAACAATACACAAAACTGCACACTCCACAATAGTTGCACACAATACGTCACCAATCAAACCAATCAATCAACGTACTACACAATACAATCAGCCACACTTGCAACAACGGACACGGACAACAATACGCACTACAATGCAGTCGCATGCATTGAACAACCAAGACACTTAAAGACTAAAGAGATAGAAATCCTATTCAGTCCAAAGTTCTTGGAACCAAAGTCGAGTAGATACTCTTCCGAGAATCACTCACTCAAAGTCCAGCGTTGTTGTCGTTCCGCAGCCCTCGAAGTTTCTCTTCCAGGAAACTTCCCGTCTTCAATTGGCCACTCTCCAAGCTTCAAACTTCTTCGCCGGAAATCCGTCGGCTTCACACACGCAGCTGTTGCCCGCGTCTTCGCTCGATAGCGGTAAACCCACGCTCTTGCCTGTAGCTCGAGCCGTCCCTACGGACCAAAAACTTCGCCGACTACACGGCGGAATCTCTACGCACTCTGGCGCTCACTTCCGTCTCCTCCTGTTCTGTCACTACGGGCAGAACCTTCGCCGACTACACGGCGGAATTCCTACGCGCTCCGGTGCTAACTTTCCGTCTTGTCCTGATTTCTCGTCTCGGCCGCTCGATTAAATACTTTCCGCGCCACCTTCCAGAACGTTCTCCTCATTTCGTCGGCGCGATGCGCAGCGAAGGCTGGGGAGAGGCACGAGACGGTTCGACTGCCCTCTCCGGAGGATGATTCACTCGGTCTGACCCCGCCTCCTTCGTTCTAGAAAAATCGCGGCCTTGCTGGGCCGCCGATGTGGGGTGAGGAGGATCGTCTGCGAAGCCGTGCTTCTGCGGGGAGAGCGCGCGCCCGGGTGCCCTGGATGTTTGCTTTCTTTTTTTTTCTTTTTACCTCGCGGCGTTTCTGCCGCCCGTTGTCGCAAGGATTTGGCGGCGCGCTCTTTTTTAGCGCTCGTTCTGTGACACCATGTGTTCTCAATTTGGCCTGAAAGTCCACATCCCTGGCCGATCGGCCCAGTGTGTTCGTGAAGTTCTAAGGATTTCAAGAATGAGTAATCCCTCCTTATGAGAGTGCAGAAGTTTGCCTGTCTGACTCTAGAATACAGTGTCCTTTATACGTAAAACGATTTGTTTGTTACTTATTCCAAACAGAGTCACAAATCAGCAAATAGTTCCACTTGTATTGGCAGACGAAGGAGACTCTTCCATGTTCTTGGGTGTTAATGGATAGTGATTAAGTAACAGCAAGAGACTTCGGAGCACATAAGCCTTTGTCAACATTTGCACACAAAAATGGCAAGCAGCACATATTCTCTCAAAGCCAAATACGCGACGCGCCTCTCCTTTGACAGTCAGTGGTATCGTTCCTTAAATTTCGCTTGAACGTTGTAAACAAGCCTCCAAATAACAGGGCCTTTGCATCCGCTCAGGTAGAGCTAAACAAGCTTTAGCAGGATGAAGCGGGGGGTGTTTACGTGTGCAAAGCGCTGCATTGCTTCACTCAACAAACAATGAATTACTAGTGAATGCATTGAACAAACATCGAATACATTACCGTATTCGAGTGTCACGGTAGACTGTTTCTCATTGTAACGGTACATATTGTAGTAGCCATGGCAGAGGTAAGGTGGATGCTGTTTTCTCTCCCTCTCAATACACAGGTAATGCAGTTTTACGGGGACATTACCTTCATTCATAAACTGTTATGTTACTAACATCCCTACCATTCCGTTGCCGGAAGCGCCTTTTACGGTTCTAACACTATTTTTGTCCTACCATTCTCCTCCTAGAGCATTTTCGTGCTCATTCCCTTTCGCCTATACACATTTTTACAGAAGAAAAAAAAAAGCCCCATGACGGGCTGCGCGCGGGAGTACAAAGGCCAAGGGCGCAGCCTTGTTAGAGCATTTTTGAGGGGTCACGCAAATTTGCGCAGCCCAGGGAGGCGTTTTTGAAACGTCTATATGGTGTACCTATTCTCTTTATATATTATTTATCGATGAGCTTCACGCGCGCGCACACACACACACACACACACACTCATATATATATATATATATATATATATATATATATATATATATATATATATATATATATATATATATATATATATATATATATATATATATCAGGGAAAGGGGTGTATACCTAAGGGCTCGTTTTTCCGTGTTTTGACACAATGATAATGAGATCTAACAGACAATAATGCCAAGAATTGTATAGGGGAAGTTATTAGAACAAATGTAATGTAAATAAGAAGAAACAAAAGTGGGTGAAAAAATACCCAGCCGTGAGCAGGAATCAAACCTACGACCTTCAAATAACGCGTTTGACGCTCGATGTCCATTTGTTCTAATAACTTCCCCTATACATTCCTTGGCATTATTGTATTGTCTGCTAGATCTCATATATATATATATATATATATATATATATATATATATATATATATATATATATATATATATATATGCATCTCCCGTGTCAACAATTACGTGTACAAAAACGCCACCGACTATAAGCTTTGATTTCTTTCGGGGACAGCAGTCAGTTCTTGAAATTTTCGCCAGAAACGCAGTTCTAGCCTCTGGAACTGCGCCCGTCCGATTTTCTCTTTCGGTGCGCTGCTGCGACGTCACATTGGAGAAATCGATCAGTGACGAAGAGAAGGCGAACCGCTTGAGCCGGATGTTCGGTGAGCAGAAGGTACGTCCAGAGGTGAATCAGCAGGAACGGGATATTGAGGTTGAGCAGACATGTAGTGTGAAGCCCCTGCAATGTCATGAGAAGGGAAGCTGCAACGATTGCAGTGACGAGCTATGTCGCCTGGAATGCCACAAGAATAACATATTGGTCGATCATCAGAACTTCCACAGTGTCTAAAGATGGGGGCACTGTTCACTGAATAAGAGAACACAAACGTGCGTGGAGGTGGCGGTGACGTGTAAAGATTGCAAATTGCTTCGTAGATGGCCGGAGACGATAAAGCACAAGACTGAGCTACAGTGCCAGCACAAGTCAGTGGTGCGGTAACAGCTGGTGAAGCATGAAAAGGCCGCAACGCTTTGCCAACTTGCAGTTTATTAACCTGTTGAATCGAAAGTCACAATGGTGCCATCGGCGTGGTTGTTCTTGTGGATATAAATAACTGCCCTGCGAGGTCTTCAAAATTGAATCGTATTTTGAGTGGCATCGACACAGAATAGTCGGCAGTGACAGCGAAAAAGAAGAGATGAAAGTTCTTCGTTGTCTCTAGCAGCGCAACGTCTGTAGGCGCGCTGCCTTCACAGATAATCGTAGTTCTGGAAAAGTCGAATCACCTCGGTGACCATCTTCAGGGGCTCTTCACAGCAAGCATCAAGAATGCGCCGTCATCAATTCTTTTCATTATGTGCTATTTACCCTTCCCTTCCTCGTCTAGAGTCGCATTGACCAGATTGCAGTGAAAGAGCACATCTGCGATGTATCTTGAGAAAGTCTCATCTTTTCTTTGTACACTAACACGCAAGTGCTGCTCAGCACGAAGCCGGCAAACAGCAGGAATGCGGGAGTTCTTGCCAATTCTGACCAGGTAGTGAAATCACTTTGATGATTCCTGTATCATAGTTTCGCCACATCGCTGAGGTAAAAGCTTACCTTTGTGAGCTTCTAGGCTGCGTTCCACCAATTTTAAGCGCTCACCAGTTGATACTTTGCAATCTAGTTGCCGATAGCTTGGTAGTCAACACCACCAAATGAGGCAGGGGTCACGTTACCAAAGTGCGTTCGGGCCCCAGATCAGTCATTGAAGGAGGTCTTTGAAGCGTCTGGCTGTGAAATCCGAGCAGCTCCGGGGTAAGAACTGGATGTAACCAGTACTTACAGCACTTGAAACGGGGTGTTCTACGAGCAGGGGTTGACTAGGAGACAGAGAAGTCTATTTTAGCGCAAGAGATCTCTGGATGTAAGCCGGATAACACAGTGCGTCGTCTTCTTTCTCTACTTCATGTCCACTGCGCTCATTACGTACACTACCCCCATAACTCTGGTCACTTTCGTCATTGAAAGTATATATATATATATATATATATATATATATATATATATATATATATATATATATATATATATATATATATATATTATATATATATATATATTTATATACATATATACATATATATATATATACATATATATATATATATATATATATATATATATATATATATATATATATATATATATATATATATATATATATATATATGTGTGTGTGTGTATGAAATCTAGCAGACACTAACACTAATGCCAAGGAAAGTATAGGGGAGGTTATTAGACCGCATCGTAAGGTAACTTTGAAAAAAGAAAAGTGGGTGAAATGATAACTTGCTGTGGGCGTAATTTGAAGGTCGCAGGTTCGGTTACTGCCCACGAGAGGTTGTCTTTTCGCCCACGTTTCTTTCTTCACATTTACCTTACGATTCGGTCTAATAACCTCCCCTATACTTTCCTTGGCGTTATTGTGTTAGATTTCATTATTGTATCAAAACATGGAAAATCAAGCCCGTAAGCATACACTTCTTTCACACACACACACACGCACGATATATATATATATATATATATATATGAAGGTATGAGATATGGCACAACGGGAGCGTTGTCAAAGGTGATAAATATATTTATTTCCTAACAGTTTCGGGAGGGGTCCTACCTTCATCAGGGGATGAGTTATCCCCTGATAACTCATCCCCTGATGAAGGTAGGACCCCTCCCGAAACTGTTAGGAAATAAATATATTTATCCTTGTTGACAACGCTCCCGTTGTGCCATATCTCATACCTTCACGAAGACTAACTGGCCCATAGAATTATTACTCCCACTATATATATATATATATATATATATATATATATATATATATATATATATATATATATATATATATATATATATACATGTGTGTATGTGTGTGTGTATGTGTGTGTGTGCGTGTGTGTGTGTGTGTGTGTGTGTGTGTGAGTGTGTGTGTGTGTGTGTGTGTGTGTGTTTATATATACCCACGGCTGAAGGTCGCCCTCTCATCATCCCACCCTCGCCCTGAACAAACAGTTAACCTGCGCGCCTACGAATATTTGACAACTGTACACAAAGAATATTAGTTCGTGGAAAGTTTAGTTCGTACATAAAATCTTCTATTGTTAGCACCACCCTTAGACGTCATGGCAACTGTAGAAAACGCTTGCTTTTGCGGAGATGGGCTCAAGCAACATGAGAAGTTTTGTTGCGACACTTACGTGGACGTGATCGGCGGATTGTGGCGCTCTTGTCGCGGTCATGGCTCAGATATGTATATTTGTGTTTATATGAAAAGGCACGAAACTTCATTGGTAACAACATCAAGCATGCAAATCGAAAGTTGCCGGTTCAGTGCTGGCCGGTGGCCACTTGTATATTTTTCCCATTTTTTGCTTGGCATTTACGCCACAATTTCTATAGGACACATTTTAAACAGGGCCAATAGCATTTCATACACCTTCCTTGGCTCCATTTCTTGAAGGTTTTCATTAACATTGTGTCAAACAAAACTGCGAAAAAAACATTAGAGAAGATTCGGTGAAATTCGGTCACTTGTTTATCCACATTTCTGCATCATCTTCTGTATTCCTCTTTGCAGTAATAATTTAAAAGCAAAATAATTTACACCATGTTATTTTGACTGTGAGACACGTGTATTTGAATTATGGTACATGGTAAAGAACCCCAGTTGGTCAAAACTTTCGGAACCTTACATGTTAGTTATTCACGTCGTGGTTCTGGGACGTTAAATCCCAAGAATTATTATTATACTATCACCATTTTATTTTGAAGTGAAGGTCACCCTAGCAAACTGTCACCCGCAATTTTTCATGGAGTGCAGTAAAGTGAACTTTCTCACCGTTGTTAAATCCCGAGAGAAACAGAATAGTATCGACATAAGCACGTAAGACTAGCACCTCATGAAATAAGCATAAAAAGTAAATGAAGCGATGACTGTTATTGAGAACACCTAAGGGCTACGTCACAAAAACTTAAAAAGCCTGAAATACTAAATAAAACTGTCAAGTTGGACGCGTCATCAAACGTTTGAAAAAAGAGGGGAATGGGCACTTCAAAACACAACGTCTTAACAACATTATACTTAATTTTGAACAAGCTCTATGCTTATCCTAGAACATCCTCTATACTTATCCTAGACACATGTTATCATCTATATGAGAGAGATAAGAAGATGTATTGTATTGATACAAGACGGAGCAGTTGCACCAACAAAAATAATAAGCGCTACAAAACGCCACACTGCAAAATGAATACTGTTTTGTTCAAAATTTAAAGTAGAGTAGATTATAGCGTGTAAGCATCTTCTTGGAAAAGACACGTGGCATCAGTCTTAAAGCTGCAACTGCGTATTTTCGAGAACTGCTTCGTAATCCCCTCTACTCACAGAATGGAACGTCGGCACCAAACACCAATACGATACCATGCTGAAGCAAACTATGGGGCAAGCTTTGAAACTGGAAGAGTTCTAATCCATGGCCTTTCGAAAGGATTAGGCCGCAATAGCCGGTCGAATGACCGAATGAAAATATTTCGACAGAGAAGTTGTGTGTGGCTAGGCTATTCATAGCTCGTCAAACATTCAGCATTCGTGGCTCCGTGAACAATTACGTACTCAACATGAAAGCCGTATTCGCACGACGGGCCAAATCGGGATTTGGGCCTGCGGATTTCCTACTACGTCACCATGCATTAACCGCTTCCCGTTCCTGCTTCGGGAAGTGCGGACCGATCCGTGAAAGCACGGAAGCCCAAAGTAGCTGTTGGGGTCTTTGGGGACGCTTGTGGCATTAATTCTTCCGTGTCCTGTGTGTGATGACAAGTATCGCTTTGTGAGAACCGGAGTCTTACGCTGCCCTAATGCCCAAATATAACTCAGTAGGTGCGTTTCCGTAGGCCACCTCTTCAATTGGTGAGATGAAGGCTATGACATTATCAATTGCAGACCTAATTTGACACAAGCCGGTCGTTTCCTCGGGGGAAATTTTCTTATATTGCATTAGCAATATCCGTCGATGTCATGCACCGTATATATATATATATTATATATATATATATATATATATATATATATATATATATATATATATATATATATATTGTAAAGGCAAGTAAGAAAAAATCCAGAAAAAACACTCCGATGCACGAAATCGAACGTGGGTCCTCTGCGTTGTGAAAGCGAAGCGTTAAACACTGATCCACCCCGGAGCACGTCCTTCATAGATCAAGTGGCAAGCTATTTATATCTACCACTTAGCGCTGCACACGAGCATCTCGAAGAGGCTGTTTTTTTTCAGCACTACCAGCAAGATGGCGCAATGACCACAGCGCGCGGCGGCGCCCGCTCTAATCTACGCGTACCTTGTTCGGCTTAGAGAAGGGGAGCGATGCTCCCTCACGTGCCCTTATCTCACGGTGGCACGGAGGGGAGGATCGTACATCTTAGCTGGCCTCGGGCTTTAGCTGGAATGATTCTGCTGTAGTTACCAGGCGCACAAAGGTCACTGCAATCACTGCAGTCTCCGTTTGCGAAAAGCTTGCGCTTTTTGGACACAGTGAAGTAACAGGACTTCCGTGTCCTGATTATCAAATTTAGATGTGTCGTTTACCTCCGTCCATTTCTTCCACGTCACGTGATACCAATTTAGTATATAGGAGCTCAGCAAAACAGCCGCACAGCACGCTGTGCGCTTGGTATGTTGGTCATGTTTCTTACATGACACGTGTGTCAGGATTACCATGTTTCCACCAGTCATATATTTCGTCATGCATTGACGTCACGTAGCGCCAAATTTGGTATATGTGGAGCTTGCAAAACTGCCGCGAGCATATCATGAATGGCCTGATGTAATCCAATGTAGCGTTTACGCGTGCGCACGCTGGGCACAGCGACGCTACGTTAGCGAAACGCTAGAACACTATATAGTCTGACGCCAGGTGCGAACAGCAACCGTCGGTGCGGCCTGACGACAACCAGCGCGAAATCCGACATGTTGCTCTTCGCGCTGATGCGTTACCCAGACAACACAGCGTCTCCCTTCTTTTCGTGACAGAGGGACGCTGGACGCAATGAAACGCGAATGCGTCACAGCAACGCAGTGTGGCGTCTGCCTGCGAGTATATATGGCAGTACCGGCGCCTGTCGTAACAACGCCGGCGTGACGCGACGAAATAAACGCCGCTGAGTACGCGCACCGCGTCACGTCGAAATGTATTGGCGCCTTGACTGTAGACATGTTCTCACATGACACGCATCTCATGTACATCATGTTTGCACCAGTCATCGTCATCTATTGCACCAGCCTTCGCACCAGCCTTCGTCATCTATTGGCGTCACGTAATACCAAATTAGGCATATGTGAAGCTAGCGAAACTGCCGCTAGCGCATCATGAGTGTGGCATGTAGTCATGTTGTTACATGACACGCATCTCGTGATTATCATGTTTGGATGTGTCATTTACCTATTTCGTCCGTTCGCGTTGCATAATGCTGAGTTTGGTACACGTGAAGATAGCGAAACGGCCGCGAACGCATCATGAGCATAGCATGTAGTCATGTTGTTACATGACACGCATCTCATGTTTATCATGTTTGCATCAGTTCATTTTTCGTCATTCATTCACGTACCATAATACCGACTTCGGCATATTTGACGCTAGCAAAACGGCCGCGAGCGCATCATGTGGTCGCATGTATTCATGTTGTTACATGACACGTATGGCATGAGTTTCATGTTAGGGCTGTCGTTTGTGTTTACCATGCAAATATGTCATACCATACCAGTTTTTAAACATGCCTCGTGAGCAAAACCACCGCAAGAGCTGCAAGACCATGAATTGTAAATCATGACATTCAAACTATACATGTCACTATTTTCATGGTATGACTAGTCAAATATGTTCTTAATACAGTCGTGTCATGCCATAGCCAGTTTGGTATCGATACTAATATCGAAACGGCCAGGAGAGTTAAAAGTCGTAGGCGGCTAGATAGATAGATAGATAGATAGATAGATAGATAGATAGATAGATAGATAGATAGATAGATAGATAGATAGATAGATAGATAGATAGATAGATAGATAGATAGATAGATAGATAGATAGATAGATAGATAGACAGACATTTATATGCTCATTGCCGTCAAGGTTCGCTAAGAAATGCTTCGCATTTTAGAAAATTTAGAAATAAAGCACTCCGAAAGGCGGAATCGAACGTGGGACCTTCGCGTCGTGAAGGCAAGGCGTTGACTACTGAGCCACTCCGGAGCACGCTCTTCACCGATCAAACAGCAAGAGAGAGAGAATAAACTTTGATTATTACAAAATGCACACTGAGTCTTCTTTGGGTGGGGCTCTCAGTCCAGGGTTTCATTGCCTGGCGCGACCCTGCGAGCCCGCTGGGCCAGCTGCTGCTGTTCTTGCCGGCGTAAGCTGAGCAATGCAGACTCCCAAGAGGAAGGGGTGGGGTTGGGAATGGGAGGAACGCCCTGTGGGGCAGAACATTCCCACGTGGAGTGGTACACCATCGGTACGGATCCACAGAAGGGGCAGTAGGAGGCGTAGAGAGTCACATGCAAGTGATTTAGCATAAAAAGGCAGAGAAATGGATTGGTCTGTAGTTGCCGCCAAGCAACAGCATCTGCTCTGTTAATGGTGCATTCAGACGACGGACCGAATCCGGATTTGTCGTGGACGCGGACAGCTAATCCGCGGATGGTCCGCCTGCAGGCGCATCCACACGATGGACGGTGTCCTAGGGGAAAACAGCCGGATTACCCTCGACAGCAGAATCGGTGCTCACCTGCGCCCGCTGGCAGCAGACCGGTTTGAGAGTATTCAACATGGATGCCCGCAAGAAGCGAAGCTTGGCTGCGATGTCTGTCGTGTTGTGACAAATGAACGAGTAGTGTTATTCTTTCAGGAGAAAAGGGAGTTGCTAGCAGGATATTCTTTCAACTACATTATTCCCCACTTGTAGAACTTCTAAACGTGTCACCCGCCTTTTTTTTTAAGAAGCGGCACGTCGCCGGTTGCAGAAGTTGGAATATTTCACCACCATGACGGCTAAGAATCTCGCGTGTTGAGCGACGGCGGCGACATTTCCCGAACCATCAAAAGTGATTTCTGCACATTTAATCACCTGAGAAAAAATCTTCGGAAACTAAGTAAACAATGCTCAAGCGTAGATGATGCCGACCAGTCATGCAGCTGTCCGCGAGCCATGGAGGACATGCCGCGAGCAGGCGAAAAGTGTACTGGTTGCCACCGACCCCAAGCTATTCCGCTGAAGTACCGGCTCTCCCCCGCCAGAATCCCGATGTGAGAAACAGGTTGGGTTCATCCGTCCGCGAGCCGCGCGGACGAGTCGCGGACGAGGGGAATCGCTGATGTGAGGTCACGTGACGCGCCGTCCGTCCCGCCACATCGGGATTCGATCCGTCGTCTGAATGCACCATAAGTGAAGGATGAGGGGGAGGATACGTATAACGGCTCTGTCGGTAGTACTCCAGCGTAGCGTTGTAGTTTAGTGGTTCTGTCGATGCGTCGTCTGAATTGGACAGCTCTTCCAATGGAGCCCGGCCAGTCAGCTCTCGGGCAACCGCATGAACGCGTTCATTACCTTTGAGAGAGGCATGTCCAGGAGTCCAGACGATATGCACAGGACGTAATGCGTACGGTGAGACAGAAGAGAGGATATTGTGTGTATGTGCAGCCACAAGTCGTTGAGCGAAAGCACGGCAAGCAGCTTGTGAATCTGTTACAATAGTGACAGGGGAGTCATGTGACAGTGTCGTAGCGTGAACAATTGTCAGAGCAAGAGCTCCCTTCTCTGCCAGACCACTGTCTGTAGTGCGAAGTGTGGCAGACACCAAAAGGGTGTCTGTGTCCTCTGTCACGACTAAACACATGGCTGACTTCTTTGGGTAGCGTGCTGCATCGGTGTAAAGTACTTGTAAGTCTGAGGTACCATCACCAAAGACGCGTGACATAGCCTGACCTCGGGCACGTCGACGACCGGCGTGGCGGGGGGGATTCATATTGCGTGGAATCGGGGCACTTTGATGAGTGCGCGGACAGTAAAAGCAAGTTTATGTCGTGGTACTTGTGCGGGCTTTTTGGGAATCTGGTAGCCAAGACGAGACAGGATGGCGCAGCCCTGATGGGTCTGCCTGAGCCGTTGCAGCTGACTGTTGTGCTGGGCCTCGATGAGTTCGGTTACGGTGTTGTGGACTCTAAGTTGAAGGAGGCGTTGTGTAGATGCGTTTGGAGGCAAGTCGAGAGCCGCCTTTACAGCGGTGCGTAGAAGGATGTCCATCTTTTTTATCTGAGCTAGCGTGAGATTGTGGAAGAGAAGATGATAGGTGAGCCGACTAACTATGAGTGCTTGTACTAAGCGGAGGACATCCTTCTCACAGAGGCCTCTCCTGCGATTGGTGATGTTGTTGGGTCATGTGTGTAATTTGAGTTATCTGCTGAGCCAGAAGGTGTGTTGTGTGCGAGGCCTTGCCGTTGGACTGAAGGTAGAGGCCTAAAATGTAAATTCGTGGTACCAGAGGGATAGGACGGCCATCAAGAAACAGCGAAATGTCAGGAGAATCAGCGGTTTTGCGGCGCCACTTGTATACCAATAACAATTCTGACTTATCCGCTGAGCACGTAAGGCTGCCGGCAGCAGCATAGTCTTGTACCACAGACACAGCTTCCTGTAGGGCGTCCTGAATGGTTTCGTCTGATCTTTTGGTTGCCCAAATTGTAATGTCATCTGCATAGATGGCATGCTGGATGTTGGGAACCTGTTGTAATAGGGAAGGGAGCTTAGCCATAGCAACGTTGAATAAAGTGGGTGAAAGAACCGAGCCCTGTAGTGTTCATCTGCCTGCGAGATGAATGACGTCCGAACGGAGGTCTCCAATTCCAATAGTGGCCGTGCGGTCAGAAAGAAAGGACCTGACGTAATTGTAGATACGTGAGCCACACTGAGATGAAGCGAGATTGTCAAGAATAAGGTCATGGGAGACGTTGTGAAAAGCACCCTTCAGATCCAGGGCTAGAATAGCTTGGACCTGGTTTGAATTCAGGCTATCCAACACGTCCTCCTTAAGCTGTAATAATACGTCCTGTGTAGAGATACCAGGGTGGTAGCCGAATAGTGTATCAGGAAAAAAGTGATTGTCTTCGAGAAATGGTTGTAGTCGAGAGAAGACAACGCGTTCGAAGGGTTTAGCTACACATGAAGTCAAGGATATAGGGCGAAGATTCTGGAGGGATAGCGGCTTGCCAGGCTTTGGAATAAGTATGATTTCTGCGTGTCGCCACTCTTGTGATAGCGTCCCGTTGTTTCAATGTTCGTTGTAAAAGGCGGTAAATATTCGGTGGACTGGTCATCTAAATTGTGCAGAAGTGTGTACGTAATCCCGTCTGTACCGGGTTCTGTGTTACGCTTACCGCTTTGCAAAGCTGCCCTAACCTCTGCTTCTGTAATGTCCTCATCTAGAGGCGTATCGTGTAACTGTGGATAATCACGGTAGGCGGGACGGGGGCCCGTGGATACATAGTGTTGCTTTAAGGTGTGCAGCAGAGTGGTATAGTCGAGCCCTGATTTGTGGAGAATGGTGCGGATTGTGTTAGCAGTGTGTGATTTTGTCTGCGTGGGATTTAAGAGAGCACAGAGTATACGCCACGTTCGAGGTGTACTTAGTGAGCCGTTGAGTCGATCGCAGAAGTTATGCCAATTGTTGCTAGGGAGGATGTTTGCATAGTCATGTGCCTCAGGAGCTAGTTGGGCGATTCGAAACGAAGTTATCAAACGGCAAGTTATTTATATCTACCACTTAGCGCTGCTCACGAGCATCTCGGCGTGAGTTTTGTTTTCAGTATCAGAAGCTAGATGGCGCAATGAGCGCGCGTTGCCACATCGTGCGGTGGCGCCCACTCTAATCTACGTGTACCGGCTTAGAGTAGGGAAGTGACGCTCTCTTGCGCACCCTCATCTCGCGGTAGCGAGGAGGGGAGGATAGTAAGCGTTGGCTTGCCACAGGCTTTACGTGGAACGATTCTGCTGTAATTATCGAGTGCACACAGGTCACTTCAATCATTGCAGTCTCCATTCGCAAAAAGCGTGCGCCTTTATGACACAGCGAAGTAACAAATGGGCCGCTTATTCGCGTGTATCCGCACCTGTTAGTACGTTTCGTACGTCATTTGTGCCTGAGAAACGCGGGGCACGTTTCGATCTGATTTCCATTCTGCGCGTGACCTTTCAATTTGTTGCTATTGCGATCATTGCTTCGCCGTTTCGGCAAAGCTGTGACTTCTTTCTTGAAACAAAGTGAGTGAATTGTGAATTATTTTTTCGGACAGCTCTCCTACGCAATTCAGCAGAAAAATGGGTCTGAAGAAGACGTAATTTGTCGGCTGTTTTTGTGGCTTCAATATTGCAATAACTTTTGCAAGTTGCCACTTCGTTGAAACCTCCCCTATCCATGATATGTTTTAATGCTGCAGGAGACGTAGTAGGGATGTGGCTTAAATTACCGAGCACTCTATAACTCACTCTGTCAATACCAGGAGCAGATGGCTTGTTCGCGTCGCTAATTGCTGCTGTCAGCTCCTGAATTGTAAAAGGTACCTCTAAGTCAGGAAATGTTACTCGATGTGTACAAGGCTGTTCATTTGCCGTGTTCAAAGAAGGATTTGCTTCATTGTAAAGTAGCTTGCAGTATTGTCGTGCCACCTCTTTCAATGATGCGCTCATGTAGGGACAGCGTAATGAAATGATACAGCTGTTGTGGCTGTTTGCGGATGCCTCTGATGACCCTCCAGATTTCGCTGAGTGGTTTTTGTATATCCAGCGTTTCATTGAAGTCTTTGCACCTTTTTCGGTTTAAATTGTTTAGGTCACACCTTATGTGTCTTTTTGCCCGTCAGCAGGCTCTGAGGTCTTGAATATTTTCTGTACGTAGAGCCTTTCTTTCGGCACGCCTTCTGCGTCGTTGGCTGGAACAGTGCAATATTAACGACAAAGCATGTGCTCTTTTGGGAGGCATTGAGCTATTGCCAGTCTTCATTCTGGATTAGTTGTCGAGGCTGTGATCTCTCTGTCGACTGCTGTTGTGTAAGACTCCCAGTCTACCGACTGCAGTGCCACCTTCTTGGGCAACGTCCGAAGGTGTCACGTGGAGATGAGGATCGGGTAGTAATCGCTGCTTCGAGTCTCGAAATTTGTACACCAGCCAAACATAGGGGCCATTTTACTGGCTACGAATGTCACTTCAATGCAGATGACATTCTTCGGATTTTTTCAGGAAAGCTACGCTGCTAATTATAAAAAGGTCTATATAGTATCTTTCAAGAAGTTTTGCTAGTTTAGCGCCACGAGCACACGAATTGTGATCTGCCCGAAATCTCATTATGTACCCAAAAATCGCTACAAATGATAAGAGGAGGTTGAGTGCTGGTCAACAAGTTTTCGAGTCTTCATGCGTTGAATGGTCTTCCTGGTACCGAATAGACACCGTTAGAGTAAACACCTTAGATGCTGTTACCGTAGCTGCACCAACGTATTCATTCTGGTCATGTGGTCGTGCGTCAATCACACATGTGGGTAAATCGGTTCTAAATCTAAGCAGGAGTTGGCTGATTCTGGTTTGTCGCCTGCAATGGTGAAAATAGTACCCTTTAAACCCGAACTGCACGCCCACATGAGACCCCGAGATGGCCATAAAGGGGAAACGGTACACCTGCGCAAAATATGTAAATTATTGAAGACTTCTACTGCAAAACAGTACGTATGCGCAAGTGCTTGTTACTTGAAAGAATCACGGTGTTGCGCCGTGAAAGAAGTCACCACTAGTGGTTAAAAAGCTGGGGTGCTTTTCAACGATAGCTTGGTACGGAGTATCTGTGAAAAAATAGTCGAGCAATATTAGCATGCTCTGTTTTGTTGCAAATGCTGCAAACTTTGCCCCAGATATTTGATGAAGCAGTGATTTTTTTGTCATAACATAATTATGAATTACCCGTCACGGCTTCTGCGCCGAAGGAAAATTGTTGCTTTAGATGCACTGACTTACCGCAGAGAGGGTGCCATGTTCAGGACACAATGATGCAAATATAATTGAAAGAAGAATGACTGCGTGAGGTTTGAATCATAGTCCTAAGATAAACAATAGTTCAGTGTACTCACGCATTGATCAACATCATTTTGAGACGTGTGACATCTGTTTGTAGAACCCCCCGTTTTTAAATAATATTTATTGACATTACAGAAAGCCATTTGTTCACATATGTGGAATTATCACGCACTACAACTTCACATGTGTTCACTTTCTTTATTGCAAACGCGAATCGCAAAGTCAGTGCCACTTAGATGCCAGTTAACTTGCGCAGGCCAAAACTGCTGTGCTTCGATATTATTTGTGAATAAAAAAGTTGTTTCAATTTCATTATTATGCGCACCTTATAATCTTTTACGAAGGTGCAACTGTCTGAGTCAAATAAATCTAGCTGAAAGTCCTCGGTAGTTGGTCTTGATTGCCCTGAAGAAGAGTTGCTGATATGGGTATGCGTCATAATCATTTTTATCAACTATCAATCAGCTAAACCGAAACCACGTTGCAGGTGAAAGTAAATTGCTGCTTCACCCTTTCTGTACGTGAGGGGCATTGCCAGACATGTTTCACCGACCAAACACTAATTCAGCATGATCTTAACAACATACAAACATGGTGTGATCGTTGGTTAATGAACTTAAATCCTAATAAATGTAAGCTCGTTTCTTTTTCTCGCCACCGTAACCCTTTTGAGTTTACCTATTCCATCACTAATGTTCCCATACAATCAGTTCAATCATTCAAATACCTCGGCATCACCTTGGCTCATGACCTGTCTTGGCGTCATCACACTACTAACATCATCTCGTCTGCTAATAAATCACTCGGGTTTCTCAGACGACACTTACGCCATACTCCGCCTCACGTCAAGACGCTTGCATACAAATCATTTATCAGGTCCAAACTCGAGTATGCATCTTCCATCTGGAGCCCTCATCAATCATACATCATAAGTGAACTCGAATCACTTCAAAATCGGGCTACCAGGTTCATTCATTCTGCATATTCATACGATATCAGCATCTCATCTCTAAAGGCGGAATCAGGTCTAGAAACCCTTGCTTCACGCCGACGGTGTGCCACCCTCTCTCTTTTTCATATGTTTTATTTCAGTTCACTGAATCATCCACCGTACATCACGCCCGCTCCGCACATATCCCATCGCACTGGTCATCCGTTACAAGTCGCATTACCACGTACCCGGACCACTGTATTCCAAGCCTCCTTTTTCGTAAGAGCAGCAAAAGACTGGAATGGCCTTCCTCACGCCACCTGTGCCATCACTAACCCATCTATGTTTGCAGAAGCCATTAAAAACACCGTTGTATAGTTCTCTTTTTTTTTTTTTGTTATGCACCACCCCTTATGTAATACCCCTACAGGGGGTCTTTAAGGAAATAAAAGTGAAGTGAAGTGAAGTGAAAGTACACGTGCGGTCATCCATGCACTGAATATTACTGGCGTAACCATGAGGTGCAAGCGCCCCGCCGCGCTGGTCTAGTGGCTAAGGTACTCGGCTGCTGACCCACAGATCATGGGATCGAATCCCGGCTGCGGCTGCTGCATTTCCGATGGAGGCGAAAATGTTGTAGGCCTGTCTACTCAGACTTGGGTACACGTTAAAGAACCCTAGCTGGTCAAATTTTCCGGAGCCCTCCAATATGGCGTCTCTCATAATCATATGGTGGTTTTGGGACGTTAAACTCTACATATCAGATAATTATGAGGTGCAAGCATTACGCCAGCAGTAAGGGAGTACGATGACTTCTTTCTTTCATTCAGAGTAGGGGGGGGGGGCACCTTCTTGATCTCAAGAGTGGATCGTTCCGGCAAAGAGTAACTTTGCGCAAAGTATGTCATAGCGAAAAAAATTTCGCGACGGAGTGCGGGCACAAGTGCTGTGTGCCAACCCCTGTATACGCCACTGGCAAGCAGACGCAGCGCGGTGTCATTATTCTCTCACCAACCTAGCAGACAAGAAGAGAGAGTGGACGTCGATGTGCGTGGGGTCGTCGCTGAGGGTTATTCCAGTTCATAGGTTTCTATTTACGGGCTGTTCGGAGGGCATCATGCCGTAACAGTAGCAAAATATACAAATGCTCATGGAAGGTTCACAGACGTTATGACAGTTCTAAGTATTTGTCTGCTTGTGAATTACCGGAGTTTACTGACCCGGTGGCCAGTGATCGGTGCTCAGAGCCTGCCATCGGGGTTTTTTGGTAGTGTGCTAAGAAGCTGTGCACAACCACACGACGAAACGCCGACTGTGCCCAAGTAGGAATGCTACAAGCCTAGGAGGATACGTTACTGCTCTAGCACATTGTCACGTCACCATTTCCAGAGTAACTGGCACATCTATAACGAAATAGCTGGGACTCATAGTAGCTTTCTTAATTGGTGCACTTCTTTTTTTTAGGTCTCGCCTGTGTCGCATGCTACGAGAGCGTGTTATCAGTGTCTGCATTCGCATGTGTGTTTTTTTAAGTGCATTTAGCAGGTCATTGACCCGGGCTACTATTCATTCACCGTCTCTTGTCGCAAGGTCTCATACTTATCAATACAAGCTTTGAAGAAAACTAACCACGTAAAAAAAACAGTTCAAAGTAGTAAACGAGCTTTCAGGTTGTATCAGTCACAGAAAAAACATTATTCGCAATTATTCGCCTAAACTCACATAAACAATGTAATCACTATGCTGGTAATCCAACATCACAATTTTAGTGATCTCACCGCCAGCATTCTTTGGAGGTCATATAAGTCTTAGGACCTTTTGCCTTAGACCCTGTTGCCTCATTGACTTAGCTATCTATTGGTGATCATAAAAGTTTTACATCCCATTAGCGAAGGTGCTATTTATCTATTGCCTTAGCCATTTATGCGATATATTGAAGCTCTTGGGTCGTTTTGCCTTGTTTCCTATTGTACTATTGTATTGCTCATCAATCGAAGTTATCACATGTCTTATGTCTCCACTTATATTCCACCTCGTTGATCAGTCTATATGGTGCTTGTCTACTGACCCGATGGTATACCGGGTTCAACCTCGGCCGCGGTGGCCGCGTTTTGATGAAGATGAAATGGTACAGGCCTGTGTACAGTTCAATATCAGTGTACGTTAAAGAACACCAGATGTGCAAAATTTCCGAAGCCCTGCACTACGGCGCTTTTCATAATCACATACCGTGATGTTGGGACGTGAAATTCCGCTAATAATTGCTATTATTAGCTCTCCACTTATCGTTATTTCCATAAACAATTTCTCTTTCTGAGTTAAATCGAAGGATAGAGTGCTACGCAATCGCGCATAACTTGAAGTCGACATTTGCCAACCTTTCGCATCGCATTAGCGCTGAGTACCCAAAGCAAGGCAGCTACATCTATAGCTATAACAAGAAGCAGCTACATCTCTTTTTCGTGTTGTTGCCTAAAGGAATAAGGAAGCTTCACACAAGGCCACGCTTTCTTCGCGCCAGGCAAACTCCAATAGAAGCTGTGAGCTTCCCTATTATTCCTCTTTTGACCTTCCGCCGCATTCCTCACCAAGACACGTCTGCATTTGCATGATGTCGCATTAGCATTACCGGCACAGGGGAAAAGTCCAGCCGCACTTCCACTCCCATGGCGTCTCCTTGCGCATAAAGTTTTATGCATGTACGTGCATGAAACGGAGGCACGCGTTTGATCTTCTTCTTTGCGAGTTGCGGCACGTATTCAGCGGCACTTCTGTTCCGCTGGCCTGCGCACCTATTCTGTATGACTGCGCGTGGGGGTCGATATCATTGCACTCGTAGTTATCTTTAAATTCCATCATGCGTTCTCAAATGCGATAGCTTCCAGTGACGCCTTTGTTGACTTTTTTTCTCGGTTTACTTATTAATTTTATATAACCGATTGATTGAGCTATCGCACCCCCGCTCTTGTTTTTTCGCCGCGCGTCTACTTCTTTCTTCCTTTTTCTTGTCATCTTTCTTCCCCATCCTCTTAGTGCAGGCTTGCAAACCGGATGCAACGATTGTAGTTGACCTCTCTGCCTATCTCTCAATTTGTTCTCTATTTCTCTAAAGCGATCATGATAAACAATTCTTGCTTGGGATAAAACAGCCAAAGCATATAGTGTCAACTAGCATTGTTCTGAGCTCTCAGGATTCATTCATCGCGGAGAAGTAATATGCAGAGTTGGTTGGTCTGTCAAGCGTGCTGCTTCAGCAGAACTAAAGAAAGCTGAAGTGTGGAACTTTTCCCTTAGTTGCGGTAACTTTGCTGCAGCGAAGCTAGAAGGTTCACAGCTATCCAGCACGGGAATCACAACGCCAGTGGCGATTGGATCCAGCGTACGGGGCCGAAGAACCGCAGTTAAGAAACGTTGACGGGAGGATACGGAATACGCACAAAGAATGCCACTCTGGATGTTTTGAGAGCACCGTCTCTTATCCAGGGTGTAAGAAAATGTGGTGGTTGTTATGGCCATGGCTCGGCAGCAGATGCCTCTCGGTGCGGCAATGGCTTGGTTTATTCTAGCACAAGTGGTACTCAGCTGATGCGCTTGCTATGGCCACGACGCAGGAGGAGTCTTTCTATAGACGCATTTCGCTGCTGAAAAGTTTCTCTTGGGCACGATTACACAACTCGATCTATTGCCTGTAGCAACCTTTATCAGTCCTTGTTATCTTACATTAGTCCACCAGGAGATATATAAGGCCGAAGAATATACGTATCACATCACATATTGTCTTGTCCTGTCGTGTTGTGTTTCAGTTATATCGGACTTACTCAGAATTTTCTTGGTAACTTTTTTTTTTATTTGAATATACTGCAGGCCCTTCACGGCCCAAGCAGGAGTGGGTACACAGATACATCGAAATACATACATTGCCAGAGAAAAAAAAAGAAAAAAAATGAACAAACAAAAAAAGAAAAAAAAATCATGGTGCAAATTCAATACACTGTATGCGGTTGATGAAAGAGTCAATCGTACTACAACAAACAATGTCGTTGGGTAGGCTGTTCCAGAGGGAGATAGCTGACGGAAAAAGTGAATGTTTGTGAGCGTTTACACGACTTAAAGGTTGGCGTATTGTTTTAGAATGATTTAGTCGGAATGATTGTTTAAGTGGATCTTGCAGATAATGAGAGCGTGATATGTGGAAATGACCATGATATAATTGGTAAAGGAATTTTAATCGTGACATTATTCTGCGTTGAAAAAGTTGTTTTAAGTTTGCCCTTGCGAGTAAATCTGCGGTACTGGACTGCCTCGCGAATTCTGAATATACGAACCTTACTGCCAATTTTTGTATTCGTTCTATTTTACTAATCAGGTACTTTTGATGTGGACTCCAGATGAGATCGGCGTACTCTAAACATGGTCTAATTAGTGTTTTGTAGGCATTTATTTTAATATGTGGTGGTGCATTGCGCAGTTTTCTTCTTAAGAAAGATAATTTCTTTTCCGCTTTCTGACACATGGCCAAGATGTGTGGTTCCCAGTTAAGATTCGGCGTGAGTGTAATGCCTAGGTATTTTACTTGATTGCATTTTTCGATAATTGAGTTTCCAATCCTATATGTATAGTTAAGGGGGGATTTCTTATTTGTAAAAGAAATGCAATGCGTTTTTGATGTGTTTAATTTCATGCCCCAAGTATTGCACCAGGAATAAATTGCCTGAAGTGAATTGTTAAGTTTAGTTTGGTCGTCTGAATTGCGCACGACTGTGTACACGACACAGTCGTCGGCAAACAGACGCATCTGAATAGGGTTCTCAACGGAAAAGTGGATGTCGTTAATAAACATTAAAAATAGCAGAGGTGCAAGAACCGATCCCTGAGGTACACCAGAATAAACATCAAGTGGTTCTGATAGCTGATTGTCAATTTTAACGCTTTGTTTCCGTTTAGTTAAGAAGTTGTTGATCCAGGATATTATTTTGATATCAAGACCAAAAGCCGTTAGTTTTTTGACTAAATCCAGATGTGGGACAACGTCGAACGCCTTAGAAAAGTCTAAAAATATAGCATCTAATTGGACGTTATCGTTGATTGCGTTGGCTATGTCATGAGTTAATTCAGCTAATTGGGTTATAGTTGAGAGGCCTGATCTGAAACCATGCTGTTGTTTGTAGAGAAGTTCGTTTGTTTCTAGGTGGGTTATTATGGCCTTGAAAATTACATGTTCCATTATTTTGCAGCACGAACTCGTAAGTGACACTGGGCGGTAGTTGCTTATTTCTAGTTTGGGGCCTGATTTATGTATAGGAACTACTACAGCATTGCACCAGTCGTCTGGTATCTGTGAAGTTTGAAGAGATAACGTGTATATTTTAAAGAGATACTTAGATGTCCAATTATCGTATCGGCTTAAAAATGAGTTAGTGATTTGATCGGGGCCCGTAGATTTCTTTTGATCAAGCTTTTGTAATAGAGAAAGTATGCCCTCCTCATTTACGATTAATTCTTCCATGGGTATTTTCACAGTATAAGGAGGTAGTAGCGCATTACTGGTATGTTTCGTGAAAACTGACTGAAAAAACTTGTTCATCTCATTAGCAATGTGTTCGGGATCTTTAATGATTTGTTCCGAATTTTTAATTTGTGAGATTGAGTCTCGTTCATCTGATAAGTATCGCCAGAATTTTTTGGGACAGTGCGCCATAAACGAAGCTAACGTAGTGTTAAAGAAGCGGGTTTTTGCTTCTGACATTTTATGCTTTAATGTCCCGATAAGATCACGTACTTTGTTTTTGGTTCCCTTTTTCTGCCGTCGTTTTATTTTTCTTTTCAGTTGAATTATCTCACGCGTTATCCAAGGGTATTCTCGGTTGATGCGTTTCTTTTTATTCGGAATGAATGTGTCTTCGCAATATTAACAGTGCTTTTAAAATGCGCCCAAAGTTCTTTTACGTCTGTAAGCTCAATGAATTCATGAAATTGTGTTTCCAGGAAACGTAGCACAGCAGGGTCATTTGCACGTGCGTAATCTTTAAAGTAAGTAGGTAGTGGCTTTTTGTATTTCTTCGCGCATGAAATAGGGCAGGTTAAGGTAATCGATTTGTGATCGGAAATGCCATTCTCGATGGACGCAGAAGAACCTTCTAATGTACTACTTACAAACGCTAGGTCAAGTAAAGACGATGACGTCGCAGTGATCCGAGTGTTATCAGTTACTAGTTGATTCAATGAAAACGCGAACGCTACGTCCAGTAGTAATTCTGAACTAGCAACGTCACGACCATCATGTGAACCATTGTTCCAATTTATTCCGGGAAGATTAAAATCCCCAGCAAGGATAATTTTTGACCTAGAGTTAGTATGCTTTGAAAGATAATCACGAATCACTTCAATGTAGTCAGGTGCCGCATTTGGAGGCCGATATACCCCTCCTACAATTATACTTTTATCATAATATGTTATTTTGCACCAGACGCTTTCGTGGTCGGGAATGCCATCGAGTTCAAAGGTTTTGATATTTTTTTTTTTAATTGCTACCGCTACGCCCCCGCCTCTTGACCCTCTATCTTTACGGAGCAGTCTGTATGAGGGAGGGACGACTTCCGAGTCACGTACTCCGGAGTGAAGCCAAGTCTCTGTTATTATTAGAACGTGAGGTTGGTAGGACGAAATTATGTTCTCTAGTTCATCAAACTTGTTTAGCACACTTCTGGCATTGAGGGAAACGATTCTAAGTATTTTAGTACTGTGCTGTCAGTTCGAGTTTTTCTTATTTGTAGAAGTTTTATGCTTAGATGAAGTTGGTCGGTTGTTTCGTGGTGGACCCGCTTTCTTCGATATATCTGTTCTAGCATTCTTTACTGGGTCCCAAGTATAAACTTTATCATTGACTTTCAGTTTATCGAACGACAATTTGACTTTTGCTCCTTTGGCCCTTTCGTTTGCCGCAGAGTGCCATAAGTGCGCGCGCATATCCCTTACTCTTTTGGAAAAATCTTCGGAGACGGATAAGGGCGTACCCTTGAGTTTATAACAGCAAGATAAGATTTTGTTTTTTTCACTGTAGTCGAAGAGACGTAGGATGATTGGCCTTCCCTGGCTGGTTCTATGGTTGCCTATTCTATGAGTCCTTTCGATGGTCTTTACTTCGATACCGAGTGTTTGTTTCAGAATGTCATCTTTTACTTTCTTTTCCAGTAAGATAGCATCTTCGTCAGACTCTTCCGTTACACCATAGATAATCAAGTTATTACGTCGGCTTCTGTTTTCTAAATCATCCAATTTAAGTGCAAGACTTCCAATTTCATCTTTCGTGGTGGCGTGCTTACTTTCATACTCGGCCAATTTTTCTTCGCAGTGTTTAAGTCGTTCCATATCAATTTCGATTTTAGTGAGCCTGGTTTCCATATTATCCACAGTTCGTTCAACCTTTTTCAAATTAGCCACTACTTCCTTTAACGTTTTATTTGTTTTAGTTTGTTCTTTGAGTATTTGTTTCAAAATGTCATTGTTGGGACGGGTGTCCGATTCCGAATCAGAATTCGGACCGGGATTTAGCTCAACATCACCCGATGTTAGTAACAGCAGCTTACACACATCATAGCAATCAGCAATCAGGGCAACAAGAAAGCGTGGACTTGGCAGCACCATCAGGGTTACATCATCGTCTATTAATGAGGTTACCGAGTAATTGTTACTAACCTGCACAACGAAAAGAGCAGGAATAAGAATCGGTCCCTGGTCGGTGCCACCAAGTCCACTGAAGTGTCTCGTGTCATGAGCCAGGCTTTTATACTGTTGGGCGCCTGCTTGCGTCGACGAGATCTCGTCCGTGGCGTGGTAGCTGCGCTGTAGAGGTGCGTAGAAGATCGCAGGCGCTTGCGCAGATTCGTTCCCTGTTGTTGTGTCATCGGCGATTACTGGCGTAGTTCCATTTGTGTGCAGATGCGTGACCAGCCCGGTAGAGAGGCCTTTAGGCCATAGCGCAATCTGCACAACGAAAAGAGCAGGAATAAGCATCGGTCCCTGGTCGGTGCCACCAAGTCCACTGAAGTGTCTCGTGTCATGAGCCAGGCTTTTATACTGTTGGGCGCCTGCTTGCGTCGACGAGATCTCGTCCGTGGCGTGGTAGCTGCGCTGTAGAGGTGCGTAGAAGATCGCAGGCGCTTGCGCAGATTCGTTCCCTGTTGTTGTGTCATCGGCGATTACTGGCGTAGTTCCATTTGTGTGCAGATGCGTGACCAGCCCGGTAGAGAGGCCTTTAGGCCATAGCGCAATCTGCACAACGAAAAGAGCAGGAATAAGCATCGGTCCCTGGTCGGTGCCACCAAGTCCACTCCTTGCAACTTGCAAGAGCATTTATACCTCACTAATTGGACTGCCACCACTTTGCGCAACATTCGCTTAACCAACATAAGTGCACTCGGGTTTTCTGTATCGACAACAATTCTTTATGTGAAAAATTGGTTTGCAAATGTGAACGTCGTGTTTCGTAAGGTTAGTTCCGTATAGGGCTCCTTTTAACGTCATAGAATTAACATTAATAAAAAAATTTGTCTATGGGGAATAACCTGAGTGGTTCCGTGGGTGATTGTAGTGGTATACATTAACCCCGTAGTCTATATCTCTGATGACATCTCGTTGGGGCGTCATAATGACGTAACTGATCGCAAACATTGGTGCTATTATGATGACGTCACCACATGACGCTATCGCTTAGGTAAAATAATAGTAACTGGGGTTCTACGTGCCGAAACCACGATACGATTACGAGAGAAGCTGGAGCTGCAGGGATTTAAAAATATCGACCACCTGGGGTTCTTCAACGTGCAGCTAAATCTGAGCACACTGCTCGATGGCCTTTTGCTTCCATCAAAAATTCAGCCGCGGCAGCAGGGATTGGATTCCGAGGATTTTCATTAAGCAGTCAAACGCCATTAACAATAAACCATCATTGCGAGCGTCACCTGGTTTTAAAGGTAGGCCAATAGCGTAGGTAATGCAGCACATCGTCAGATGCTGAAAGCTTCAGCAGGCAGACAGACTGCAATCGGCTCAGAGCGCCAAGATAAGTTAAACAGCGCCTCACACATTGTGGCTCGTTATGATTGCCAAGAAATATGGTTGGTGATTGTATAACCTAATCAACTGCTAACCATTCATGAGGTCTCGCCTGCAAATGTTACACAGTCTGGAACATACTGCTGAAGATTTTACTCAGCTTTGTCACATTTATTCACTTTTATTTAGTGTCATCGGTATTTTGAAATATGTTGCAAGTTGGGCTAGTCAGGAACATACTCATAACGGGCAGCACAAATAGAACGAGAAACACAATAAAGTACACGACAAACACTTGGGTCATGTATTTTCTTTTATTTCTCGTCTTTTGTTCTGCTCAGACCTTCATAGAGTTTCTGAAGCTTGAAGCAAACGATGCGAGACAGAACGAAACGAAAAGTTTCTGCCACCATAACAATTCCCAACTGCCAACTAGCCAAAGTAAGTGCACCATTTTGCTATCTACATTGTTCTCCTGCATTCTCAGATATTTAAACGAAATTTCTTTTGTTGTGTATAATAAAAAGCCAAAAGCTCAGTCAGTTCATATAAAATAATCAGCGTGAACATAGAGCTTAATTATTTAGCCAAGCTCCCTGACTTTGTATGCCGAAATTTCGCTTCAACAGCTAGGTGAATCAAGCTAGACTCCTGTATTGTTCTATTAAATGTAGGTTTGAAAGGTTTTGAACTTTTTTTAAATTATTGTCGAAATTTCACCTGCTGTGAAGCATAAAAAAAGTTCTCCTATGTTTCTTAGCTTCTTCTGCGGTGTTACTGCCTTGCACTTCCGCAGTCTGAGTCCTCCAAACCTGAGAATATCGATTTACAATATTCTAGTCTTCACATTTTGCTTGGCAGAAAACTACAGATCTAAATAAAACCTGTTCCGTCCATAAAGCAAAAGGACAAAACTAATTTTTTTTGCGAACGAATAAAAAAGCGATGCTTTGATGAGAATTTTTTTAATTACCCTCTTTCCAGATGCCGTGTAGAACGAGCTTGAATTCTGCGTTTTTCCTCATTACGTATTCTTTACTGTAGAAAGTGAAGTACGCATAAAGAGCACCTTTGCCCGCACTTTCTTTTCCGGAATTCAATATTTATTAAAAGGAGTAATTATAGCTATCTAATTTGGACGACCTTGCCCTGTATTGCACGCGTGCCCCTGGCAACAGCTGCTTCCCTCATAAAAGTGCCAAGGTCTTCATTTTTAACGACAATTCTGTTTAAAAGCAGCCGTAATCTTTGCGGCCTATCCTGTGAAGCTCATCAGGTATGTATCACAGATATTTGGTGAATCGCAGTAATCACCCTTGGTTCACTAAAATGAAAGAAGACATCAATTAGCCCAACAAACGAATACGCGTGTCAGCGATCACTTTCGTTTGTAGTTTTACCCCGCCACGGTGGTCTAGTGGCTAAGGTACTCGGCTGCTGACCCGCAGGTCGCGGGATCAAATCCCGGCTGTGGCGGCTGCATTTCCGATGGAGGCGGAAATGTTGTAGGCCCGTGTGCTCAGATTTGGGTGCACGTTAAAGAACCCCGAGGTGGTCAAAATTTCCGGAGCCCTCCACTACGGCGTCTCTCATAATCAAATGGTGGTTTCGGGACGTTAAACCCAACAAATCAATCAATCAATCGTTTGTAGTTTAAAAAATGATAATATTTAAGATAAGAGAGATAGAAAAAATGAGGGAAAGGCAGGGAGGTTAACTAGAAATTGGAGCATCTGGTTTGCTACCTTGCACTAAGGGAGGGAATGATGAAAATAAAGATGGGAAAGAAAGCGAAGAGCGAAATAGACGTGCGAAAGAGAAAAGAAAAAAAGTGAGCTGGGGTGCTATAGCCTATTCAATAGGCAACTACCACGCGACAAGTTCAATAAGGCCTTCACTGATTTTCTGTGCGACGACATATTATGTCGCCTTCAAGCACTGACTGTTCTGGCGGTTTCTCGTCAAGGCGAGCTAACGGAGCAGCTAACTGCCATCCTTGCACGCTGTAGCGAGGGCAGTGACAGAGAACGTGCTCTATCGTTTCATCGGTGCCGCAAAATTATTTAGGTAAACGGCAGAATGTTACTATAGAAGAAGGAATAACTACTATGCACGAATAAAAATACGTTTGAAGACCAAGAATACCATGTGGCAAACAAAACAATGCTACGCTGCCTTGTCAGATCACGTGTTCCGTGATGGCGACGCGGGTTACATCTGTTGGCGAAATGGAAGGTCCAACACAGTTCAGTCCTTCTCGTGGGGCATTTCGCTAAATGTCGTGGCTTTATTTCTAATACTTATTAATTTTGAACGTTGCTAAAAACAAAGTATAGAAGTCCTTGCCTGGTCTTTTGTCTTTCGCATCGTTTCATTCGCTTGCACATCATCTCACACTGGTACAGTGGAACTCGACAGAATTCACGCCTGCATCACTTGGATCCCAATCTGCAGCTTCGTCTTCCCTCAGGAATATCTCGAGCTGAGGTGACTCTTCCATGCCACCCGTGGCTTGGGGTGGCCTTCACGAACGCATACTCTTATCGGAATGGCCAGCTTTTCTACATGCACTTACTGCAGTTGCGAAGAATCCATCGCGCACCTTCTATGTGAGTGCACCGATTTTAAGGCGCCAAGACAAGAACTCACTGCAGCTCTGAATAGACTGCAGTGATTGGCCTTTGTCGGAACAAAGGATTCTGGGTCATCGGCCGAGCCCATCCTCAGTCTAGAAGGCTTTGAAAGCTTTGCTGCGCTTTTTGCGTACAACTGGCTTGACAGACTTTAGTGTCTTACACCCTTATATGTTGCCTTTCCTCTCTCACTATTTTCTTGTATTTTCTCTCTTTCTCTCTTTCTTTCTCTCTCTATGCAGCATTTCATTTCTATCATGTTTTATTCCCCTCACCCCTTTCCCCAGCACAGGGTAGCCAGCCAGTCTAAGACGTGGCTAACCTCTCTGTCCTTCCGCTTAATCTTTTCTTCTCTTTCACCTTCCCTGCCAACATGCCCAAGCAACCATTTTGGCTGACAAAACAGGTTAACGAACGTTAAACTCCCATGCTTCCACAGTCTTTTTCTGCCAATGGCTGTCAAATCGGATACTGTAACAAAAAGACAGTCCAACGAAGTTGGTCAGTTGTGAATGAATCATCCTCTATGAGTGGCTAGGTTGTAATTTTCAGCTGTCTCTAGCACAAACAGTTCTATCTGATATGGCTGCAGAAAGTTTTTACTTGCTATATAGAGCCCCACGCTATGAAATAAAGGGTCTAAAAATAATAAAAGGTACGTCAAGAGGGGGCGTTCATGATGTCATTGGCACTCTTGCACATTAGCTCACAGTTAGATGATATTGTGGCGGCCAGAAACGTTTTGTTAGACTCCAGAAAGACACTAAGCTTTAGTTTTGCTGCGCAAACTGATTATTCGCTTGACAAATATCGTGTATTGGACTACTTTGGTTCCATTTACGGTCATGTAAAAAAAGGAACAAAGAAATCTTTTTGCGTGTTGGCATTTGTGTTTTACCTATTTCTTGTCCACTGCAGAGCTCACGTGTCCTTTATACCTTAAGTGAAAGCTACTTCGCATTACGTGACAAACTCGTACAGTTTTATAGCTTAAACATATTGCTTTTGAAGTACAGTACAGTAGATGTGGCTTGGATTTCAAGAGACTCGACTAGCAGCCTGTCCACTTTATTCTCTTTTATTTCAGAAGCAGCATCCTACTGGCAACGAGTAACAGTAACTCATACTGGCCTGCAAGCAGAATAGTAAGCTGGCACTTCTGTGCTTGTTGCTCTTTTGTGTTTTTGTGTAACGGTCCTGTAACACTGGATCAGTAGAGCAAAATTAAGGGCTCGCTGGTTCAACGACAGTTTTTTCCCGACGTTTTCTCTTAAATCAAATCAGCTATTTCTCCTTACGCCCAACTACGGAGAAAAAAAAAAACACTTATGAACGTTTCACTAATGCGGAACACGAGAAAGCGCGTCGCACGGGCATTCAACGGTTTCCGTTCGTAAACGTTCAACTCGTTTACCAAAGCGTCAATGGCTCCTCTGTTTGAGGTAAGCATTGGGTTTCGCCAGCACGAGTATAGCATCTTGTTACGGGGATTCACAAACTCGGTGGGTAAAATGTGCGCTGCATTTCGTTCAACTTCATCGACTTACGACAGGCTGTTACTCCATCGGAAGTAGTCACGTAGCGACGCAGCGCAGCGTCGACGCACAAGCGGCACAGGAGGAGGGAAGTTCGCTCGTTCGGCAAGGCGGTTGCGCCTTCTCTTTAGCCTCGCTGGAGGCAGCCTTATGTATTCGATACGTTTTAGACTGATAAGTTAATTATTTACCTTGATATTTAGGACCTCATTCGTTCAAAGTAAGCCGAGTTTGAGCTCTTCCAACCTTATTGGGGCCTGTATTTAAGGTTTTACTGTGAGCGTGGCCACGCCACCTAAGAGCTACAAATGAATCACAAGATGGACCTGTCAGGTGTCCGATCATTAAAAAGTACATCAGGTGATGCAAAGCCTGCCTTATTTTGCATATCTTGGCATACGCACCAAAAACCCAAGTATTTTATTTCGGCTAAACATGTACATCCCAGCTTTCAAAATGTTCGATCTCACCTTAATTTCAAAGTGTTCACGCTTCAGTGGGGATTCATGTCACAATGTGTTAAGAGCGCATGGAACGAAAGGGATGGCAAGGCATAGGGTTCAGTTAGCTATTTTTTATTTATTTGTTTATTTATTTATTGGTACTGCAACCTCCTCAGATGTTTTAGCAAGGTGTGATACAATGCATGAATGAAAAATACATTATAACAGCACTCAAATTATATTTACAGGAAGATGATTACAATAACAATTATAAAGTTATGAGGGAACACACATACTCTAAACATAACAAAGTTATAGAAGCTGATTACATGCACAGCTAGGTGATGAGTGCGTTAGCACACCATCGACTGCACTAATAAATCGAGAATTCGATTACCTGGCTGTGTTTTGGGGCATATCTGGGGACATGTGGTGGTATGCTCGAAGTATGTAGAAGCTTGAAACAATTCTAGCAGCCCCTCTACATACTTTTATTTTTTTCTTATTTTTTTTATTTTGCACGCTCTGCCTTGCCTTCTATTAATGCCCTTCTTACCAAAAGAAATGTAGTTGGAAGTCAGCGCTCTTTGCCTCTATTGTCTCGTCATTACCTAATTGATCTAGTGATTGATATGTGAGGTTTAACCTCCCAAAACTACCCTAGGATTTTAAGAGACGCCGTTGTGGAAAGCTCCGGAAATTTTGACCACGTTCCTTAACGTTCCTTAACGTGCACCCATATCTCCTATTTGTTCTATGCACATTCAGCACTTTTTTGAATCGAATCATCCTAATGTTCCTAATGCAACATAAATAGTGATCGAGCAAGTGAGCTATAGAGATAAAAAGATATCTGCTTGTCGCTAATCATAAAAATGGGAAAGTCCTAGAAAACAATGTTTTTTTCAGCTTCTGCTCCTTGTAACAAACATAAATTATTTGGGTCCTCATTGTGCATGGTCCCACTCAGCTTAAAACTTGTGACCACAATTCAGTTGTTTTTTTATATTTAAATACATAAGCCTAATACTTCTTTATTGTTCAATAAGTAGCGTTCTGTTATTTCTAATCCATCTCCTGCATCTTATTTGCTTTTAAAGCATTTATTTTCATTACTTCTTTCATTTCACGATAGTGATACGAAACCAACATAGTTTTTCTGCCCATGTTCTAATCATTGCACCGAACGCTTCCTTTTCCCCTTTGAATTCTGGTCGGTGCCTTCCTTCACCCTACGCACCTGGAAGATCTCGTGATGTTGGAGAGCATTCGCATGGACGTTCTACGAAAAAGGAAGATCACAAACAAAGATAGACGTTGGCACTAAGCAACACATTACGGCTGCCTCACTCGACAATGACTTATTAGGCATCTGGGCAAAATGACACGGCAAAACAGAAGCCTAACTCCTACGCGTGTCGTGGGAATAACTCACAGTGCTATATTCACGCAGAGCTGCCTCCGCCGATAAACGAATGTTCAGTGTAAATCACTCAGACAAGGAAAAAGAAACCCGCGCTCATAAGAGGGGCTACGCTTGACGATGTTTTGTGCGAAAGCATGTTTATGAAGTTTATGAAGAGTTGTATGTATGCATCGTGCTATAGATACATGGCTATACAATCTGTTCCTTTTTGCCTAAGCAGTGCGGCTCAAACTGCTTCATTGCAATGCTAGCTTAATCTACGGGCGCCAGAAATAACGCTTTCCACACTGATAAGACTGTGCACAAATTATAAGGAAAAAAGTAAATTATATTTTACGTCCACGCTAGATGTTTAAAGTATGTGGACTTTCCTTCAGTTGAGAAAAGCAGATCGTGGCTGTATATTTTTATGACATGGTTAAAACTCACCAACTGTCAGTTACTGTATGTTTATGTAAAGTTTAAAATTCTTAAAGACTATAAACAAGCATGGTGACTTGCAGAGCACCGCAGGTGATCGCTAGCGCTACACATGAAAGTATATATGTGCTGGACGTCGTCGCTGATGTGACTGGCTACGCGCCTACACTGACACGTCTTGCAATCATTGCTGTTCGCGTTTTGTTTTAATATTTACCACAACAGTAATGTCAAAAAGAAAAAAAGGGAGGTCGTCGCCACTGGCACGTGCAGGGCGGATGTGCTGAGCTATCCGTTTTATCGAAAGCTTCTCCCATGAGTCGGAACAAGGGCGTTGTACTCCCAATGTTGGTGGCACGATGAGGCACGTCTTGGTCCTCGTACGTTGCCCCGCGAATCTTATGTTGATCTTGCTCTCCTTCCTTATGGGCAAAGCACGATAGACTGCATCGTTATCGGTGCTGTCCGTCTTCTTTCTCCGCTGGTGTCTCGCTAAGCCACGCCTAATCCTCCCCACGTTGAGAATTCCGCCGCGAAACGGTGCAGTACCCTTCCTTTCAGTAGTGGCAAAGGAGGCATTCGGGAAGATTAATGGGTGCCATTGTCGTAGGTCAGTGAACGAGCCATTCGACGCTAGAAGTTTCGCTCCGAGGTTCAGCTTTGTACTATAGCTGCTACCCGGCGCCGTTGGAAATAAGAAGGCAACAGACGCGGAATTACAAGCGACGTAGTTTGGTCGTATACTCTTTTCCGTACCTCTGCACAAATACACTACAGAAGATATAACGGAAGCGAATTGGCGATGTTTTCCTAATTATTAAAGTTTCTAATCCATCGAATTTAGTCCAAAATATTAACGGGTCTACTTATGTGTAAATCTCGGTACAGTGCAGTGCCGCGGGATATCTCTGAGCACAGAAATGCTAGAAGAATCTTGCCAAGGGGAACTGTGTACAAATGCGACTGCACCCAGCTTTTCAAAGCAAGTATGCCCGCTGGCTGCAGTCACTGAAAAGTTAATTATTAAATCTAAGTTTCTTGGGTCACTGACAGCCATGGTTTTAATCTCCCGTTGCGTCCCCCTGGATGCATGTTCTCTGAAAACATGGTTTTCATGCTTTTGTCGGTGCTTAACTTTTAGAAAACCATAAAACTTAACTTCAAACACACGATATACTGTGCGTTTGATGAAAGAAACTCCTTACAAGCATGTTTTTGTTTTCCTTTGCGCGTGCGCACTTCTCTATGTGTATGTGCGCGCGTGCCTAAGTTCCTAGCTGTTGTTTTTCTTCTGAAGATGATGTAGGGTGCATTGTCCATGATTCCTTCTTTTATGTGAAAACACAAACTTCGCATAAACACATAAAACACTGAGAGGAATCCTAATAGAAGAAATAAAAAGGCATGCACACGTAAAAATTGCACACTGAGTAGATGAAGCAATATTTTTCGAATGTTCCCATTTCTCCAAGCATCGTTGCCGTGCAAGTTTGCTTTGCCGTCTGCACATGAAAAAATTCGTGTGATTGTGTGGCGAAACACTTTCTACGCAGCGGCAGCGCATAGAATGAGCAAACAAGCGCTGATGCTGGTATTTGCGCGAGTTCGCATTGAAGCCCATTCCTATACGGTGCTCTTGCTGTTTGTAATCTCCCATCTACCTTAGTGTATGCCATTCAGGCAAGCCATCGTCTGGTGACAGAAATATGACTTCATGCTCATTTGCTCTACGGTGACGACGTACCACTGAAGAACAGTGTGTTGGGTACGCAAAAGAATTCGAGGACACCCTGCCGCTTATCCTCTGTTTTCTTTGCTCAGAACTCGATAACGGCACGTCGTTATGGCAGCTCTCCGTCAGTTTTCTTGCCGCGCTGCTTTTAGGAGCTTGCTCAAAGCGTGCGCCTGTGTTTTCGGGTCACTGCTCTAGCCGCTCACGGTCACAGGTCCGGTCGCCTCTGCGGTGATTCCTACAATGCTCACTTACATAGCGCTCCGACAACCAAGGCGTTGGTTTTCATCATAAATAAAATTAACTAGAAGGGACTCTGGCGCTGCGATCGTTCAGTGATTATAGGAATAATGGGTTGTACACAGATTTGCATTGTCTTCGTACTTGCTGGCGGTGAATCCCACTAGTGACTTCGTATAATTATTTCAGTGTGTCGGTTTGGTTTTGAAGGAAAGAACAAAACCTCTTGAACTTTGTGACCTGATTTAAAATGGTAAGCCTAAGAAATTAGGGTGGTTAAGCCCAACCGCTGAACATTTGCTCATTTTTGTTTCGTAACAGAACACCTCCAAGCCACACGAACACACATGAGGCCAGAAGTACGAAGATTAGACAAATCATGTACTACACATCATTCCCATGCTAGATGAAGTGCCATGCGTTGCAGCACCCATAGACACTATCACCAGAGTCCCCTCAAGTGGATATATAGCGAACTCTAACGTTTCGATGGCCCACGCGCACGCCTCTCCACGACTACGTGCACCTCGTTCTCTTCTCCTCGTAGGCAAGGTCGCACGTGACTAGTTTCTACGATGAGTGTTACGCAGGGGTACCAATATTCTCCCAAGCCCCCTCACCTACCCCTAAACCCTTTTGAAGTACTCCTGATAGCTCCACGTCTACCAGTTATGAGCGTTAGGCATTTGACTCACGGCAGTGGCCAGTATAGCATAAAAGGGCAGGTCGTATTGTGGTGACCAACGTGCCCAACACTGCGCAGTGGCGGCCGTGGAACGTACCCGACAACACGGCCTTCGACGGACACATCATCCACCGGTTGGTTAAGAAGCCTCCAACTAGAAATGGTGTCGCCAAGAAACGACCCATTTACCTGCGAGCAAGCTTCCTCTTAGATCATTCACTTTGTGCATATGGCGGGTATCTTTCTCGTTCCGCAGACAGTTGCTTCTCAATCTTAACCACACTCGTCGTCGAAAATCAGTATGCTTCTCACTGTCAGTGCTCGTTCCTATGTTGATCGCTAGGTACAGCCACCGTCCGAGCAACACGATCCCGCGTGACTGAAATGACTGCATTTTCTCTAAATACTCTACTTTGCATGGTAACTAACGAATAGTGGTCTCTCCGTAAACTGTAACCCACAAGGAATAACCAACACAAACTCAAAAAGTCACTCCATTTCAACCATCTACTTACGTGATCCGATTCACCTTCTTTCCGCACGCTATTGAATAAATGGAATGAGTTGCCTCGTTCAACCACACCATTCCCGTTAGATTACTTGTGGGAATGTGTTGATCTACGCTGTATTTTCGTTTTGTTTTTTGTCTCTCTTTCGCTTCAACTCGGAATGAGGCACTGTTTTCCTGCTCTCTGCAAATGAAAAGAAAATCCATCCAATTAGGCTATGTTGTAAGTGATTTATATATATATATATATATATATATATATATATATATATATATATATATATATATATATATATATATATATATATATTATATATATATATATATATATATATATATATATGAGATATAACAGACAGTAATGCCAAGGAATGTACAGGGGAAGTTATTAAGACCAATGGAATGTAAATAAGAAGAAAGAAAAGTGGATGAAAAAATTACCAACTGTGAGCAGGAATCGAACCTACGACCTTCGATTCCTGCTCACAGTTGGTAATTTTTTCATCCACTTTTCTTTCTTCTTATTTACATTCCATTGATTTTAACAACTTCCCCTGTACATTCCTTGGCATTACTGTCTGTTATATCTCATTAATATTGTGTTAAAACACGGAAAAACGAGCCCTTAGGTATACACTTCTTTCCCTTATATATATATATATATATATATATATATATATATATATATATATATATAATGCATGCTGTACGCCACTTGTAATTGTTTGATGAGATGCACCATGCTCTTTTGCAATCAAACTGACTCGAGTTTCTGTAGTCGAACAGAAGCCCTTTCTGTCTATGACCAGCTGCAAGTTTATGCCAAACAAATATGAGGACGATCGCGATCGACATTGCAATAAGTATCATTCTCAAGAGGTTATGAGCATCAGTACTTATATTGAAACCACAGCTATCAATCGAGTAAGCACGAGGACATTCTTCACTTTAGAGCTTCGAAACTGTCACACGGATGTTGTTATTACCAATCGCACGTGTGCGAACGCGCTTTCCTCCCTGTGTTCGGTTGCTAGCAAGCAATAATTATTTAACGAAGTGGTGCCTGCCACTCAAAGCAGCAGTCTCCCTGTAGGTTTAGGAGCGGGGCCTGTAAGTATATGTAGACATTGACTATTAAACTGCCCTCATACCACAACGTTCGCGATGTTCCTGTCTCAATTAACTCACTTCGAAACCGTCATTCCTAATGTGCACTACTTCTTTCAAGCGTACGTTCTCGACTGCGCAGCCTAGAGCCGGCACCTATCTTTGTGCATCTTTTCAGAACACTCTTTGAGAAACGGGTAGCGCAACCTGAATAGGAGCATATATAGGTATTTTTTTTTTCATTCTTGCATTGTTTGGCTTTACGTGGGCGCCTCGCCTGAGCGATACAAAACCCGTTTCATCAACTTTCTAGGAAACAAATATTCGATGCACGCCACGTTGCTGCGACCACTTTCTCAATCGAATGCTTTGTCTCGACAATTTTCTTTTGCATGCCTGATTTCAAAATTTAGGAAACTGGCCGGAGCGACTCAGTCCTCAATGTGCAAAACTTTTAAAACTGTTCCCGTTCTTTTCACAGACCACTCAACGCCTCTTTTCTCAGAAATAACCACCCACTCCCGCTGGATTAAGGCTTTAGAATCATGCGTGGTACTCTCACGTTAGACCAAACACGAATGAGACCCGGAAAAGTGCTCTCGTTCAGCGGTCGTATACCCACATTTCTCTGCGAAGGAGTTCCTTATTTACTGGGAAAGAACAAACTTAAACTAAACGCATCCTTCGAACTTCATTCTGAAACTTCGCAAGAGGCTTTGCCCATATTTAGCCCTAGTTCTCAAATTATGTGGGTGTCGGAACTACTCAAACTCAACAAAAGAAGAACGAAACACTCCTTTAGCTGACGCATTACGGATGCCTTAAAATATTGAGCAGGGTCATTTCAATGGAACGTAGGCTCTGTAATGCTGCCATTTCGATGGGATAGGCATGTGTAGAACGCACCTAATCCCGCTGAGCATGTTTATGACGTACATACATACATACATGCATCCAATATTCGTGGTAAAAATAAGAACTCATTACGAGCAAGCAGAAAACAGAAAGTAGTGAAACACACGTTATTCATTGTGAATAAGATCCAGCGACACCATGCAATGCCAAGTTCAGCAACAATATTTAAGGGTAACCAGTTCTCTCGCAAGATAAAAATATTTGCTGGACAGGCAAGCACGTGCCCCTTTGTGTCAGAAACGCGCTATCTATCTATCTATCTATCTATCTATCTATCTATCTATCTATCTATCTGCCTGCCTGCCTGCCTGCCTGCCTGCCTGCCTGCCTGCCTGCGTTTCGATATGTCTATCTGTCTGTCTGTCTGTCTGTCTGTCTGTCTATCTCTCTGTGTTTCGATATGTCTATCTGTCTGTGTTTTGATATGTCTATTTGTCTGTGTTTTGATATGTCTATCTGTCTGTGTTTAGATATGTTTATCTGTCTGTGTTTCGATATGTCTATCTATCTGTGTTTCGATATGTCTATCTGTCTGTGTTTCGATGTGTCTGTCTGTCTGTGTTTCGATATGTCTATCTGTCTGTCTGTCTGTCTGTCTGTCTGTCTGTCTGTCTGTCTGTCTGTCTGTCTGTCTGTCTGTCTGTCTGTCTGTCTGTCTGTCTGTGTTTCGATATGTCTGTCTGTCTGTCTGTCTGTCTGTCTGTCTGTCTGTCTGTCTGTGTTTCGATATGTCTATCTGTCTGTCTGTCTGTGTATCGATGTCTATCTGTCTGTCTGTGTTTCGATATGTCTATCTGTCTGTCCGTCTGTGTTTCGATATGTCTATCTGTCTGTCCGTCTGTGTTTCGATATGTCTATCTGTCTGTCTGTCTGTGTTTCGATATGTCTATCTGTCTGTCTGTCTGTCTGTCTGTGTTTCGATATGTCTATCTGTCTAACTAGCCGCTGGTGGTGGTGGTGGTGGTGGTGGTGTTGCAGCAGGCGGGGTTAGCCTGGCCTGCATGGCCGGCAATTGTTCCGCCTGAGCATCTCCTGAATTTGGAAAATGTCACCACGTGTCAGACAGCCCAGTGTCTCGCAGAAAGACCAACAAAAGTCGTTGCACGTTCCTTTTAGTTGCCGCGTGTCCTTCAGGAAAGATGACGTCATCAACTCTCCAGTGCCTACGACAGCCTTTTCGCAAGGTGCGGATCATCGCTGCTCTTTGCACGTCAAACTGTGGGCAAAGCCAAATGAAACGTTCAATATCCCCGATGTCACCACAGAAGGCACAGAATGGTGAAGCGTATCTTCCAGTATGAATGACCAGGCCTGGGTGTATGCGGAGCTGGTTCCAATGCGGTACAACAGCGTCGCTTCTTCACGAGAAAGTCCATGAATTACACATGCTTGGTGTGGAAACTTGTAGATCGCCTTGAAATGATTGCGTATCACGTCTTTGTTGTTCTGGTAAGTCTTGGGAGTTCTTACTTTGGAAACGATGTACGTGCTTCGCATGCAAGGGCATCAGCCTTTTCATTGCCCTCAATGCCAACGTGCGATGGGATCCACTGGAACTCTATATAAAACTCTTGCCATTTAGGTGTTTGATTAGTGTCAGAGATTGCCTGGTGAACTTTTCTTGAGGTAGGCTATGATGCAGTCTTTGTAGCGCCGATTCGGAGTCCGTCAGCACCACAACATCTCGTGCAGAAAAGGATCGCAATTGTCGCAAAGCCACCGTGATTGCAGCGCTTTCTACCATTGTGGACGAAACCACGCGATCCAGGCGGCCCGACCATGACACGCCCGGACAGGGTATGCAGAAAGCCGCTGTGCAGCTATCCGTCTGTGTGCACACTGATCGGTCGGTGTACACTTGTAGGTGGCCGTGGTACATGGTGCTCAAGTAGTCCAGCGCAAGAAATTTTGCTTTCGCGGCTGGAATGGTGCGCTTCGCTGGTAGATTGGGTACGCTGAAGTTGCACGCAACATCCACAAAAGACCATGGCGGGTCCATAGGGCGCCGTTTAGGCAGTTTCAAGCCTAAATAATGAAATGTGTTTAGTGCCGCGTTGAAATGTGAGCTAGTTCTTGCTCTTAGCCGCCGGAGAAGCGCCGTGCCTGCGAAGGACTCGCCCAGTCTTGACAGCTGCGTCAATAAGGCCTGAGACGCCAAAAGGCGGAGCGGAAGAGACTCGGCTTCATTGGTGACCTTCGTGTTTGAAGCCGCCTGAGGGACTGCCATCGCCAAGCGAAGACCCTTTCTGTGCACTGCCTCTAGGCGTTCGAACTGGCTTGGTGATGGTGATATCAGGGGCAGCTGAAAAAGAATGCGGCTTGTTATAAGCGCATCATTCAATTTAAGCATGGACATAGAATTGTTGCCCCAACGGACCCCTGCCATGCGACGAAGAGCGTTGATCCTTTGCACTGATGCAGTGACTATACCATCAACCGCACGTCGCCATAATAGCTTGTTGTCGATGGTAATGCCCAGGAAACAGACACTTGTTGCACAACGAATTGAGTGGCCTCGAATATTCAGCGACAGACATTTTGACTTCCATCGCGCTCCCGGGAAGAGCATGAAGGCCGATTTTTCCGCTGATAAAGATAGGCCAAGTGTCAACAAGTGACGCTTAATGATTGAAATAGCGCTCTGTGCTATCCGGGCCAAACGTTTGTGCTGGTACCCTGAGATCCAAATGCAGATGTCATCGGCATAGATGGATATTTTAACTGATTTCAGAGTTAAGCGCAGAGTGTCGGGAAGGCTGGCCATGGAAGCGTTAAAAAGCAAGGGATATAGTACACTTCCTTGTGGGACGCCGAGGGAAACGCGTCTCTCTTCGCTCGTTACATTTCCAAGCTTAACATGGACACAGCAGTCTCTGAGAAATTCATGTACGAACCGAAGAGCAGTTCCCGACACACCCATGGCTTGGAGCCCGTTCACGATGCCTGCCTGAAGCACACAATCATAGCCTTGGCAACGTCCATGAAGACGGCGAATGTCGAGAGTCCGCTGACACGGTGGTGCTTGATGTTGCTTAATAGGTCCAAAACACTGTCCTGGGCACTCAGTCGTGGGCGAAATCCGGGCATACACGATGGCAATCGTCTTCCTTGTTCAAGGTACCAAGTTAACCTTTTACATATTAATCTTTCCATCAACTTAGATACGCATGATGTAAGAGATACCGGTCGATACGACGCGAGGCTCGCAGGATCCTTTCCGGACTTTAGGACTGGCACCACCCATGCTGTCTTCCAAACAAATGGGATCTCTCCCGTGCTCCAGACATGATTAAATATGTCCAAAAGGGCCCTTTTTCGCTCATATGGTAGATTTGTCAGCATTCGATTGCTGATCAAATTGGGACCCACGGCACAGCGTCTTCTTAATTTGCTAAGTGCCATATCTAGCTCTCGGAAGGTGAATGGCGTATCCATCGTGTGAAAAAACTGGGGTGACAGAGGAATCGCCGCTCCTGCTGATCTACCAGATATGTACACGTCTGCGAAATCCTATGCAAGGGTTTGCAAATCTATCCCTTGTCTCAAAGTGAGTGCTTCGAATGACCTGTGTGTTCGGATCTTCCCAGAAAGACTATTTATTACTGCCCATATGTTTGTCAAGGGCATAAACGTTGATAAACTCTCACAGAAAGCGGCCCATTGATTTCGTCTTAATTTTTTTGTATGGCGACAAATCGCAGCGTTTATCCTGTTATACTCGGTTTTCGCAGACGGATTTCCTTTTGTTCTCATTATTTTCCGCTCCGCCCGTCTACGTGCTCCGCAGAGGTTCTTCAATTTCAAGTCAGGAGCAGGAAAATGGTCGGGCAGTTTCAGCAATGAAATTGCTGATTGCTTGCTTTGCAACAAATCTGCGAACAGCTCACCAGTGGATTTGTGCAACACTTCTCTGTAGGTGTCCCAGCGTGTTAAATTGCAGAATTGCCGACCAGCAGTTCGAAATCCCAGGATATTGGTGAAGATGGGGAAATTGTCGCTGCCCATCTTGTCTGGAGCCGTGGTCGATGATACCAGAAGGTCCGTGGAGTGAAGTACAAGGTCTATGGCACTCCATGAATCTGGTGGCCTGAAAAATGTAGGTTCACCATCGTTTGCCACACATAAGTCGGCAGCATCCGCAGCTGCTAGAAGTTCTTTGCTTCGAAAATCTACACTTTTACCTCTCTAAGTGGATGGTGCGCGTTGAAATCACCACAGATTATCCGAGGAGCGGGACATTGAGTGCAAAGGTCCTTTAGGAAAGTCTCCATAGAGACCTTTTTTTGTGGGCTTATGTACACCGATACCGCACTCAGTTTTCGGTTTCCCAGGCACACTTGCACAGCAGCGACTTCCAGTGAGTTGGAACACTGGTTTTGCACTGGTAAGGCGATGTGAGGTATTTCCCGCCGTATGTATATCATTGCGCTTCCATTTGCAAACGACGTTATGCTCGGGTTGCCGTGTCGGGTGTACCTTGGGAGCGTCCTTGCATTCGGTAGACCGGCTTCGTAGAGGGATAGAATCGGTATTGGAATGTCGCGCAGGAAAAGGTTGAGTTCGCACAGGCGTTTTAGAAGACCGGCGCAGTTCCATTGCATTATTAAGGGCACTTTTGAAGGATGAAATAGACCAGGTGGGCGAGACATTGCCATTATTCTACTGTGTGTTTGTGGGAGCAGAGCAAAGTAACACTGACTCTAGAGCCAGGACTGCTTCCAACATATCCTTCGTTGAACTCGCAGGCATCTTAGCGACGTGTGAACGTAGTGCGGTGAACAGAGCGCAAATAACGTGCTCGAGGTTTTCTTGCTGTTGGCTTCCAGATGGTACTTGAGGTGGGCTTAGTGCATCAGCGTAGGTGCGCTTGGCGGACTCTTTCGTGATACATTTCTCACCAGCGCTGAGCACTTGGGTTGACTCAGTACCAGCTCTTGTCGGATTTAGGCGCGGAAAATTTCCTGCGTACTCGTTATCCGAACCGCCATGTTGTGGCGCACTGGACGTCTTCTTTGTGAGCGATGGTTCTTTCACAGTCTTCGGGCCGAGGACAAACGTCTCATTTCTTCGCTGCGCAGCGGTTGGAGCTGGACATCAGCCGTAGCTAGCTGAGTGGTCACCGCCACGATTTGCACACACAATTTTTTCTTTACTTGTACACGTGTTAAAGTCATGAGGCCCCCCGCAGCGCTTACACTTTGTTCCCCACGACAGTGCTTAGCAACATGTCCGAAACGCTGACATTTAAAACAGCATGGTGGCGTCTCCACGTAGTCTGCCAGCTCGTGTCTGGTGAAGCCGAGGTTGATCTTCTCTGGACGTTCCGAATTGGGAGCGAATGTGAGAGCCACAGAGTCAGTGCGCCTTGATTCCCATTCGGAGGATGAGGTTTGGACCTGTCGCATGATTCTTCTTGCGTGGTATACTCCCTGAGGTCTCAGGTAGGTTAACAGCTCTTCGTCCGAGTACCATCTTGGGACCCCTTTTATAATGCATGTATTTTTCATGTAGCTGTGTGGTACACGGGCCGATATGGTAATAACGCAGATAGTGTTGGTCTCTAGAAGCATATTAGCTTGGTGTTCTGTCTCTATATTCAAGAGCAGGGCTCCCTGTGCTGTGAAACGGCTCTTAACTGGGGCTCCACCGAGAATCGTTTCAATTTCCGAGTATAGGTCAATAGGATTCACTTGCCTCAAGTTAGCTCCTTCAGATGTTGGAGCAATTAACACAGGAATGCCCACCGTCCTGTCTTTTCGATGTCGCACAAGGCGGAAACCACCCTCGTCCATGTCTAGTTATGTGAGGCTCACCCCGTTGTGGTCCCCGACGACAGTTGATTCGTGCTCTGATTCAACGCTGTGTTGTCACTTGCATTCAGGTATGCTTGCGCAAACCAGCTGGTGCTTCTGACCTGGTGTCATACCTTGGTAGGTCATGGCAGCGCTCTCCCTGATGCTTGTTTCGTTTCTTCTAGCACCTTTCGACGCGGTGGGCTGCGCAGCACCCGTCTGTCGCCAATACGGCAGGTACCTTTTCGAGTCGTCCGACGTCTTGAGCAGTGCTGAGCCGTAATATAAACAAAAATAAACGATAAATTCAGACAGAGCTACTTAGCCAAGCAGCAACAGCTTCGTCGTCTTTTTCCTCGCTCATGTCTTGGTGCTTTCCTGTTGTATCAGCAGCGTCTGCCAGACACCCGCAAATGCGCAAAAATTGGCTGCTTGCCGACTACTTCGCAGGAAAATGAACCCAGCAACACGTGTTATCTGCTGTATTTTGAATTAACGTATATATAAAACAAGTAACAGGAAGAAATTAATTGAGACTTTGGGTTTAAACAATTTAGTGCACTTGAGTAAGTGTACCTTAGTGAACATCATTTCACTTTTGTCTTGCTGCATGTAATCCTAAATAATTTTCACGAATCTATTTTATCTGATAGGTTTAGACCACACAATCATGGCTTTCCACAAAGTCTCCCTAAACATGACTGAAATCTTCCGTTTCGACATTTTGTGGTTTTTCATCCTTTCGAAATTAGAAACAGAAGTAAAAATGACGGGCATTCTACACAGCGCACAGAACTTTTTAATGGTTCCTCAGTCTAATAAGTAGAAAAATCAGACAACTAAGTGCATGTCTAATTTTTTAGTGTGACACCAGCTCTTCGTGGAGACAATGCACATGTTTTATTGTTTTTCTTTGAAAAATGCAGGTAAATGAACGCTAGCGAAATAGCAATCATAAAGCTACAAATAGAAGGAATCAAAGCAACGAGATTGAATGGGCAGTGAATGAAAATGCGTTGACCGTAAGGTCAACAAACGAGGCGGGTCATACAGGAGCCGGTAAGCCGGGGTGATGGACGACAAATTATTCCAAAATAAAATTGCCAGCAGCAATGGGAGGTGCATTGGGTGAGAACGAGAAATTGATTTTTCAATCGCGTGAGGGTTGAAACCAGGTCGTTGCTGCGGTATTTGCACGTAGAGGACAAATGTGTCCCCGTTTCTCCTCGGTCTCGCTCTGCTATAGTTGTTAGTAACTCACTTGTTGGTTTTTTTGGCCTAGTTACTGAAGGAGGCTCTACCGACTTGAAACAGCAAGTTGATTCACAGAATGTTAGGCAAAAAACGCACTGTATGGACTACCTTTTTTGTCTCGATTTCCAAACTACAAAAATTTTCAATTTGGTGTCGATGCTTACGTTTTAGTGCCGACTTCCCCCAAGGATGCGCTGAGGAAACACATGCGTTGTAATGATGACTGCAAACAATGCTGAAACTGGGAAAAACAACTCTTGCATGTCTCTGCAGATTGAACAGTTGACATTCAACACTGACCTGGTGATTCAACTGTGATATGGTCCCCCACTGATTTGCTGTGTTCAGCAAAATTTGCGTATCATGTTCACAAGTTTCAGTCACTACGAACCGTTCAACTTTTGATACCAAACTAAAGACTGTGTGAGTTGTTCCATTGCACGCGCACCTCACTGCAAAACAATATCATTGGCCAGAATGCAGACACTTGCAGAGGAAGTGTCTCGTTACCTCACGACTTACGAGTGCGTGACTGTTGTCTGAACTGGGGCTTTTCGCGTGTCTATCAAAATGGTCGTTATAAAAAAGTTGTTCACCGAAATCACTGAAATTGCACCAGCTTGAATATTGCATGAACGAAACTCGACTATCATGACAACTTTCACATATTCACGAAGAGTTAGCAAGGCATTGTTGAGTGGACATTCTACGGCATTCGCAGTGATAACATCGGAGCATGGTTCGTCCTCAAAGCTTGTCCTTAATAAAAGAAACTTTAACTGGCTCGTGTGCAAATCCGCACTGCCGGAAGCTGTTTTCACAGTTTCAATAAAGGTGAAATGTTACTCGCCGGTGTGTTTATATTTAGGTCCACTTAATGAGCTTCATGTGGTTGAAACTTTCAGAATCGTCCATGATGGCGTCGTTCATTTTACATTGTTGTTTTTAACCCCGACAATAAATATTGTTCATACTTCTGCCAGGAATTTCAGATAATATGCCGCAAATATTTGTGAATGGCCGCAAGTTCTTGGGAAGTCTTTTATGTGACATTTAAAAAGCTTGTGTGGGGGCTTGTGATACAGGGAAAGAGCTTTCCCTGTATCAGTCAAGTTTTTCGTCCTAAACATAGCAGCGCAGCCTTTTCCTGCTTTTATGCGATGGAGGTGTAAATGCAAAATAATCAACTCTCAAGGTGTTTCTTTGCCAGCACACAGCGATAATGCTTAATGGCGACTGTCATGGACAGGCCACAGACTCCTCAGGTTCAGCGGCGTCATTTTTCTCAATTCGTGTGTTCGCAGCGATGTACAGTCATCAGCAAGCTTAACTCGAACGTTCCGATGCGTGACCTGGATTACTTCGACTGATGTCAGTCGCAAAGCACTGGGCCCTCTTTCTGAGGTAATAGCTGAGTATGCTTGGATAGTATCTCGGCACGCACGGATATCATCTCGGAAACAGACCCCAAAGCTACGCGATGCTAGCGTCGATCAAATTGCTTCGGAGTACGCTGTGGAGCGGTAGTGTTAGATTGCTGACGGCTGTACATAGACAGCATGTCGCCGAGTGTGCAGTTAAAGCGTTCAGTGACATCATTCGTTATCTGCAGGTGGTAAGCAGTAGTTTCGCGGTGGACAGAAAGGCACTCCGTAGAATGGCTTTGGCAACTTCCGACAGGAAGACACAGCTTCGGTCACTCAAAGCTCCTGGCGTGAACCGTTACGATGGTATGCATTGCTACAGCAGGAAAAAGATATCGCGTGCTGTAGCCACAGTAATGGTGGTGGTTTCGGTATAGATAGTCTGCGGCGACGACGGCCTAGCGGTTGTTATACGACGGCAAAAAAAAAATAGTGGTCGATTCAAATTGTGATACCCTGCACTTCCCCCAATCGGTTTGCCGGTACTCAGCGACATTGCTTAATTGTGACAGTCACGGCTAGGCACGGACTCTCAGCGTGGTGTCCTTTTCTGGATGACCGCCTAGAAGGCGCTCCAGACTGCAACCCATTTCTGAGTTCCAATTCTTCACTATAGCAAGCAGAAAAAGCTACACTAAGGCACGTATAAGACATGAACAATAAAACAATAGTTTAGCTTCTTCTCAATAAAACCAATAGCTTAGCTTCGACATTTTTCATGCCAAGCCTAAAGGAACAGCAGAGCCGATCAGCCTTTTAGGGGCAAAGCTCCTTATAACGGCACTTGTTCGTCCCTCGTAGCCGTTGTAGTGTGTAACAAGTATAACATTTTCACCTCTAAGGTGGTGCCGGTGAGATATTTCCTCTGTGCGTTGTTGAACAATAAAAGATAGTGCTCAATGTACTTGCCAGTGGCTGCTAAGAGGGACTCAGAGACAGGAGCATTCGGCTTTTAGTTAACGCGCACGGTGCGATCCCCATTAGGAGCCATTAACATGTACATTGAGCACTATCTGACAAGAAAGGGTTGCTACACTATACTCGCTCGGCGTAACCTCCTTAGCTTTAAAAAGGTTTAGCGAGCGTTGAGCCACAGTGCCATGAATACAATGAACTAGTATATACCATGAATGAACTCGAGATGGTTAATGGTGGGAAGTAGATACGAAGCGCAAGCCGTAAGAAAGTAAAAGCCGAATTCTCCCGTCTCTCATTTCTCATTAGCAGCCATTGGCATGTACATTGAGCACTATCTGACAGGAAAAGGTTGCTACGTTATACTCGCAGGGCGTAACTTCCTTGGTTTTAGAAAGGTTTAGCGAGTGTTGGGCCGCAGTGCTATGAATACAGTGAACTAGTATATACCATGAACTCGAAGTGGTTAAAGGTGGGAAGTAGATACGAAGCGCAAGCCGTAATAAAGTGTGCGTGTGCCACCTCTTGTTAGTCCTTGGAATGTCCGCTGGATGGCGGTGCTTCTATATGGGGAATATATGAAGAAAAGATGCGGGGTGGTGGTACTTGGAGTGTTGAATAGATGGTAGAACGGACACACAGACAGATAGATGCATGGATGGATGCATGATATACGGACGCAGGGGCGGATGCATGGACGAACGCGGGGACGGACGCACGAACAGACGCACGCACGGAAGGGAGGATGGACGCATGGACGGTCACACAGACGGACGCGTGGACGGACGGAAGCAAGAACGAATGGACGGACGAATGCTTCGCCCCACTCTCCATCATTCATCCGGGGATATGCTGCCATTTTTTTCAGCCTACCACCCAAGCCGAGCCTAGATATCGCCATTCAGGCCTAGATAAAGCCGGATGATCAAAGAGGAGTTGTTAATTGTAGGAAATTGAAATTTGGCATCTCTCTTTTTTGCTCCCTCTTTTTACGACTCTCCTTGTCTATCTCTATTTGTCGCGTTGTTTTTTATATTTCATACGCACTATCTTTATTGCTTTATTTATATCTCTACTTTACTTTATTTCTGTCTCTTCTTTCCTCATTCTCTCGCCCATTGTCACGTAGTAAAGCGGTTCACATGAACGTTTGTTTTGCTGCTATGCCTGCATAGACGAATGATTGTGGCACTCGCCTTCGACCGAAGCCCCTCCCCTCCCCCTCCCAGTTCAAATCCTAGTCCCACCAAGAAGTTTTCGTTAGCTTCACTGATTTCTGTGCCTCCTCCACTCCACTTCTCATCCTTTAGTACTCCCCCTTTTTTCTTTTCCCCATTTTGCCGAGATTTTTTTCTTTAACGCTTATTTTCCTCCTTTTTTTCGGCTCTTTCATCAGCACTCCTCGTAGTATCAGGCTTTACGACCTTTCACGCCAGGTTCTAATTACCTAGTCCACAGCTCTCGGTGGCTCTCCCTCGCTGCGCTGTCGCCCTTCACTTGCTTTTTTTTTTCCGAGGCCCCTTCTGTACTCAGTATAGCGGCTATCCTTACTTCTGTGGCACAAATCTACTAGAACTTTAGCTGAAAGAGAGAGAAAGAGATTAAATTGAGAGACAGGCAGGGAGGTCAACGAGAATTGCACCATCCGGTTTGCCACTCTACACTAAGGGGAGAGAGATAGAAAAAGAAATATGAGAAGAAAACTGAACAAACAAAGTAGACACGAGAAACAAAATTAACAAAAGCGGGGTGCTATAGTGTATTCAATCGGCCACAAGCCTGCCGTCAGACTTATTTAGCGCCTAATCAGCTTCACTGTTGACACGTCCATTCCGCCGTTCAATGTCCCTGGAAGCAGAGGAAAGAAAATGCATGCCAGCTTCGCTATACTGTGAAACCTGAGAAAGTGCGTAGCACCGGCACCTATTGATTCCCGTTCGTGAAATTTCACTGCCCCATTTATCAAAGCTTCAATCACGGCAATTTATGACGTAGGCATGTAATATTTCTCCGGTACCAGTGGAATCTCGTCAAGGACACTCGCAAGCTGTATTTGCTGCATGTGCGCAGCTTTATTTTTGTCTCCCTCTAAGCGACTGCCTGCTTGTTACGGCAGTTGAGATACACATAGTTTTCAGCGAGTTCCGTCAAGTTCTTTCATAAGCAGCGATGCAGCGTCCACGAAACGTAGGTGGAGCAGCATTTGCTCTCTCGCTGAGGCGTTTGCGTCCTTTTTAGCACGGAGCCGGAGGAAGCGTAACAATTGCCGAACGTTCGAACTATTGAAGGTAATTATTGTTATTACCGATTGTTTCTGTTATTTAACAGTGCAAATTGAAAAAAGTACCAGCCCACTTATGTACTGATGCTTGATGTTGTGGCAGTGACCTGTTTTGTTTTGTTTTTAGCTTGCACAATATAGCCAAGCAAAGTTTGCGGCGAGTATTCTAACAAAAAAAGAAAAAAAGGAAAAGAAAGAGTGGAACGGAGAGAGTTAAAACGAGCAAGCTTCATAAATTTGCAATATATGTCTTCCGCAGATCATTATAATTTACGTACTGCAGTCGTATTAGTTTTAACAAGAAAATGCAAAGAGACATGAAAGTAAAATGAGCTTTTCCTAGCTAGAACAGCCAATAAACTAGCGATTTCTTCTCCACGGGCTGCATAGCGACATCAAAGAAACCAACTTGCTAGGAGATAGCCGCACAAAAATAAGAATAGGTCATGAACCAATTGCAAGCACAAGGCATCCAGGCGAAGATCAAAGAACATCGTGAACGTTTTTTGGTTGCTGTTTAAAGCTTGGAAAAATAGAAAAAGTGCAATTATCAATTCACTCGTATCGGGGTAAAACAGGGTTAAAAGTTATTAGAAATTTTGTGAAATGAAAGAAGCCTTGCGCAAGACACAACGTCAACTAAGCATGTCGGTGCCTATATAATAATAGCGGGAAATGAACAGGCAGTATAGCCTAACAACTAGCGTAAAGACAAATACCATGCAGATGGGTCGACCGTCTAATTAAAAACTTCAATATCAGCGTCCATACTAGTGTGCATGTAGAAGCAGCATCTTTCTTTGTGTAGTCGCACGTGTTTCAGAAGCAGGAATAATTATGCACGCCACTGGCTGTTGATAACACATAAGGAGCAGTGGGCTTCCCTTATAGATCGATATCATAACCCGGCAGTATATATTTCCATTGAGCCTGCGGGCACGTGTTGCTCTATTTTGACATACATTCCTGGGCACTATTAAAGGGAGACCGCGAGCGCGTGGCAACGTACATTGCGGGAGTCTAAAACAATCTTTATTCGAGCGCGCACGCGCACGCGCGTACGTGTGTGTGTGTCTGTGTCTGTGCGTGTGTGCGTGTGTGCATGTGTTTTGATTGATATCTGGGGTTTAACGTCCCAAAGCCATCATTTGATTATATGAGACGCCGTAGTGCAGGGCTCCGGAAATTTCGACCACCTGGGGTTTTTTAACGTGCACCAAAATCTGAGTACACGGGCCTAAAACATTTCCGACTCCATCGGAAATGCAGCTGCCGCAGCCGGGATTCGATCCCGCGACCTGCGGGTCAGCAGCCGAGTACCTAAGCCACTAGACCACCGCGGCGGGGCTGTGTGCATGTGTCTGTGTGTCTGTGTGTCTGTGTGTGTGTGCGTGTGTGTCTAATTGTGCATGTGTGTGTCTGTGGGTGTGTGTCTGTGTGTGTGTGCGTATGTGTGTGCGAGAGTGTGTGTGTGTGTGTCTGTGTGTGCGTGTGTGTGGTTGTGCACGTGTTTGTGTGGCTGTGCGTGTTTGTTTGTGTGTGTGTCTGTGCGTGTGTGCACGCGCGTGTGTGCGTGTGTCTACGCGTTTCTGTGTGTCTGTGCGTGTGTGTGCGTGTGTGTAGGTGTGTGTGTGCGCGCGCGCGCGTGTGTGTGTGTATGTGTGCGTATGTGTGTGCGAGTGTGTGCGTGTGTGTCTGTGTGTGCGTGTGTGTGCGTGTGTGTGGTTGTGCACGTGTTTGTGTGGCTGTGCGTGTTTGTTTGTGTGTGTGCCTGTGCGTGTGTGCATGCGCGTGTGTGTGTGTCTGTGTGTCTATGCGTTTCTGTGTGTCTGTGCGTGTGTGTCTGTGCGTGTGTGTAAGTGTGTGTGCGCGCGCGCGCGCGCGCGCGTGTGTGTGTGTGTGTGTGTGTGTGTGTGTGTGTGTGTGTGTGTGTGTGTGTAACTCGCACGCACACCGCCACACGCACATGTAGGATGACACACAGATTGCGTAGATAGCGTCGGTTGGAATAAGATTGCGTGCTATACGGGGTTCCAACAGGCAGAAAAACTTCTTTCACACTCAAACACATAGCTGCTATAGGGTCTGAATGACACTTCCAAGTTTGAATGCACATATATGCCTCAGAAATAGACGCGTGGATAGCTGCCATACCATCTCAGTTGGTGTAGCATTGGACGCGTTATTCGAAGTGCACTGCCCAAAGCAAGTTATCTTTTTGTCCGATTTTCTTTCTTCACGTTCATATAGCACTTAATGCTAATAACGTCCCCTATACCTTCCTCGGCAGTGTTGCCTGTTAGTTCTCAATATTTTTTTCTAACAAAGAAAAAGATGTCATTCAATTTATTTTTCGTTCCTATGGCTTTTGGTATGCTTGAGACATTTTCATTGTCCGAAGTAAATAGTGCGATAAAAGCATGTCCTTTTCCGTGCCCCGCTTCATTCCTTCAGCCCTGTACGAATGTATCGCGTGTCTTTCCGGCACTTTGGCCCCGTGCATGCCCCAGACATGAACCGGCCTCGAATCGATTCCCTTTGAACTGGGTCGGCAGAATAAGTCGACGCTCGCTTGTAGACGCTTCACTAGCCTCCCCCTTCCTTAACCTTTGATTGAATAAATGCGTGTGCTAGAGTAGTGTACCCATCTACCGAGTCGTAAGTGTTTTTTTCTCCTCATCAGCTCACTCATGGTCTATTCTTGCTGGAACTGCACCGTTGCACACTGTTTAGATGTACGACGGAACGACTTGTTTTCGGACCAGCCTTCCTAGCTGGGAGTAGCAACAGTACCTGACGTGGGCGTAAGTTTAGCTTTAGAAGGAAATCAGACAGTCGAATGAGCGCAATGGGGCGTGTAAGTGAAAAGACGAAGAAGCAGGCATAAAGGGCATTGGGGCATAAGTTGCATCATAAAAAACGCACCAGGCATGGGAGTGAACACGCCTGAGGGCGAATCTGTCCAGAGCATTCTGACGCAAGAAAGGAATAAAATGAACGCATACGCTAGCAAAGATATACACACGCCAGCAAAGAGGAACGCGGAAGCTCCAGAACAGTCATCATTTTTCCGGAAAGTTGGCTCAGTACTACAATGTCTGACAGATTGAGGTGTCTGAGCTTGTCCCGTAAATTCGGGTGTCTGCATCGCTGCTGGTGCCGGCGTCAAGCGAAAATAAAGAGTACTTTTTGAGCGAACAACTGCGATGGAACCAATAATAAATGTCATGGCTCTGAACTAGACTCTAATCAAGCACTTGCACGCCCAGCCATCTGTTTAGCACTATTGAACGTCTGGCGAGTTGGTCAAGATACATACTTGAAAATGCACAGAAAGAGATACAAAAAAAGACAACACAAAAACACAAAAGGCCTCCTGTTGTACCATGTAGGTGCATCATTGTTTGAAAGAGTGTATGAAAACGCCTACACAAGGTTGTTATTTATAAAGTGAAAACTCGCGTTAAGGCACGAAATCTTGAGTGGCAGTAGCGTATAATACGATCATGCGTCACACCATGTGGGTTGTTGAACAAGTGCAAGGCCCACCGATTGAAAGCAGACATGCATAACTAATCATAAGGGAAAGAAGAAGAAGCACTATCTTCACCACCACCAACAACGAATCTACAGATGCTACGTAAGCACGTGTATTGACGTATGAACGCTTCGTGGGTGCTTCCCTAATCTGCCTTTTCCATTTTTCATTGGTCTCCTCTGCCATTTTGATAGGTTTTTCGTAGGAGCCGAGAGAACGGCATTCCCAGAATGAAGGCCTCCGAGATCTGCAGGTATTTACGACATTTTCGCTAGGGGAAGGGTGCATACGCTGTGGCACTGTAGAAAAAAAAAACATACTTGATTCTTCCTTTATACGATTGGTTAAAACGCGAAAGTAAAACGTGTGCGTACAGGAGCAGTTAATTGTTTACTGCACATTATTGTAAGAGAGCTTGCGCAATCTCTATTGGTGTTCGACAGCTATAGCACAGTGTAACGTAGATGCATCGACGTTGACGCTTAGTTATACATGTCCATCCTGAAGACAAACGTCCATAATTAATGATTAAACGCACCGTTGTGATCATAGGTGCTTGTTGTACTTGTAGTAAACGGTGAGAACGGAACCAAATGAAGCGATGTGACAGCTACAAGAGCGTAAATGACTGAATGCCGAACCTGGGTTAAGGATGCGCTTTCGCGGCATGTTGGAATTCTTGAACGTCATTACCCGACCAGAAGGAAACTCAACGCGTGTCGTGTCTGCCCTTTGACCAGCCGTGGTTTGTGCGGGGCGAACGGAAGTGGGGAACACAGTGTTAAAGCCAGGTGAAGCCGGAGGGCGTCGCAGAGCTATTTGTAGTATGATTGGATGCTATGAGGGATGATGACGCTTGTGCTAATGTCGCCACATAAGATTGTGTCAAGGTGTTTTATAGGTGGAGCTCTATTTACCTATTTCAAAGACTGAACTCTCTCGGTGTCCATACTGTCACGTGATGCTGTTATTTGGTCTCACACTTAAACTACCGAATCAGTTAAAAGAGGGTGCTGGACGTCAACTCGTACCTAAGTAGGTGAAGGAGAAGTGGTACTAGAACTAATGAAGCTTTCATTTCGTATTACTAATGTTGATTCCTCAAAATTTCTTGCCCTGGACGCACAGCCGGCTGTACGCTAGCGCCCGCTTGCCCGTGAACGCCAGCGTCGGGCTTTTGTTTGTCTGAGCCAGTGAAGTGACAACGAAACGTCAGCGCCTGGTGTTAGGCAGAGATATACAGAAGATAGAGGCTCGAGCGAAACACGAGCAGGTGCATGCGCTTAATCTTGCGTCCGAGTCTTTCGACCACAGGGTCCGAAGTGGGACACAAGCCGAGCGGGGCAACAAAGACCGGTGACGACGTATGTACCTTTGACTCAGACAAACACAAGGCCCCCTTAGCAGCCATTGGCATGTACATTGAGCACTATCTGACAAGAAAGGGTTACTACGTTATACTCGCTGGGCATAACCTCTCCGGTTTTAGAAAGGTTTAGTGAGCATTGGGCCGCAGTGCCATGAATACAGTGAACTAGTATATAACATGAACTCGAGGTGGTTAAAGGTGGGATAGAAAACATGCATTTGTTCGTATTTGCCACCACTCGAATAAGGACTGTTTATATTTCTATTCTTTTATACACACTTCTGGCAGTTCCTGTTTGACTATGGTACCCGTGTAAGATAACACGGGATGTTGTAAATTTCTGAGTACTGTACTTGCGGTATGTTTCTGCTTTGCTGCCAGGGTGGCACGACCAAGTCAGGCTTTTGCTTAGCCTTTAGTCGTGTCCCCCAAGGCAATCTTGTTCAATTTTGCCTTGAATAAAAGCAAACCAACCAACCAACCAATGTAGACACGAAGCGCAAGCCGTAAAAAAGTGTGCGTGTGCCACCTCTTGCTTAATCCTTGGAATGTCCGCTGGATGGTGGTGCATAAGCGGATTTTATGATGACAAGATGTGAGATGGTCATACTTGGAGTGTTGAATAGATGGACGAACGGACACACAGGCAGATGCATAGACGGACTCACGGATAGCTGCACCGACGGATGGACGCATGGACAGACGCAGGGGCGGATGCATGGACGATCGCAAGGACGAACGCACGAACAGACGCACGCACGGATGAGTGAATGGACGCACGGACAGTCACACAGACGGACGCATGGACGGACGGAAGCATGAACGAATGGATGGACGGATGCTTCGCCCCACTCTCCATCATTCACTCCGTGGATATGCATCCATTTTTTCAGATGAAAAGCAGGTTTTGTTTGGGGCTGTGTCCGTTCCTCGGCGACCGTCTGCTCCCTCACTGCTTACGCCCCAACTCTCAACCTCTCTTCGTGTGAGCGTGAGGAATTGAGGTGGAGGAGGTGGTCGAGTTCTACTTCCGCTTCGTTTCTTCTCTCCCATATATATCGCTGTGCTGGTGATACAATGCTGCGCACGTTCAATCCAGTGCACTCTCGTAGCAGTGCTGGGTGTTCACTTTGCTGTATCCACACTGTAATAAAAACAAATTGGAAGGGAGTAACTTGTGCAGTACACAACATATACACAACTCCACACAAAAATTAAGCATACACGTGAGCATACGAATGAAAATAATAAACGGAAACACAAGTGAACACCATCGCAGCTTCGCATTCCCATTGGGTTTCCTTTAGTGGGAGAAGGTGCATTTTCTTTTAGTTGACATTACGTTCACATCAAATTTCCAAAGAATACACGCAAGCGCTGCGCGGCCTTCTTATGCACCGTCCTCAACGCCAGGAGTAATAAGGGTGGCTCAAAGAAGCGGTCTCTTTCATCTCTGCAGATTTTCGTAGGGGCGCTGTACACAAGCGCACGAATCAAAGCATAAGTTCGGCATTGTTCGCCTGGCGAGTCCGAGTACGTGGGCGCTCCTCCACAAAAGAAGCAGCTACACATTGAAAAGAAATACGACTCCCCGATGCGATGTAGGCCTTCCTTATTAAACCTATGCGTCTTGTCGAATATTTGAACATTTTGCAATGTTCGGTGGGTCTCTGATGGGCGATCAATTCAGAAAAAAAACTGCTCATACCGAAGGCGTTCTTCCGCACATAACTGCACTCCTGGGTGATTGTGGAACGAGTATTCGGGGAGGTCAAATCGTTCGTTATTCAACGAAGCACAAGGTTGTTTTTTCCCCTGAGGAGGAAGAAAGGAGGAAGAAAGTTTAAGTGGAAAGACAGGGAGGTTAGCCAGTTCTTAGACCGGCTGGTTACCCTGTGCTGGGGAAAGGGGTGAGGGGAATGAAAGATGTTAAAAAACATTTTGCGAAGAGAAAGAGAAATTACAAAAAAATTGCGACAGAGGAAAGGCAACATCAAAGAGTATAAGACACTAAAGTCTGTCTCTGAGGCCAGTTGTCCGCAAAAAGCGCAGAAAAGCTTTCAAAGCCTTCTGGGCTGAGGATGGGCTCGGCCGATGACCCAGCATTCTTTGTTCCGACAATGGCCGATCGTCTAGTCAATCTAGAGCTGCAGTGAGTTCTTGTCCTTGCGCGTTGAAATGGGTGCACTCACACAGAAGGTGCGCGATGGTTTCTTCGCAACTGCAGTAAGCGCATGTAGGAGAGCTGGCCATCCCAATGAGATAAGAGTATGCGTTCGTGAAGGCCACTCCAAGCCACAGGTGGCATAGAAGAGTCTCCTCAGCTGGAGATATCCTTGGGGAAAGACGAAGCAGCAGATCGGGATCCAAGTTATGCAAGCGCGCGTTTGTGAAGTCTGTTGAGTTCCACTGTACCAGTGTGAGGTCAGGTGCAAGCGAACGAAGTCTTCTAGCTGCATCGGTTCTTGAGAACGGGATGGCTGTGTATTGGGTACAATCGTGTGCAGATCTAGCGGCCTCATCTGCGCGGTCATTGCCATATATACCGCAATGACCTGGTATCCACTGATACACTATGCTGTGCTGTTTTTCGATTGCTTGGTGATGAAGAAGCCTTATTTCAGCTACTAACTGTTCATTACGTCCATGGCGAAAGGGTGACATAAGACATTGAAAAGATGCCTTCGAGTCCGAGAAGATAGACCAAATTCCCGAAGGTTCTTTCACTATAAACTCCAGAGCTGCACGTATGGCCGCAAGTTCTGCAGCTGTCGACGACGTCAAATGCGATGTCATGAATTTAATTGTGATGTGCCTCGCGGGAATAACCACCGCCCCTGCAGAGCTTGCTGAAGACACCGAGCCATCCGTGTAAATGTGAAGGCGTCCGTTGTGCTTCTCTTGCAGGAAAAGTAATGTGGCCTATTTCAGGGCTAGATGCGACGACTTTTTCTGATTTTAGATGCCAGGAATTGTAAGAAGGGCTTTGAGTGGGTGTAGGCACCATAATGGTATCGGCGGCTGTGCTGCATGTGTGAAGTGCAATGGAAGCACTGCGCAATGCTGAGCTACAGTTGCGCTGAACGCTGAGTGGAGCCTGAAAGTTCGAAGTGAGGCGAGGTGATGAGATGGAAGCCGAGCGAAATGTCTTATGTGCATTCTCGAAGCGTCTACGCGGATGTATGCGTTGACTGGATAACCACGCGCAATGATGACTGTCGCTGCTGTAGACGCGCATCTCGGGAGACCAAGGCATATTCTCAGGGCTTGGCCTTGGATCGACTGGAGGACGCGCACGTTTGTTCTTCGGATCCCGCAAAGCACGGGTAAGCTGTATCGCATATAACCGAGGAACAGAACAGTGTAGCGTTGGAGCATTGCTCGTACCGATGCACCCCACGTTTTTCCTGCAAGAAACCTCAGTACGTGGGAGATCATGGTGAGTTTAGTTTTCATGTGGGCGATGTGAGGGCTCCAGGAGAGGTCGCGATCAACTATGACTCCGAGGAATCGGTGGGTCTTCACGTAGTTGATCGTGTGTCCGTTGATTTTAATAACATATGGGCTCATAGCCTTATGCGTGAATGCTGTAAGCGAGCATCTCTCTGATGACAGCTCTAGTCTCCGTTCTTCCAGGTACTTTGTCGCTATTGTAGCCGCTCTCTGAAGCTGGGCACGCAAATGAAGGCGTGTTACGCCTAACGCCCAGATGCAGATGTCATCTGCATATATTGATAGATGGACAGCTTCTGGAAGTGCGTCAACCAGGCCGAGTAGCGCTAGATTAAAAAGAGTGGGGCTAAGAACACCACCTTGAGGCACACCACGACGATTCCAATGGTGCGTTGTTGTGCCATTCTCCGTCTGTACAAATAAAGTTCTGCCCTTCAGATAGCTGTGGATCCATTGGTAAACCCAACCCCCTAATCCAACATTTTCCATGACATCCAGAATAGCTTCATGTGATACGTTATCGTATGCACCTTTCACGTCCAAGAACAACGCCGCACATAAACGTTTCAGTCTTATTTGGTGCTGAACAGATGATACCAGGTCTATAACGTTATCAATTGCGGACCGCCCACGCCGAAAGCCCGTCATAGCATGAGGGTATACCTTGTGGTGCTCCAAGTACCACTCTAGGCGAGTCAAAATCATCCTCTCCATCACTTCCCCGAAACAGCTGGTAAGCGCGATGGGGCGATAAGAGGTCAAGTGCCGAGGAGATTTACCTGGTTTAAGCACAGGGACGAGGCGGCTGGATTTCATTGAATGAAGGATAAATCCGCTGCTCCACGAGTCGTTGTACACGGATAGAAGGGCCCGTCAAGCTGCTTCTCCGAGGTTGCAAAGAGCCATGTACGTGATCCCATCCGGACCAGGCGATGAAGATCGTTTGCATGCCGTCAAAGCCGCTTGTAGTTCCTCTAGAGACAAAAAGGTGTCCATTCTTGAATCTCTGGAAACTGGAGCGTTTTCTATGTGGCGCGTGGTGCACGCGGACGCATGACCGACAAATTTCATGCAGAAATCTTCTGCTACTTCAATTTCGGTGCGGCATTGGTGGAGAGAAAGGCACTTGAAGGGGCGATGTTGAGGTGGCGATGTTCGTAGGCCACGGACAATCCTCCATGTCTGCGTCGAAGCCTTGTGTGGATCCAAAGATTCGCAAAGATATTTCCAGCAAAAGGATTGAAGTGAAATGACTCGCCGCTGAATTTTTTTCTGTAGACGCTTTGCCTCCCTCAAGTCGTGAATGGACTTAGTGCGCCTATATCTTCTTTCTGCGCGACGACGGATCGCTCTGAGCCGTTCCAATTCCGCTTGATGTTGACAATATTCTGAAGTATGTTGAATAGGATAGGTCGCTTCTGGAGTAGCTCCTCTAATCATATCCTCCAGGGTGTCAAGAGGAGGCGCTTCATTTTCTTGACACCTCTTTCCGTCAGTGGCCTGAACTTTGTCCAGTCGATGCGAGTCGAATTGTCGTAGTTTGGCGATTTTTCCAGGCCCTTGATCTTCAAATAAGTTGGTATGTGGTCGCTTCAATGAGTTTCATAGTCTGCGAACCACTTGATTTTTCCATTTAGGCTTCGTGACACAAATGTCAAGTCAAGGCAGCTGCTGTATGTCGTTCCCCGTAGAAACGTTGGACTTCCGTCGTTTACACAAATCAGCTGCTCCTCCGGAGCAAAGGAGAATACTTGCCTTCCGCGACTGTTTGTCTTCTGACTTCCCCATAGTGGGGGGTGAGCGTTGAAATCTCCGGTGATGATCCATGGTCCAGGTGTGGCTCTTAACAGTGCACGTAGTCTTTCAGGTTCAAAATGGTTTGAAGGTGATATATATGCGCCTACAAGCGTGAAATTGAGGTCTCTACGTTTAACTGTCAAGCAGACATACTGGTTGTCATCGTGAGGTGATACACGGTGCTCAATATAGGTAAGGTCGCATCTGATATATACAGTGACTTTACTCTGTTCGTTGCAGGTAGCGGACTTGAAGGCTTCGTACCTGGATAGTCGTATTGCATTGTGTAGCCTTGGCTCACAGATAACAATAATTGAAAACTGGTTTTTAAACACAAATTGTCGGATATCAGAAATGCGGGGCTTGAAGCCTCGGGCATTCCACTGAAATATAGAAGCTCCTTTGACCTCTTTACGAAAGGCTTGCAGAGGCGGAGCCATGGTGCCTTTCCAGACTTGATAGCACCGGCTTCAGCGCATCCACTAACTGAAGTGCACTCTTTGCAGCCGCACTGTCAATGCTAGTGAGGAGCATACGAATGGTATTCATAAGGGCCTTTACCATGGCTACGATTTGTTTGTCGCGTCTATCACCGCATTCTCGTTCCGAAGTGATTGTAGACGAGCGATGCGGTGGCTCAAACGGTGGGTCTATCGTTGGCAGCGCTGGCCATGCTTCAGGCGAGCCGGTGATGCTCTTGTCTTGCTTGGAGGATTTGTTGTCGGCGTGTCTGGACGCTCGAGGTGGTATGCGGGCGGTCATTTGGTGAGGTTCAATCCTTGCTTGGGTCTCCTCAGGGGCCTCCGGCGACGAGACCGCCGGTGTCGTACTTGGGCAGCGGCCTGCCTGTGAGTTGAGCCATCCCGGACCATTTGCCTCAACACTTGCATTTCCTTTTTCATGATTGGGCAATCTTTTGACGATGCTTCGTGAGGGCCATGACAGTTTCGACATTTTCAAAGTTCTGCCTGGCAAGCGTCTGCGCTATGTGATTCTGAGCATAGCGAGCACAAAGCCAGGTTTGTACAAACAGCACTGACATGTCCCAATCTATAACAATTCCGGCATTGTGGGGGCTTCGGTACAAAGGGTCGCACTGTGTGTCGAAAATGGCCGACCTTGACTTGCGATGGAAGACTGTCACCCTTGAACACGAGCTTCACGCAGCGTGATTTGTCAAGGCGACGAGCTTGCAGTGTAGTAAGTTCTGCAGACACCGGTTTGATGAGAGCAGCAAAGTCACTTTCGCTGATCGAAATGTCGACGTCGTAAATGACGCCTGCCGTAGAGTCGCGGCCATCAGGTATATATGAGCGAACATTGATGTTATCCAACATCTTGACGTTGCTCAGCACTTCGAATGTGCTTCGTTGAGTGACGTCTACGGCGAGGATATTCTTACGGCCATTGATCCGCACGTCCGCGATCTCTCCCTGGGCGAGTTCCTCAAGAAACCTAGACGTGACTTGACGATTGAGCCGGTTGAGATATGAGCCGCATCGACCGGCACAAACAGAATTGTGTATATCGTGGGCTCTCGCGTCGTCGTCACATTCTTACTTGTTGTTGGAGACGGCATCACTATTCTTCTTTTTCGCTGCCGCCTTGTCACAGGCACGAAGTCGCCTTCATCGGAGCTTTCGTCGCTGGCCGTAGAGTAAATCAGCGTGTCCTCGCTGTCGGCATCACTCGGGTGGCCCGTACGCTTTCTCGTGGTAGCTGCGGACAACGTCGATGGTTGCGGTGGAACCCAGGCGAATCCACGTCCATCGCCGCAGTCACTGGAACGGTGTCTTCCACAGAGTCGCAGAAAAACTTTGCAGAATTACAGATAGTGACAGCAGTGTTCTACGCCACAATCACTTCGTCGTCGTCCTTCTAGAGGTTTCCTTTTTTTCCTGAACTTTTTATTGTGCTTAGGGCGCTCAATTTTCTGAATAAGTAGGAATGTACGCGTCATCTCTGGCCTGCTGTTAATATCCACAATAGCAACGTGACAATTGCAAGCAACATATATGTGCTGGTCGCCAAATTCAAAGTCATCGAGAACCACTTAAAAGCGTTTGATGACAACCACGTTATGAAGTAGCTTCATAGCGAAGTGAAACTTAATAACGAAATGTTAATAAAAACAACAATACGGTGGAATATTAAAATGCGCTGTCGGCTAATACGACTATTTTCTTTAAATTTGGCGTGTGTCCTCTCAGCGGGATCTTTTTGTGAAATTCTTTGCCGACTCAAACTCATTTGTGGTCTATTTCAACATAGTTCAAACATATATGATTTCTATACGTTTAGTACTTTTGTAATTCCTTATTCTTATCCGCGCCATTCAAATTGAGTGAAAAGAGAGAGTTCAATCACTCGATCCGCCTAACTGAATCTTTAGAAAATTGGCAGATCCCATGTACGTTGGTAACAAATGATATGTGAAGCATGAATGAGGATGGTCAATATGTCACTTTAAAATGAGTACTACGTTACGAGGTGGACGTTATTTATGCCCTACATGACTTTCATGCCATTATTATCATGTTCGAACGTGCCATTTACCTTCGTCGTCAGTTCACGTCACGTAATACCAAATTTCGTATATGTGGAGCTAGCAAAGCGGCCGCGAACACGCTATGAGCTTGTAAACATGTTCCACATAACGTGCATATCAAGATTATCATGTTTGGACGTGTCGTTTACCTCCGTCATCAAGTAACGTCACCTGATACCAACTTTAGTATATGTGGAGGTAGCTAAATGGCCGCCAGCACGCTATGAGCGTTGCGTGTATTCATGTTTCAGATGACATGCATAGAGAGATTATTCTGTTTGGACGTGTCATTTACCTTCTTCATCTATTCTCGTCACATGACACTAAATTTCGTTTATGTGGTGCTACCAAAACGGCCGCGAGCACGCTATGAGCGTAGCATGTTGCCATGTTTTACATGACACGCATATCATGATTACCTTGTTTGCACGTGTAATTTACTTTCGTCGCCTATTCACCTCACGGGATACTGCATTCGGTATATGTGTACCTAGTGAAACGGCTGCGAGCGCGCTGAGAGCGTAGCATATAGTCATGTTTTACATAACACGCATCTCAAGAATATTATAATTGAACGTGTCAATCATCCTTGTTGTCCATTTACGTCAAGTAATAACAAATGTTGTACATGTGGAGCTTGGTTAACAACCGTGAGCACTTCATGAGCACAGCATGTAGTCATATTTTAAACTACACTCATGTCATGAATGTCAAGTTTGCACCAGTCATATAAATTCGTAATTCATGGAAGCCACGTAACACCAAATTTGGTATATGTGAAGCTAGCGAAACGGCCGTGAGTGTACCATGAGCGTGGCCTGTAGTCATGTTTAGCCATAACATGAAATCATGACGTTCGTGTCTTGATCTCTACGTCATAGTCTGTCACTTATGTTCGCAATGCAGTCATGTCATACCAGTTTTGCAAAATGTCATGTGAACGAAACCACCGTAAGAGCAGCAATACCTTGCAATGTAAATGATGACATTTATGACATACATATCATAAATTTCATTATATTACTAGTCAATTATTAGTCCATTATATATATATATATATATATATATATATATATATATATATACGCTCAACGTCGCCGAAGTTCGCTAAGAAATGCGTCGCATTTCATACCTCAACCATTCCGACAGTCCGAGACCCTCGACTTATCTGGACAGATTAGACTACCTGATTATATGCGAGGAGTTTTGGAATGAAGAGTGCATTCTTCCATTCAATGTCTTATTAAAGGGGCACCTACACGCGAGTGCTGAATGTCTACCTTCAGTAAAAAATTCGTACGCCTTGCGGCACTGTTTTGAGCTCACCTGCCGGATATTGCGTTCAAAGGGCGGGACGCTATAATGTCGCAATTGTACATGACTTTCTTTAAGGACATTTTTCTTGAAAAAGAAGGAAATCTCACAGATGTTATCGACCATTGGCGTACTTCTTTTTTTGTTCCTATACACAACCTATGGCGTAGCCAAAAGGTGGCACGCTGCGCCCGCCCCCCTCCCTCGGGCCAACATTTTCTTTGCCATGGCATACAAAACCCCAAATGATGACCCTAGACCTCATCTGCCTACGGCCTCAACCTCAAATGAAGATGCCCCCCCCCCCCCCCAAAAAAAAATGGCAAAAAATCCACGGAGTGAATGATGGAGTGTGGGGCGAAGCATTCGTCCGCCCATTCGTTCTTGCTTCCGTTCATCCATGCGTCCATCTGTGTGACCGTCCATGCGTCCATCCGCCCGTCCGTGCAAGTGTCTGTTCATGCGTCCGTCCCTGTGTTCTTCCATGCATCCGCCCCTGCGTCCGTTTATGCGTTCATCCAAGCATCTGTCTGTGTGTCCGTTCGTCCATCTATTCAACACTCCAAGTACCACCATCTCGCATCTTTTCATCATATATTCCCCATATAGAAGCACCGTCATCCAGCGGATATTCCAAGGACTAAATCAGAGGTGGCACACGCACACTTTCTTACGGCTTGCGCTTCGGGTCTTCTTCCCACCTTCAACCACCTCGAGTTCATGGTATATACTAGTTCACTGCATTCATGACACTGCGGCCCAACACTCACTAAACCTTTCTGAAACCAAGGAGGTTACGCTCAGCGATAATAACGTAGCATCTTTTTTCTGTCAGATAGTGCTCAATGTATATGCCAATGTCTGCTAATGGGAAATGAGAGGCAGAAGAATTCGGCTTTTACCTTCTCACGGCTTGCGCTTCGTATCTACTTCCCACCTTTAACCACCTCGAGTTCATGGTATATACTAGTTCATTGTATTCATGGCACTGCGACTCAACGTTCGCTAAACCTTTTTAAAACTAAGGAGGTTACACCCAGCAAGTATACCGTAGCAACCCTTTCTTGTCATATAGTGCTCAATGTACATGCCAATGGCTGCTAAAGAGATTTGCAGTGTGCGCGTTAACTAAAAGCCGAATGCTCCTGTCTCTCATTCCACCTTAGCAGCCATTGGCATGTACATTGAGCACTATCTTTTATTGTTCAACAACGCACGTAAAAGAAATTTCTCACCGGCACCACCTTGCCGGTCAAAATGTTATACTTGTTATACACTACAACGGCTACGAGGGATGAACGGGTGCCACTATAAGAAGCTTCGCCCCTAAAAATCTGTCTATAGCTCACTATACGAGAGTTGTGTGGAGAGACGAATTTGTGAGCATAATGTCATTTATGACACTGGGTACTGCCATGACGCAGCCACATGGTGGTCGGTGTCTGCGTTTCCTTGTGTTAAGTGAACGGTTGAAAACATACGTACTCACTTTGTATCCACGTGAGTAAGTGAACGTGAATTTATTCCTATCTAGGAAATTGTTTGAACACATAATTGCAAAAGTGTTTTTATCTAGAGAAGTGTTTGAACACATAATTGCAAAACAAATACTCGCATTTCTGTACCATGACCAACATGCCTTCAGGAAGGGAACAAAACGACGACACAGAGACAAGAAGGACACGAAAGACACCTTGTCTCTGTGTCGTCGTTATGTTCTCGTGCTATAACTATCGTAATGTCATACCAACTAGCCCAAGCTGCGACACTCCAGGACAGGGTTATCAACCGTCACCCAGTTAATAGAAACAATTCATGATTTTGCTAGTGCTTTAGATACAAGTCAAAAGGTTGATGTGATACGAGTGGATTTCGCGAAAGCGCTTGACAAAGCATCCCATGTCCAAATAATCGTCACATTACGTCATGCAGGAATAAATGAACTCGTAACAAAATTGATTGAAGCTTATTTAACACATCGTATGCTGGTAGTGAACCCGGATGGTCACTTATCACAACCATTAGTGGTACTTTCTGGAATACCCAAGGCTCTGTGTTGGGACCACTATCACTTCTTCTGCACATCAATGATATCAATAGTGTGGCAGAAGAGGGGGTTCATGTTAAACTTTTCGCAGATGACTGCTTAATCTATGCCGCAATTACCAAACTAGGCAACCAAATCGAAATTCAGAACTCTGCAAAGCTTAGACAACTGGTGTAGGAAATGAAAAATGGCTATAAATTATTCTAAATCTACATTTACATACATCAGCAAAAAGAAAACAATCAATTCCTTTGTGTACAGCATTGGTTAAAACTTGTTGTTCACCAGTTCAAGTACCTTGGGGTAACAATTACGCAAATATTAACATGGAATGAGCATATAGATAACGTTTGCACGAAAGCCTATGAAATGTTTTATTTATTGAAGTAGAAGCTGCATCGTGCGACGTAAAACATATTGCATACACCACCTTCATTAGGGCAGTAATGAAATATTCATCCGTTGTTTGGAGTCCCCGTCAAGTTACTCTTAAGGAGAAACTAGAAAGAATACAGAGACTACCAGCACGCTTTATTTGTTCACCGTACTGAAGGAAGGAATCAGTCACACTGATGTTACGGAGATGCAACCTAGATCCTCTTGAACTTCGTAGAAATAAATATAGGCTGAAAGTAATGTAAGATAGATAAGCTCAAATATTTACATTCTCCAGGCGAAAAAAATCCCCGAACTACCCAATTGTGTCATAAAACCATACCATACAAATACTGACACATTTAGATATTCTTTTTTTTAGATGCCATAGAAATGTGGAACAAGTTGCCGAACGAAAGTGTTGTTTTAAAAGATGTCACTAACTTCGAAAATGACTTCGAAAATGCTGTAGAAGCGCGTTTACGTGATTGTTAAATTAACTTTTTTCAATGCCGAGCGATGTAAGCGACTTCATGTTCATAGCAGTTATTTTGAAAAATGACTGCGAATTTTAAATTGTTCTTGAATTATTTTAATGTTGTGCTGTTAATTAGGAGAATACCAGTTTTCATTGTGAGTTGTCAAGGTATTAGGAACTTTTTGAACATTGTACATTCTTTATGTATGTCCTTTCTGTTATGACTCTCTATGAGTGTTGGCGGTATTACCAAATAAAAAATAAATAAATAAAGTGGCGTACGATTCCACTTGTTACACATGTGACCCACGGAAAGTAAGTGAAAAAGCAAGGAGAACGGAAGTAAGGCAGGTAAGGAAAAAAATCGAAGGAACAGAAAAAAGAGAGCAAAGAACGAATGTTAACCAGTTGAGGAAAACATCTATGCTACCCCATAGAGAAGAATGGAATGGGTAAGTTTGGTAGTGGGACATATAGGGAAAGTGTAAGTGGTGGAGGACAAGCACACACAAAGTCGCCCAGCTCACTGTCACAATATTGCAATAGTTACATAACCGCTGCGGACACCACGCAGTGGCCTGCTGGCGGACCAACTCCAGAAGTTGAGAAGGCCGATGTGGCGGAAGAGAGACTTGGCCTCTCCGTCCTGACGTAGAAGCAGCCAGCGTCAGTCCCGGACTTATCCTTAGGACCACAAAAAAGTTACATACTATGCCATATAACCGCCTCTTTCTAAAGGCGTTTGTGACTGCCAATCGTAGGAATATTCGAGGCAGGTTAATATTATCAGTATGAAGGCCCCCTTACGGAAGATAGCATCATGAAAGCGTGGCCTTGTCTGAAAGCGTGGCCTTGTCCAAATTTTTGAGAAGTGCCACCTTTATTGCCGTTTTTGATCAACTGAGCGATCTAGTTTTCAATGCCCGTGTAGGACAGCACAATTTGGACGTCCCCTTTAGATTTATCAGGCTACATAGCGATAAAAGCCGAAAAAAGTAACGATGTTGTTGGGAAGCCAAACTTCCCCAGCAGTTCCTGGCTGTAAGCACAGAAATCCAAGCCAGTATGTTTCCACATGATAAAATAAAGTGTTCAGATACGTGTGTTCTACGCATGATGTGCCCTCTGTACAAAATGAAGTTTGGTTTTGATGGTTTTTTGTTGCATTTTACAACAACGGATGGGTAACCAATGGCCTCTGGTGTGCCGTTTCCTGTGATTTTCATAATATTACCAGATGATCAGTTAACACACTTCATTGATATCAATAGCGCACACCTTATAACAATCATGCTTCCCCCATTTCACTGAACGCAAGAACAATGGTTGACCACAAGGCCTCCTGTGGGAGTGTATACGCTTCAGCATGCCCTGATAAAAGAAAAGCGTGGATCCCCTGTCGTCCGCGGTTTCGTGTTTTATAAGGGGCGCTAGTGCCGAGTGCCTGTTGTAGACCATTGGGCTAGCATATGCCGGGTACTTGCGATACAAAATGGGCGAGGCCATCACGAACGCCTAGCAGTGGCATAGCCAGAGGGTACCCCCTCCACCCCATTTTTGGGCTGTGGCATACAAAGCGCGATATCACACTCGACCTGATCTTCATGCCCTGCCCACCCCTTCTACAGGTCAAGGTGGTGCGTTTCATCCCCACCGGAAAAAAATAAATCTGCCTATATTCCCCTGGCTGCTAGGCGCTATAACATGGCTCGTCGTATCTGCCGAAGTGACCAGAAAGTATTTTTGAGTGGAACAGCCGTCTTGTCGTCACCTTCTACCCCTCTTCTTCCTCGTCCCTAAACCACTGCAAGTCGAAAAGAACAATCACCAACTAGCCCAAGTTTCTCTTTTTGTTAAGCATTTCGAACTTTTGGTGGTCGTCGTGTGAGTCTCCCTTTTGTGGACGAGTGCATTGAGCATAACCATCGTTGGAGTAAGTCTCACTAAATTTTAGTGATCAGCCTCCAGTAGTGGGTATTAGACGTCTTTCCAGGAGGGCCGGCACTTCGCACTTTTACAGTGGACGAAAGTGCTCGGCTAACTAAATATGCATGTCCACAGGTTCAACAATAAAATTGTTATAAAGATACGGGTCTGAGTAAACCACGCTTGAAAAGGTCGTCAAACACACAGACTGCAGTTTTGCGCTGACTTGTCGCTTGTGTGAGTACGCACTATGTTTTCTTGTAAAAGAACTTCGAATTGAGGAAGCTTGAGGTCAGACTGTCGACCTGTACACTATGTCGGCCCAGCTAAAAATGAAATCATCCCTGTACCACTTTTATTTGTATCATCTTTTGTTTTTTTTGTTCTTTCATTTGCGGTCATTTTAGTTTTGTCATTGACAAGGTTGGTGATAGTTGGTAACCATTGACAAGGTTGGTGTTTTTGTGGCAAGCGCTCTATATATAGCCAAAGCGCACCAACGCAGAGTTAGCAGAGATTCAACGAATCACCTCGTATATCTTTAGCGTTAAGACACACTCGGAAAGGGTCTGAAAAGCTTCTGTAAAGAGCGTGCGAAACTTACGAATACTCTTTGTCAAACTATGCCGAGTAGCGAACAGAAATTTTATATCTTTGAGCATAATGTAGCCAGCTTTCTTCATTTTCCAGGCTTCCTTCTCCCACTACTTCAGCGAAGCCAAATCTTTCTGCTAAACGGCGTAAGCATACTTAGAAAACATTTATTACTGAGCAAAGCGGTGAATTAAACCGCCATATAAGGTACTGCATGACGGATGCGCTCATACAAGCAGGTCGTTGACAGCACATGAAGGAACTAGTCATTTACAGTACCATGATTCAGTCAGTTGCGACCACGCGGTTAATCTATTTGATGGAATGGCCAATAAGACACTGAGTACACCGCCGGATGCTCCAGTGCCTACACAAGTTGAAACATTCACTTCACACGAAATCAAGCATTTTACAGCATTGAGAGGCGGTATTATAATACCTAGTTCATGCGGACGTGTTACGTCTCCGTGGTTTGTAACGTTACACATTATTTTGCAAACTCTCTTGGTATTGCAAGTGCGTGAGACATGAGGTATTGCTAATTCTCTGTGTATTGTGTTATTTATTTTGTTGATTGATCTTAATGGTGAGGAAAGGCTTGTAATTTGTGTTTACTTAGAGTATCATTTATTCGCGTACTGTAAACTATTTTCGTAAAAATCACCAGAATTGCTTCTCAACGTTTTTATCACACCCTCTGTTCTATCTACCTTTGTTCTATCTACGTCTGTTCTGCCTCAGTGGATGCTTCGGTTAGGAATTAACGAAGCCACTCAAGTTTTTCGCTCTGGACAGCCACCTTTTTGCCACACCATGTTTTCTTTCTTACTCTTGTTCTTGACCTTATTCACCTTCTCTTGTGGCTCAAACCCGACACTGTGGGGTATTGGCCGAAAATTGAGTGGTCTTGTGAAAACCAATGGAGATTTAGAGTAATACAGGCTTAAAATAAAAGAACTATTCGCCATTTTGTTGGAATCAGACTATCGGTAGATAGCATGTCGTCACCCCACTAATATAGCAGAATAAAAGTAACGAGTATATTAGATGGTAGCTGCTTTCCTCTAAAAAACTTCAATCTCGCCATCCTCTAGAATGTCTCAATACTCAATCAAAAGGAAACATACACGCGCAAATGAAAAAGTAAGGCGAAAGCTTCTTCATTCCGATCGGCATTTCAGTCTTTTTGTAACTGCGTATCGGTGAGGTGGCATTCGGTGCTTGTCAGCGGTTTCCCCTGCCGCCATACGCAAAGGTCACCACTACCGTATCTACGCATTCATTCATCTTGCGTTGGCAAATAGGTCACACATTCTTTTTTAAAGACGCATTCCTCTGTACTCCCGAAACACAGCTTTTTCCTTGTATACGTCTCGCGGAAACTTTTTGTTCACGGTTTCTTTCTCTTCCTCGTGTGTCTTGTCACGCTTCCATTTATCATTTGAGAAATATACACTTTACTTGACAAACCAGAGTAAGAAATTGAGGGACCCTAAAGCTTTCCCCCTATAGGAGTTCAACGCGCTAGCGACATTCTATTCCTGGTGCGTATTTCGCGCATTTAGGTGGGTGAAACAATTTGGAGTTTGCTATGCACCCACTATACATGGCCTTCAGCGAATATACGCCTTTTTAGTGTGGTACCAGCTTTCAGCCGCGGAGCCATTATGATAATCACATATTCTGACACCCGTTGGCAATAGATGCTTGCACCATGCATTACTACTGCAATATTTCATGTCGCATATATTGTGAAGCATGTATACAGAGAGAGAGAGAGAGAGAGAGAGAGAGAGAAAGAGAGAGACAATTAGAGAGGAAAGGCAGGGAGGTTAACCAAGCTTGGCTCGGTTGGCTACCCTACACTTGGAGTGGGTGAAAGGGAGAATAATAGAAAGGAAAGAGATAGAAAAGAAGAGGAGTGAGAAATAGAAGGATGAATAGTCAGCTCGAGACTACACAGCATGATGTCACACTGTTCTTTCACAAGCGGTCGTGAAGTCTGGTGGTCCTTAAGAAGTGCAAGAGGGTTTTCCTGGCGTTGCGTGTATGGGAGACCGTCGGCCAAGGTCCTAGGATCTTCTCTTCTGTAAGCGGCCGTGAATCCAGCTGACGGAGCTTGGCTTCCATGATACGTCGTTCAGACTGGTATGCTGGGCCATAACATAAAATGTGCTCGAGCGTTTCCTCACAGGCGCAGATGTTGCATGCCGAAGTGCTCGCCATTCCAACGAGACGAGAGTACGCATTCGTAAATGCCACGCCCAGCCTCATGCGACACAGTAAAGTTTCAGCGCATCGTGGGAGCCCGTATAGCAAACGAAGTTGCAAGTTTGGGTCGATCGAATACAGGTGCGTGTTGGAGAAACCCAGTGTATTTCATTGTAGGAAAGTTATACGGCGAGCAAGTGATTGTAGTCGTCTTGCAGCGTCCGTTCTCAAGAATGGTATGGGCGTACGCAGGTCTTGGTCTTGAGCCGATCGAGCAGCTTCATCCGCGCGGTCATTGCCGACGTTTCCGCAATGACTCGGCAACCACTGAAATACAATATCGTGACCTTTCTTGAGCGCTTCGTGGTAGTCGTGTCTTATCTGATATACGAATTGTTCGTGTAACCCGTGCTGCATAGCAAACCGTTGTGTCTGTAAGGCTGACCTCGAGTCAGCCCATGACCCATTGGTTAGGTTGCTACCGAAGAATGTACTTTACTGCACCTTGAAGCACTGCGAGCTCTGCTGCTGTCGACGTCGTGGTGTGAGAGAACATGTATTGAAGCAACACATTATCAGATGGAAAAGCACTGCTCCTGTAGAGCTGTTGGAATTAGTGGAGCCATCGGTGTAGACATGTATGCGGTCGAAGTTCCTTTCGTCCAACAGTCACAAAAATGACAATAGTTGCCCCTGTCAATGAGCATCTTGGAAGGCCAAGACATGTCCGAAGTGCTTGTACTCTTTGTAGTGCACGGATGTTAGTCTTGCACTTGTTGGACAGGACAGGAAGGCTGTACCGGATTTCGAGAAAGAGGGCTGTATAAAGCTGCAACATAGAGTGCACGAATGGGCCCCATGATTTCCCGGCGACGAACTTGAATACATTCTCAATGCCAATGAGCTTTTCTTCAGGTATGCGACATGTGGGCTCCAGGTTAGGTCACGATCTACGATGGCACCTAAAAATCTATGACTGCTCTTATATGCGATTGCTCGGCCATCGATGTACAATCGGTAAAAAGACAACGTTGTGCGAGTAAACGCCACCGCTGCGCATTTTTCTGTGGTGATAGTCAACCCTTGCTGGCGAAGGTATGCCGATCTCATTGTTGCCGCTTTTCATATCCTTGCGCGTACTTGAGGCCATGTCACGCCGGATGCCCAAATGCAGATATCATCAGCTTCGAACTGTCGAAACTCAGGCATTCTTGACTGTAGACCTCTGGCGTTCCACTGATTTATGGAAGCACGCTTCACTTTTTCTCGAAAAGACTGATGTGGTCTAGGGTGCACCATCTTGTTACTGAAGTCTGGCAAGAATTGGTTCTAGTGTGTCTAAGACTTGCAATGCGCATTTAGCGGCAGGGATCTGTAAACTAGCCAATAGAGTACGAATAACACTCATGAACGATCTCAATACAGAGAAAACTTGTACCTCTTGGCTGGATAGACTGCCTTCTGGGGGCATATCCGTCGTTGACTGTCGATGTTGAGGTTCCGTAGGCACATGTACCCGCGGTCAAGCAGGCCAGTCAGAGCCAGTAGTTCTCTGTAGCGCCACAGTGTCTTCCGGCCCCTCTGGACGTACACCATTTGGTGGCGGGGGTGGGTGAGGTCACTTTGGTGGTGGTGGTGGTGGCGGTGGCAGTGTAAGTGAAGGCACTTTCGGCACAGGACTGCTTTTTCTTTTCTTCGAGCACCGCCGTCGACGGGAACGCCGTCGTTGAACAACCGTAACCACTTGCTTTCGTGAGGATTCGTATTTAACGATTTGTCTCAGGATGCTTCTCTCCCTCTTGAGTACCGGGCAGTTTTTGGATGAGGTCTCATGGTTCCCATTGCAGTTGCTGCATTTTAGGAAAGTTGCTTGGCAAGCCTCTCCTTTGTGGGGTCTGGCGCAACATGGGAATGCTTGCTTGTTGCTACACACAGCACTAACCTGACCCAGTTTCAGACAGCTGTGGCACTGTAGTGGCCTTGGGATGTAATGTCGGACAACGTGACGAAAGTGACCAAACTTTACATGTGATGGGATGCAATCACCTCTGAAGGTCAACTTGATGCAACGGGATTTGCCAAGCCGGTATACTTGCAACATGTCCGTTGCCTCAGTAGCTGGCTTTATCAGCACAGGAAGGTCTGCGTTCGGTATGGGAATGTCAACGTCCTAAATGACGCCCGCCGTCGTGTCACTATCCTGTGGAATGTAGGCACTGAGATTGATGCCTCCAAGCTCCGATGCAGTTCGCAAGGTATGTAGTGCAGCCGGGTGCTCAACGTCTATGGTCGATGTATTCTTCCGTGGGTTGAGTGTAACCTCCTTTATCTCATTAGGCACGATAGCCTGGAGACGCGCTGATGTCACTTGCCTGTTCATATTTTTCAAGTTGATCGAATAGTCGACAGGAACAAAATGTATGGTATGGTGTTTAGAACTGCATGCTGCCTTCACGGTGGAGACGCTAGCTGGCGAAGACGCGCCGACCATTCACCTTTTAGCTTTACAGAACGCGTGTGTTTGCGAAGCATGAAAGCTACTTTCACTGAATTTCCAAGCAGAGGAAGTTGTTTTTCCTGTTTTCACAAGCAGAGGCACCACCATGCGGTAGAACATTCGCTTGCCATGCAAACGACCCGTCTTCGATCCCCACTTGGACTTAAACAAATTATGTTTGGTCCTCTCTCTGATCCAGGGTTATTTCATTCGCATCGTTCTGTTTTTTTTTGTCACACATAAGATGATGATTTTTCGCTCACAACCAACGACGCTGACGCCGACACCAACGCTGACACCGACGTCAATACCAGAAGTTCTATTAAACTTGTTCTTTAGTGCTCTTGCGATAAAAAGCCAGGCGATTCCATCCTGATGCTACTATATTCGCTTAGTACTGCGAAGTACACAGACGTAGCGTGTTCACACTAAACGGGTCGGCTTCAACCAATAGAAAGCAAAAAGTAAAAAAAAGCACGAACAGAGTAGCCCCTGGATACTTCGATTGCGCTTTTTATTCTGTGTTTCAGCGTATGCAGCTATTCCAACACTTGGGTAAAAGCTTCAGGTGGGCTTTTGATTTTGTAGATATTTGTTTATACCGGGGCTCAAACTCGTGATCCGTGGACCGCACGCAGGTGGTCTCGGCCAACACCTGACACTGCTCGTTCGATGCGCTTTTTGTTTCTTTTTGATTATGTGCTTGAGCCTTCGACCCACAAGACGCAGTATTCCGCACCAGTTAGTAACTAAGAAGGCAAGAACAACGGACTGGTTTCTCTTCGAATATCTCAAGCTCGAAGAGGCAACTTCCTGGTGGCTCATGCTTGTATAAGGTCATGTTGGTCACCACCAGAAAGGATTGTCCAGGCAGGTCAAATGTGTGTGGGCAGGATCTCTTGCTTTTTCACCTCCGCCATCCCAAGCAGTCAATTTTACGGACGGCGAATATTATAGCTTTTGCTGCTATTAACTGCGGTAGGTGAAGGCACAGTCTCGTGAATATGGGAGATGGGGGGACGGGTGGGCGTCGGTACCTAATGCGGAATCCGCGAAGTGAACACATTTGCATGTTGCATCAGCGAGGAGTGACAACAGGAGTGGTGGAACAGAAGGAGCTGCCCATCTTCATTCTTCTGATCTCAGAACGGGTCGTGGTCGCCAATTTTCCCAATTGTACCAGCCGCGCCAGGCTCACTCTATTCTTATTCCGGGCAGCTGCCAGACGTTCCCCGTATACTTTCACTTTTATGTAACTGTGCTTCAGAAATGACTGTGAGCGTTCATTCTTCCGTCGTTTTTTTTTCTTCCGGTGCCGCACTTTCTGGCATATACTTCTTTTCGTTCACTGCAAAACGTGCGAGTGCGGGAATAACGGCCATTTCTCCACTTCTTTTATACCTGATTGATTGATTGATATGTGGGGTTTAACGTCCCAAAACCACTATATGATTATGAGAGATGCCGTAGTGGAGGGCTCCGGAAATTTAGACCACCTGGGGTTCTTTAACGTGCACCCAAATTTGAGCACACGGGCCTACAACATTTCCGCCTCTATCGGAAATGCAGCCGCCGCAGCCGGGATTCGTACCCGCGCCCTGCGGGTCAGCAGCCTAATACCTTAGCCACTAGACCACCGCGACGGGGCCACTTTCATCCCTATAGAGTAAGCTAACCAGTGGAATGTCGTCAGCGGCCCTTCGCACACAGATTTTGAGTGCAGTGTAGAAAAAAAAACTTCTAGCGAAACGTTGACTTAGCCCAATGTGTCAAGTAAATGGTTGGAAGAGCCGCGTTAAAAGTCCAAGAACAATTTCTAACTTTATTCTTTCCACTGGTTAAGGAAAAAGCGTACGGGCCTAGTTCCGCTGACTTTGCAGCCGGCACGAAGAAGTGGAACGTTGTCTTGCTGGGTGAGTTGGCACAGTACTATCGTAAATGTCGCGCGAAAAACTTGGACTCAGACAAAGCGCGCACGCAAGCTGCCGTATTAATTCAGATTTATTGAGTAACACAAGCGAACATACACTCAGGAAACTGGACGTGTGCTGACGAAACATAAAAAGAAGTTTTTATAAATTGGTTCCTCGGACACTTCTTCTTGTGTTTTTTAGGGCGTGTCTCGTTGCTTTAATATAAGAGCGTACTTTTGAACAAACATACGTGAGTTGGTATGGTCAGTGCTGTGTACGAGTGCTCCTTTCTGGTTGCGCATTTTTCACGCTAAGCTTCATGATGGAAGAAGCACAGGTAGAATAACCAACAACACCTGCATTCGTCGAAATATGAGGCATTTTATCTAGCTTAAATACGACTAATACTGTTCTATAGTCTATGAGCAACACACAATGAACAGAGAACATCGAACGTCGCAAGATTAAAAGCAAAAGGAGGAACTTTACACTCAGGAGATTCCCTGCAGTTTGTTGCACAAAATAAAATATCCGCGGGCGCTCAACGACCTCAAACTTCGACCATATGAACGCTGGCGACGAAGTGCCTTCAGTTGCCGCCATTCTTCCACCCGACAATTATGCAGGTGCAGTGACAGGTCAACAAAAAGGTGAAGAAGAAGGCACGCAGAACCTAATGAAAAAGAAGTCTGGAGGCTTTTACAAATTCAGTGTCGACACCAAATCAGAAGTCCTTGTATGCCATTGGAAGGACAATAGCATGGTTATCGCGACCTCTAATTATCAAGGGCTTGAACTGCAGGAATAGTGAAAAGATACTCTAGAAAATAGCGGTCCAAGGTTATAATGTAGAAGCCTTTTTTTTTTATTTCCAAACAGAATGCGAACATGGGCGCGGTCAACCGACTGGAACGAAATATTGCAAAGAGAAAGAGAAAAAAGACTTTATTCACAGGATCCTGAGTGGCGCAGGTACCGGCCTCGCAGGGTGTGGTCTACCCTTCTATTGTTCTAGTCTATGCAGTCCTAGAAACACTGGGCCAAGAACTCGAGGGTTGAACCTGACCCGACAGAAGATACTAGGGTTCAGGCGCCCCGCACTTGCGGGTCACGGTTCCCGTTCACCTCTGCCTGGCCAGGGCTCCCTCGAGCCGCTGGATCGCCCATTTCTGAAATTGGCAGTCCACCGAGCGGATTCACCACTCCATCTACGCTGGCAGTTATCTGTGGGCGGTGCTGTCGTCGGCAACAGTTACTCCACCAGGAAATTCCCCAGCCATGCCGCACACATCACCATCAGCACCACCGCACGAACCACCGCCCGGTATCGCTGCATAGTCACACCTCACTATGTGCCCTAGTGTCGCCAGTTCTTGTTCGCATATACTGCACACCGGGCTTGCGAACTTCTCGATACATATTTGGCTCGCCATTGCCGGGGTTAATGCGCACTTCACTTGTAGGTGACGAAGCAACACCGATTCCGCTTGGGAAAATTCTCGATTCGGGGCCGGGTATTCTCTTCTTCTCTGTGCCTCCTGAGTATCGCGCAGTAGTGGATTAGGGGTTCGGGGTCTTGTTCGTCGCCGACCCCCGCGTGGATGCTCTCGCTGTCGTCCCGGCACCTGAGTACCACGCTGTTATGAGAGGTATGAAGTGGTAGTCATCACTGCCAACAGTATCCTTTTTGATGCGTGTGTGAACAACGCATTGCGTTTGTACGAAAAAGGAACAGATAAATTAAACGTGACAATGTTTAGAAGGGCCGTAGTGAATGTTGTATTACAGAAATATGGCTCCAAGCCATTGTGTGGAAGAAGCCACCTCGTCTCGCTGGAAGTGCAAAGCCGGTTTGACCAGCACTGACCACTTGGTGATCTCCCAAGAAAAGCAAACGAGGTGTGATCATAGGCATGAGAAGACCACCACACGTTGTAGAAAAGGTGACATTACAGTGTGATCCAAAGATGTTTCAAATTACACTGTTCAACCAAGTGAGTAATGCAGCACACGGCATGCGTTCCAAATTGACACAACGCAACACCTCATGTGCCTAGTGTCCTATATGTAGGACGGTGCGAAAACTGTTAGAAAAAAATTGCTTGTTATTAAAAGTTTTGTTGTCTTTTCAGAGACCTTGAAAGCTATTATTTCAAAAAAAGGAGATGGGTTTGTTTATATCTAAAGTTCAGGCGTATATGGGTTTATCACGTGTTCACAACAGAGAAGATATGACTGCCACTCTCAGACCCCTAAGTCTTGCATTATGTTCGCTTTGTTTCTATTTTATCTGCGTCTTCTGGTGTCCCTTTCCTTAGAACGTAACCTATAAATATATCTTGTTCAATATACTGTTCAAGTATCTTTTCCTTCCGTTGTTTTTTAAAATCTATTATGCGACAATGAGGTTGCGGATACTGCTCTAGAACGTCTGAGGGGATCTCAGCTTAAGGTCCACTGCATCTCTGAGTTGATAGCGTGTTTATTAAAGAACTCTTCTGATATATTAGGTGCATAATTCTTGGGAACACTGTCTCCACCAATATTATGGTCAAAATTTTAATTTTGGAAAGACCCAAGCCATCAAGTTCAGGGCGCAGTTCAGAACAGCTTCTAGGGGGCGTGTTTCTATAGAAGTGCCCTGATGACTGTTCAGGGTAAATAAACTGGGCTTAATCAGCTCAAAGGTGTGCGGTGTTGTATTCATACGCGCGCACCTAAGCTTTTACCACATGTGGCGTCGCAGCTAGCGCTTGTTTCACTTGAATATCATAACACCTCTTCCACAGCCCCATAAAAACGACAGTGAGTTTACCATAAATTGTAAATGCTTTTAGATCTCTATACACACTCTACTGTGGGAGGGCGATTAGCTGTCCCGGTATAGACTTATTTTCTGTTAACATAAAGTTCGTTTACTCTATCTACAAAAAAATGTCATACCATTGTAGTAATAATAAAAGGCACATGGACATCGACACATCTATGTGCCACTGACAAACATCACTATGTTGTAGTAGGCACATCATTACTCGATACTACTTGTCAGATGTGGCACGAATGTACAAACGAACACAACAGGATTTATGGCACACTAAATACACTTGTACAGCTATATAGACGAAAATTAGAGAAAGTTGTTAACAATCAATAGTACTTGACTGTGGGTGAACTGAAAACAATCACGTGGGTCTCACACTTGATGAGGCAGCATATACAAAAATTTAGCTCGTTCAGGCAGTAAGGACAAACCAACCACTAAGTGAGAAGAAGGGGATTGACCACAAAAAAGCTCTGCAGTCTAAGGATAAACTACTACTGTTGGCGTGTGTTTTAGGGGCGACGCTCCGTATTGCGACACCCGTTCGTCCCTCGTAGCCGTTGTAGTATGTAACAAGTATAACATTTTTACCTCGGAGGTGGTGCCGGTGAGACATTTCTTCTGTGCGTGTTTGAACAATAAAAAATAGTGCTGGATGTACATGCCAATGGCTGCTGATTGGGAATGAGAAACAAGAGCATTCGGCTTTTAGTTAACGCGCACGCTGCAATCCCCATTAGCAGCCATTGGCATGTACATTGAGCGCTATCTGCCAAGAAAGGGTTACCACGTTATACTCGCTGGGTGTAACCTTCTTAGTTTTAGAAAGGTTTGGCGAGCGTTGAGCCGCGGTGCCATGAATACAATGAACTAGTATATACCATGAATGAACTCGAGGTGGTTAAAGGTGGGAAGTAGATATGAAGCGCAAGCCATATGATAGTAAAAGCTGAATTCTCCTGTCTCTCATTTCCCATTAGCAGCCATGAGCAACTCGAGGAGGTGAGCTACTCCATGAGTGTAGGACTATCGAGTATGGAGAAGTTGTGTTCTGGCTAAGCGTCTGCTTGTATTTTGACTGAGATCCATGTTGCGAGGAAGAGGTTCGACCCAAAGTTTTTGTCCCCACAGCTCCGGAACGAAGGAATCTAGTGGTGGAGTAGAGATCGGGTTCAGTGACAGCCTGTCCAGAAGGCGGCGTCCATGAACCGTCTGGGACCGGCGGTTAATTTGATTGGTGCGATGAGCCTCCCACAACTCGGCATACGAGTTGTGCACACCCAAGGCCACAAAGCGGTGATTGGAGGTAGCAATGGGTAGGTCTAGTGCTCGCTTATAAACCGATCGGAGCAGTGCGTCCAACTGGTTCTCGTGGCGGCGACGCAAGCGAAGGTATGGGGTAGCGTAGAAAACTCAGCTGGTTACAAACGCGTGAGCCAAGCGAAGTAAGTGCCGACCGCGAAGGCCGCCACGTTTGTTGGAGACCCGCCGAATCATACGGCTAACCTGCTCACTAGTGCGCCGAAGACGCGCAATGGTGGAGCCAGGTTCATAGTAGAAGGGATGTAGAGGCCCAATATGCGGAGTTCTGCGACAACCGGTATGGGGCCAGGTGGCAGAGATATCGGAGGTAGTGGTAGAGATGATACCGAGAGAAGAGATGATTTGGAAGGGGAACACTCCAGGCCGCATAATGAGGTGTAAGTGTCCACAATAAGTGCCGCGCGCTGTCTGGGGTCTTCAATTTCTGCAGGGGAGCCCGAATTGGTCCAGATAGTGATGTCATCCGCATAAAGAGCGTACTGTATGCCTTCGACCTGAGCGAAGAGAGCAGGAAGTTTGAGCAGGGCCAAATTGAAAAGGATGGGCGATAGAACCGCGCCCTGTGGTGTACCGCGGGTGCCGTCGTACTGGAGCTGGAGAAGAACGTCCCGCGCAGAGAGATGGGGGCGAAACCCAAACATCGAGTCACCAAAAAGCCCTTCCTTTCCATATATGCGGACAGGCGGTCGTGGATCATGGTCTCCATAATTTTGGTTTGGCCGTGCAAGAGTTAGGCGAGATAGGTCGCAACGCCTGAATGCTGACGGGCTTGCCTGGTTTGGGAATAAATGTGACTACCGAAATGGTCTATTCCGGGGGTAAGGGTTCACCGTCCCATACTGCGTTCATGAAATGTAAGAGCGAGAGTTGTGTGGAATCAGGAAGGTTGGCTAATAGAGTGACTGTAATGCCATCCCTACCTGGTGAAGTACCTCGCTTCATTTTAGCTAACGCCGCCCAAAGATCGGAGAGCGTGAAGGGGGCATCAAGGTCTGAGTTGGGGAGCCCGGAGTAGACGTACTCTGAGCCCATGGGGTCAATCGTACGACAGAAATAGCGGTCGCAGAGGTCATTTGCGAGTTGGCTCGTCGAGCACTGGTAGGTATAGTAAGCACGGCGAAGCTGGTGCCGTGTTTCCCCATGGGCGGTAGAGGGATGTAAGAGGCTCCGAAATAGTCGCCACGTATTTTTCGAGCTCATCTTACCTGCAGCCTTTACGCACGCATCGACCCAATTTGCATCCGCAAGCTGGGCAGTGTAGGCATCAGCCTCCGAGGTAAGCATTTCAATGCGGGAGTGAAGCTCACCATTTAGCTTAGATTGTCGCCACCGGCGGGTAAAGCTCTGGCGTGCATCCCAAAGGTGGAGGATGTGGGAATCCACTGAAGGGGCTGATGTGGACGTGGGAATGTGTTTGGTGTATGATTGCTGTGTATGGAGGGCGTATGATGCCCGCGCATAGTAGTCCTCTGGGGAGGAGAGCAACGAGAAAGGCTTAGTGGGAACAGCTGACCAGTCCAGGATACGAGCTTGGCCCCAGATTTGGCGCATTTTCCGCGTCGGGAAGGCGATCTTCAGCAGAAAATGATCACTGCCAAGAGTGTCATCGAGGTTTTCTCACGTAGCCTGCTGAACGTTACGCGTGAGTGAGAGGTCTGGACGTGTATCGCGTGTCACCGAATTTCCCATACGCGTGGGATGCGCTGGGTCAGTGAGTAGTGTGAAACCAAGAGTGGATATAAGTTCTTTAAGCTTCCGGCCACGAGGCTTTTCAAAGTGGCATCCCCAGTGTGGGCTAGGAGCATTGAAGTCTCCGACCACCACCAAGGGTTGCCGAGCCGCCACTTGGAGATTCCCGTAGAAGAGTTCCGCGAAAGTGACCCGCCGTATATGTGGGGGACCGTACACATTAAAATTATGAATTGACGGAGTACCTAGGTTCTGGGGAAGAACGGAGATTATGCAGTAATCGTAGGGGAGGTCTAGGTCTAGATCGACATGCACAGCCGTATATGTTTTGTGAACAAGTAGACTAGGGGTAGTGCCGCCTGTATAGGAGCAGTAGTCGAAGAGAGTAGGGTTTGAACGGCATTGTTGAAGGGCGATGACGGCAGGGAGAGAGCCCCAAGATTGAAGGAAGAGCAGGAGATGTGCACGCTTTTGCCTGTTCCCGAATCTCCTGCAGTTTCATTGAATGATTTCGAATTGAGATGATGGTGAAGATGTAAATGACGGAGTCGTCATGATCAAAATCTAAAGTTTTATGGCCCATCTTCCATGTCCTGCCCCTGAGTTTGCAGAGTTGGAAGGGGGACGGAAGCTGGATTGAAAGCCGCTGAAGAGGAACAGGCAACATTGCGTTGACGCGGGACAGAATTGCTGTCCGTAGAGGCTGAGCGTTAGCGAGTTTTGGTGTGAAACTGGGTGACAGCCCAGGCCTGAACCGCCTGAACCACCTCAGCTACAATGTGTTGAACATTAATGGTAGGCATGTGGCAGAGAACGGCATTTTCGAGGCGCCTAATGTGGTCCTCTAATGGTAAGATTTGGTCTATAGGAGGAATGCTCTCTGTTGCCCCCTGAGCTGGAGGGGCAGCCGACGCCATCGTCGGGTTGTGGTATCACTACGTGGGGTGAGCGTAGAAGGATAGTCAAGTTAGGGGTGGTGGGTTCAACCAATGGGGTAGCAGTGGGAGTTCCTGCCAGTTTCTGCTGTTGCAGTTCGAGAGCTGCGATCTGTTTAGTGAGAGCTGCGATTCGCCGCTGAAGAAGCATGTTCTCTTTTCGTAGAGTGAAGAGCTCTACAGAAGAAGGGAGAGGGGAGGGAAGGAGAGGCTTAGGAGCATTCATCCCTGCCCGGCTGCTTACCTGAGGTGATCCCGTGACAAGTGGCGGGTAGTCAACTGAGGTGACCGGCGGTGGGGTCGGCGGGTCAGTGAGAGGTGAGTCACGCTTGGCTTGCGTATCCGCTGGTGGGCCTGTTGATGGGGGTGCAGTCCGCTTTGGGGTCGATGGTAGCTTAGGTTTCCGATACTTTACTGGGCATCCCCGAGCACCAGTTTCATGTGGCCCGGAGCAGAGGAGGCATGTCGGGTTGCATTCATGTTGAGCTAGGCCTTCAGGAGTTACCTGGACTTGAGTGCCACAGCGGGTAGAGCGACCGAGAGTAGTTCGCGGACAAGCCGAGGGTTGATGACCAATGGTGCCGCAGAGAAAGCAGGCTGGGATGGTTTTCTCATACGGGCGCACGTAGGCCACGACACTGTGGTAGAAGATGAAGCGGGGGAGCTTCGTGCCCTCGAAGGTCACCACCGCTGCACTAGACTCACCAAGTTTGCGGACCGCCAGAATAGTGCCTCACGGCCATTCGAGTTCAGATTTGATGCACTTCGAGGTTTCAGACGGGTTGATGGTGATCACACCCCGGCAGATTTCCCCTGACGCCTTGGCATGGCCCCGAAAAGGGAGCTGCTGGTCTCCCACCAGCAACTGAATATCCCCAAGCAGGCGCTGCGCCATGAATAGTGAGGTGACACTGCACACGAGAACGTTTTGGTCCCACACTGGCCACACGTGGAGCGAACTGGACGAGTGTTCTCCCAAGTATGCACGAATCGCATCACCGACACGGTCGGACGAGAGGATGGACTTGAGCTCGAAAGGAGCGCCCGGCTTCAGCGCGACGATGTAATCGTCACGAGAGAGACGAGGAATATGGTGTGGTCGTCACTTGACTTGACGCATCAGCGAAACAGGAGCTGAGGTGCGCGCACCATCCGTAGAAGGGTGCGAGGACGAGCTGGAGGTAGCCGCCTTTTGTTGGGCCACAGCGCGCGACCCATTTCTCTTGGGCGCAGACGCGGCCTGGGATAGCTTCCGTTCCCAGAGTTTCACCATATTAGCTAAATACTCGTTCTCCGACGGCATGGCTTGGTCAGAGGAGGTGGTCTTCATCGTCACTACTTGAAGTGTGGTAGGGTCATAGCCCGTAACTGTGGTAGTGGTCGCCATCGCGCCGGGAAAACTCGGGCGTTGCAGAGCTAGGGTTAACTGGAAGCGGCCTAGCTCAGCGTCACGTCGGCGTAGAGATAAAACATGAAGAAGTTGTCGAAATTGTGGCCTAACTGGGGACGCGTGGTACCCACTCTGAGCAGAGAACTTGGCGGTGACAATGAGGCCAACATTTTTCACCACTGGCGTGAAGAACCGCAACAATCCTTGATCACTGGCGGAGCCGATGCGGGAGCGTCCGTCACCGTCGAGCGCTCCCTGCGTTCCCATGCATATAGGAAGGAAACATTCAGGAAGGAGAATTTCGCAACGAGATTGAAGCTACGGGGTGTGCTCCAATACTCACCATAGACGGCTAAATAGACAAGCGGCAATCTTAAGTCCCAACCAATTCTCACGTAGCCGGGAAAATATACAGTTCCGAGAGGACCGCATCGTAGACAAATAGGATGCAGGCAACTTTGCTGTTTCAACAAGATGGAGGCTCAGTCAATAGCTCAGATAGATCAGATCTTGCCAGAATGGTCGTCTGCACACAAGCAGACGCTCCTCAAGACGCTCATTGTAAGTAACGTTTACTTTATTTTAGATTTATTCACGAATAGGCCACAAAGTACAACTATTACTTTTGTTTATTTTGGCTTCCTCTCCTCGACGTGAGGTGGCGCCTGGTCGCGTAACACCGTCCAGACGCGTTTCGATACTCGGACAGCATGGGCTTGGTGCTGTCTTCTAAGTTGTCTTCGTAGACTGTGTACGTGCTGTCTAAGAATTAGAACACAGCCACTGTATTGGCCGAACGCGTGTTCGAAACGTCAGAGCATGTGGTGCTCTGTAAAGTAAAGGGAGCTGAATTAGAGCAACGTGCTTCGTTTCTCCTTCAGCGCAGGGACTTTCTTCCTTTCGGGCACTTTACCCGTCGCGCCCTCTTGCGGGAAGCGCCAGGGCAGTAAAGTCTCTCCTACAGTGTTCCAGCTTCTCCTAAACCTGGGGTCCTGCGCACGCGCACGCCATGCCACGTCGCGATTTTTTGCTGAGTTGCCGCTCTCTGCATTACGGGTATTATATTTGTCAACCTTTCGTGGTAAGTCAGGCACTACTCAGTTGCGGCCGGTGAAGACTTGTACCTATACTTACAATTTGTGCAAGGAATAGAGGGGGGACATTTAATATTTTGTTTTATTGGTGCAGTGAGGTTAGTGCTAGTAGTTCTTTTCTTTTTAGTCGCTAGGCACTCGCGCGATGCGCCGCGCAGTTCAGTTTGTCTTTTTTTGTGTGCAAATCACCCATTTATCTCGAAAATAATAAGTTCCGCTTTCTTAACAGTCTTGCTTTATTGAATACTTTAGACTGTACTGGAATGTGTTGTGGTTAGCGTGAGTTGGTTATTCGTTACCTTAGTTTTTATTTGCGCGGCACATATGAACAAAGAAAAAAAAGACGACACAGACGTCAAGAAAGGTAGACGTCAAGAAAGGTAGACGACAATAGAGGTAGGTGACCACTTAGATGGCGAAGCGAGCGAATTTCTGAAACGCTACGCCACTCTCGCTCCTTTCGAGGCCAACTGTGAACGCGCCTTGAGAATAAGGACATAATATTGCACGCGTGCAGTAAGTCTCTTTCGTACACACGATTAAGCCCAAACTCCATAAGCGCGAAAATGCACGCGACAGCGACGAGCGACGCGATGTAGATCGGCGTCGCGCGATCAGTCGCTAGCGCAGGCAAACCTCATTCACGCGACGGCTTTGGCGAGCGAATTCCACTGTTGCTGGCATGAGGCCGTCAACTCGAACCAAGAAAACCGCGTAGCGAGCGGTTTCCAATTTAAAAATAAGATATATTGTTGTGTAATGGAACGGAAAGTGTTTATTATTGCCTTGCAGCATTTTTTATATGCGCATGCGTAATAAACATTGCGTTATTTCTGGTTGCGCATACGTGACTCGGGCAGGGTCACGTGCACCTATGTAGTCTTCGTCTTTTCCGGTTTTTCGCTATTGGCTGCTTGAGCCCAGCACTTCCGGGCGATGAGCGACGGTTTCCAAATCTGGAGAACCGAGCGATTGCGCGAAAACGAGCACGCGACACGTCGCGCGAACGCCCTGTTTCGTCGCTCATAGCGTCGCTCGTCGCTGTCGCGTGCATTTTCGCGCTTATGGAGTTTGGGCTTTATGCTTTGCCGTGCGAAACTCGACATAAAATGCCCTTCTATAGTGACGTCTGTGCACAGTACGTACATTTACTAACACTCGCACTCTCCTTTGTGAATAGAGTAATCCAAATCTAACCTAATAGTAACCCCTGCCGCCGCAGCGCCAACAACACAATTTCGGCAGAATGACCTCAAGGTCACAGGCAAGGCGAAGAGTGAGTCGTATCTGTAGCAGAGAAATATGTAGATACAGCATGCTAAAATATTGTAGAACTCGTAGTATGAGTAGCATTCCTTTTTTCATATTTCGCACAGTGTAGCTCTAGTTCGTCCACTCAAGTAATCGAGCTGCCACGAGGCCAACAGCCCCTGACATCGCTCCCGAAAAACACCGTCTGGAGCGAGGTCATCTTTAATTATTTTCCTATGAACGACCCGCGTTGTAACGTACGCAAACACAACGGAGACGGCCGTTACCGCATCAGAAACATTGTCATTGAAGGGCTAGGATTGTACTGTATCCATGGCTCATGGTCCGACTTGTGGAAAGTGCGTAAATAGAACGTTCACGAACGTTAACGCATAACAACTGAACGAAGTTAACGTGACGAAGGTGACAAGATCTGGCCTGCATGCTGCGCCCTTCCAGAGCAACAATAAAACAAAAAAGAATCAAAGAGTGGCCTTCGAGATGGCGCACTTGGGAACCCAAAAAAACGGAGGGAGAACTTTTATTTGTGGCAGTAGTGGAGAGAACTTTCAAAACGGCGTTTGTATTGTATGCATGGTTTGAGATCATCTTTGTCGCAAGAACCTAATTAGCCCTATTAATTTTGCCGTTCATTATTCTGCAGTTGTTGATTGACTTTGTGTTTGGAATGAATACATTAAAATTATGTTTCTGTATCTTGTGATGCGGTCATGAAAAGCAAAAGGTTGGCCTAAGATTACTGGCCGCTTGTGCCACTATGGTCGGTCGCAGTTCGTTTTTACTACAAGATTTTGCTTTTCCAATTGTGGTTTCAGTAAATTTATCTCTTGTTACCTTTGTCTAGTGTAAATCTGTACGGTGTTCGACTATGTCTCCACACCACCACCTCGGTGTGATTTTTGGTCGACATGGCCTCAGGAAATGTGGGGCCAACGGAACGCCTTTTTGCTCTCCCATAGTAGAGTGTCTAGTACCAGGATTGTTAACTTTTAGGGGCGAAGCTCCTGAAGCCGTGGGTTTGTCCATGCATGTCCGTAACTGCTTCGTAATTCACTCAGCAGATGACGATGACGCTAGTGTGAATGACAGACAGACGGACGGATGGATGGACGGACAGACAGAGAGACGTATTGATGGGTGAACGAATGGAAAGACAGAAAGACAACAGATGAACGGACGGACGCATGGATGGATGAACGGACGCTTCGCCCCACTCATCATCATTCACTCTGTCGATATGCTGCGGTTTTTCTACCCTACCCTTCCCCCATTTCGCCCGATGGGCAGTGCTGCAGGCCGACTGTGCTTCTCATGCGTTGTGGTAAACTCGTTTACGGCTCAATTTTCGTCAATACGGCATCAATACGTTTTAAGGCCGTGGGCCGGCTTTATGCTGACGGCGTTATTGCAAATGCGGAGCATTTTTGGACGCAGAATGTCGCGCTTCGGCGACGGCGGTGGCGTCCACACCCCAAATGCGCATTGTCACGTTTCGCGCCTGCCCAGGAAGACACCCGCAGAGCTGTCACTCCAGGAGTCATTAAAGTATAAGACACCACCAGGTACTCAGCAAGTCGACCACGCACAGTGGGGGTGTGGACCTCCCCGTATTCCTCTCTCTCGAACGCGGCCGGCGGAGCGGGAATTCAGAATTCAGTCAGGGACTGTGTTCCAATTCAGCATCATTGAAAGTCTACGCAGACAGCTTAAAAGACAACACTGAGCCCATGCTGCCCGAGAAATGGAACACGTCTAAACGGCTTATACGCGACGAGGCACTGCCTCACGTCGAGAAAAGAAAACTAAAATAAACAAACGTAACTGTTGTATATCTGGCTTCTCATTATCGTATGGTGGTTTTGGGACGTTAAACTGTACATATCAAACAAATCGGTTTTCTTCTTTATTTCGTGTTAAAATGTAAGAAAAATTTTACTTTACTCACATTGAGCATCTGGGGAAGTGTCTGCTTGTGTGCAGACGACCATTCCGGCGAGATCCGATCTGTCTTAGCAATTTGCTGAGCCGCCATCTTGTTTAGGCAGCAAAGTAGCCTTCATCGAAAATGTGTACGATGCCGTGTTCTCGGAGCTGTCTATTTTTTCGAATACGTGAGGATTGAAATGAGACTTAACATAGCCGCCGTCTATTTAGCTGTTTATTTATCCGTCTACGGTTAGTATTGGAGCACACCCAGGGGCATCTTTAGTTGGCTTTCGCTTGACTTTACGCTTTTCTTGACTCGACTAGATGCGACATAAGCAACGACATGGCAACAGTACCATCAACCAGTAGTGGAGAACAACCCAGCACCAGCGTCCCAATACTCCTTGAAGGATTCACAGCCGCTGAGGACATGGCGGGTTGTTAAGAGAGGTTAGAAGCTTCACACGTGCATTTCGGCGCCAGCGAGTGAGTTCTACCTCAAGTAATGAAATTCTCGCTAGCTCGGTATATAATCATTCGTTCAGCAAAAATAAAAGATCATTTGAAAATAGTGCTCCGTCCGTGCCAGTTCTTTCTACATCCTTGTCCGTTCGCGCTTACTCAGAATTCACGGATGTGAACCAACTAGCCCACCAACGTGATTTAGCAAAAAAATGCCATCGAGAAGATGCACGTTCAGGTCGTTATCGTAACCTACAGCGTTCCTGAACACGTTCTCGTTTGTCTTATTGTGTTGAACTCGCATAGCTGCATGGCAGTCGCTGTAGAGTGATCCGTTGTTTTTCTGTTTGTTGTTAGCGTTAATAAATACCACGCATGGTTGGTGCTCATCATTGTATTCTCTGTTGTAGCGTACTGCTGTTCACACACAAAGCAAAAATATACGAGAAGGCACTCAGCACCACCGCGTATCGAAGGAGCAAACAATGTATGCTGTCAAACTGTTTCTATAATCCTATTATTGCGAATGAAGGTTTAGAAGCTGGCATCGTACAACATTTGGTACAGAATATCGGCCTTCTTACCGCAGCAAGGATGAAATCAAAAGGCTTCCCGACTTTCTGTCCAGCACGCATCGGCATCCCAGACGATGCGGTTCAAGCACAGGCACCTGAAGCATCTGCGTATGCGCTAGTTGCTACTGGCGCACGAATGCGGCACTGGCAGCATCGCGATGCCATGCGCTCCGAGATTACTCTAAGTGTGAATTAGACTCAACGTATGCATGAATTGTTCGTTGAGTTTACTGTGCGTTTGTGTGTGCGTACTCCGTGCTTCGCAGACCTAAATACGTGTACGAACTAATGAACAAGCTATGTATATGCATTGCATCAGCCTTCCAGTGTCCTTGAGTTATGCAGGAATGAGCTGACTTGCCAACTATCCGCTAAGGAGCCGTTCGGAGCGCTAACAGTCGTCACCGCACCCTGATTTTTCTTTCTAGTATCGTTTAAGCCCTCCAGATGGCGTCGGCTACCGCCAACTTCACGGTTGTGGCACTCTCACACCTCCATCTACGTACACTACCTTGAAAACCATCTATCTAAACTATGAAATTCTGCGCCAAAATTATTTCGCTGCTATCGACTGTACGTTTTGGAGGCGTTTCCCGTGTATTATTGGCCCGTAAACGTGTGGATAACTTCGCCACACTGAGTGAATCTTCGAGAAATTAAGACAGCTAGCCCAGCATGCAGTATCCGGGTGAGAACTCCGCAGTATCCGTCTCTTTCAAAGTGAACGCCTTCTTTGTGACCGAGCGAGACGTACAAGTTCTGTGGTTCTGTTTTACGAGGTTTTTATCATCACAGGTTTGTCTGCTTGTTTTACTGTCATGTCGTTTAATATTAAACTCCGGCGACAATCGCCTTTTGAGATTTTCAGTTCTGCGTACTTCCTATCAGCCGAGAATCGATGCACTCGCTAGGCCTAGTCTCTTCGCTAACCTTCGGTCGGCCATCTTGATTTTGAGGGTGAGCAGTTGGATCTCCGTGGCAAAAGGGAGGAAAGTTGCTCCATTAAAGACGAACATTTAGGGCATCGCCGTTTCTTCCTCAAAGAAGCGAGGGGCACTCCATTTTTGTAAGAGTGTAGGCTTTAGTGCGGCCAGTCACGTTTTCTTTGAAACCTAGTTTGTGGCGAGTGATGTATGCCGCAGGGGCCCGTTATAATTGAAAATTTGACCAAACACAAGACACCGAAACTCGGCCGTCGGGCTTTGTGCAGAGTAAACGCTACAAACCCATTTACTTGCATTCAGGTGCTGTTCAAAAATATTTCTTGATTCCTCCATTCGTAGTCACATGACTCCTCATAGATGTGCTATTGTTAGGCACTCTAAATCCCAAGCATTAATATTACCAAACGCCAATGTTTCTGAAAACCTGTTTCGTGAGATACCTTCCTGCAGAAAGCCATTTGTTGGGCCGACACTGCCGGCCAACAGAGCGTTCACCTGCGGATATGATGATTGTTCTAGATGACGTAGCCATTGCTTTCCTGACCATGGCTGGCTTCATGACGTAATTTTTTGTAAGATTTTTTTCCTCCTTCATGGCCATGAACCCCACTCGAACTTCAGGGTTTAAAAAGCTCCGCGGAAATAATAATAATAATAATAATAATAATAATAATAATAATAATAATAATAATAATAATAATAATAATAATAATAATAATAATAATAATAATAATAATAATAATAATAGCCCAAGGAGCAACGTGCCGGAACTTACGATTCACATGAAACCACGTTAAAACCACAGCAACCACGTTAGGAACTTGCGATGCTACGAGGATGAGGAGAAGGCAACAGCAAAACACGCCGGGTTAATCGAAGCGCCGGCTCTCCCGCTCCGCAGCTGGTTAGGAAAAGGAAGCACGCCTGCGCGTCTCGCCGCATCTCGCAGCTACGTGCCTTGCGGAGAAGAAGGGCAGCTCTTGCGAACTCTCGGCCCCGGCCGTGCGCGGCGCATTCGAGACCTTTTTCCCGCTATTCACTGTGTTCGTCTGCGTGTTCCAGCTCCTGAAACGCCGTCGTTATCGGTGCACTCTGTTTGCGCTTGCGTCTTATGCGGCTGGGATTATTGCCAAAAAGAGTGAACCTTGCGGCCAGGGAAGCTTGTTTTGGGGTGTGTCGTCGGTGACGGTCTCCGCGACGTGCTCCCGTGGTGGGCGTTGTTCATTCGCAGTTCAGGCACTGCATGCCAGAAGTTTTGGAATCGACATCCTCAACGAATTGTGTCAGCCAGGCTCAATGCGCCGTTTTGCGCACTTATTGACGAACTGTGCGCAGTAACTTCAACATCGTTGTGATCACTCGGTAAATGATTACGCCCGCCAAAGCAAAATAGGTTCTTCGTCGAGGTCGTTCACCTTGGTGACCGTTCGTGCGGCTAATATTTTTCAGTGTTTTTTTTTACCTGCATGAATGCATTGAGTCAGTTAGCTGCAGAAACACGGACGAATGCCTACGCATTTCGAAGAGACATCAGCAGCCTCGTGGACTTATCTGCTACCGATATTGTGTTGTGTTCTTCGGTGAATACAGCTTTATATTTTCTGCAACGAGCTGGCGACATATTCCTTGCGTGCCAGCCAGAAGGTGCTGTGATTAATGTGTGAATTCTGTTCTCGGCTGTGGCGTTCGAAATGTGAAACGAGGAAGAACTTCGTTTCTTGTGCCTCTTCGTGTCGTCACGATACACGTTGATACTAAGCCCGATTTTCATGGTGTGCTAGCGACAGCCAACGCAGACAATTGACACAGCGCCTCCGCATTTTGCTCTTTAAAGCATAAACGCCCAGTTCATCAGCTTCAGTCCAAGGCATCTTTGTGTAGTGCGGCAATTATTTGAAGCCTTATTGAGCACCTCTACTGCTTTGTGAGTGATCCTTCTGGAAATATGCCTGCTAAAAAGACAGAAATATTTTGAATCCTTCAGTGATCGTTTTGTGTACGTGAATTTGAGCTTCGGCTTTCTCGTCGATTCCTCGGTGCGTCAGGCCATCCAGAGTAAAACAGGTACCGACTAAATTATGTTTTTAATCATGTCATAAACAGCAAGCTAAAAGCCTAGGTGTAAAGTCTAAGCTATCTCTAATTTTGAAAGCCAGATATTGATAATAGGGAGAGCAATGCTAATTTATTTTACTTATGAGTGAACTACATTGTCCGTAAAGCTTCACAGCCGGGTGGTTACAGACTTTAGAGAGTTTTAGAATAGCGCACCGCAAGCTCTTGCGATGTGGCCGCTGCCACTGCGCATGCGTCGTAACGCGAGGCGCCGTTCGCGTTCGCGGTGCGCCCGCAGAAAATCCGCAATAGCGGACAGGCGTATGCAGCCCGCATGCGGCCAGCAAACGTTAGCTTCGAGGCTACGGTGCCACAGCGAGCGTGCGTTGCGGTTTGCAGGAGGGCAAACGCTATTCTAAAACTCATATGGCACCCACTATGCCCGCAACGCGCCGCAGTGCCTGCAAACGTTATTCTAATGCTCCCTTTTGCTGGTACACGATTGAATAACTACAATGAATAGGAAATACTCGTCCTTTGACCTATTTAACAGTAGGCTTCGTTAGAAAACCGCCCCAATGAGAAAGTTGTAACGAGAAAAATGGAACCCTAAGTGCTACTTCCGCAAGGAATTTCTGTGACCTTCAAAGAGTGGTACCTGTTGCTTTGACGCAAAACCTAGTTGTAATTACTGAGGAAACAACTAATTGCACAAAGAAAACTTTTTCACTCTTTTCTAGCCTTAACATTGACATACACAACATTTAGTTGCGCTGTCTCGAGTACACCACCAGTTTCCAGGTGCAGACCTTGTATATATATATTATCCAGCAGAAGTTTCAAAATGTGAGTAGACAAAGTAGACATCAACAAAAATGATGTAACAAATTGCCTGGCTTGAACTAGTCACACAAGGCTGGAGTGACCAGCGAAGCTTGTGTTGCGCCTAGCCAAGATTGGATAGCAATGCCAAGCTTTCGCTAGCGATGTTATGTTTTAACTAGTAGACTAAAGTATGATTACACTTTGCTAAACATGTCACGTCACTCGCCGTTACGTAATGTTGCGATTTTAGTCATCTGGTCTAGCTATAACATTTTTTTTTCGTGGGTACATGCCATGTGCCTAGTTATTACGCCCTGTTTCCCGAATTCATTGACGCAAGAGGAAAAGAGAGCTACGCCATGTGTTTCGGAAGTGAAGCGGCGTTGATGCGAAAGAGGCGGGCGTGACGCGTGGTTGATGATAATTCCTGCTTGCACTATTAGGCCTAACAAAAATATGAAAGAGCTTCACACTTAAAAAACAAGCAAAGTAAGCATTAAAGTTGGTGAAAACAGACGTGGTATTCAAGTCTATGCTGTGGGTCACCGGCGCACCGAGATTCCTACGACTACATTGCAACATTAATGACGTCACATTTCTCCGACATTTTACTTCACTCTGCAAAAATCATGACGTCATTGATTCCGCTAAACATAATGCCACGTGATGTAATCAACCGCCATTGTCGCCTAGTCAAAGGGGGACGTGAATTGTGGAAAACTGGTCATAAATCGCATTCTTTATACACTGCGCATCATGTTAGTTGCAAAAAGCTTTCGAAGTGAACGGAAGGGGAGTAAGTACATAATCATAACAGCTTGCAGCTCACGCTGACACATGCGCGAAGAAAACACGCACCAAAACAAGCGCTTATGTTGGTCTGTGTGTTCTTCGTCTATGCCGGAACGGAATAGCAGAGAACGGAAAGGCATTGTAACCCGTCCATAAGGACCCGCGTGCTTACCCTACGTTGAAAGCTATTATGGATCTTCCCCGACTAGTCCGATGAAGCAATTTGTTACAAGTATCACTGCATTCGTGGTATTAAAAAAGAGACAGGAAAAGAAAAAGAAAATGACGTTTGCTGTGAAGTCATCATAAGCAAATGCACAACAGACGCTGCGTGTTTTTAATTCAGCCACAGATGGTAGCGTATAAAAGGCACTTATTCTTTTATAGATGAATTGTTCTAGAACAGAACCATTTTTTAGGTTTCAGTGTTTCAACAAATTATGCCACTTAAGTGGTTAGCGCCAATCTTATCGGTAACCATGACAATTTATAGCACCTTTTCGACTTTTGGACGTGTAACCAGGAAAAAGGAACGAAATTATAAAAAAATTGGGGGACCTTTCAGCTTCGTCGTTAGGAATTGAACAAGATAGCAAAATCCGGCATCTCGTATGCCCTTCAGCCGCTAAGTGCATTCTTATTATTATGTTTTGTCACACACACAGCCGTACACGCACGCATGCACACACACACAGTAGGTTGTACCGGCAAGCGCACGCGAATGCTATGTACATGCAGGTTCTTGATCTAAAGCAAGAGTCGCATGGCCTCCAAGACATACGCCACGCGCTCCCCATCTCGGGGAGGCCATATAGAGTGTCACAATGCCTGATAGATGGCAGCACATTATTTAGCGTTTGGTGTTTGCTTGATCAACGCCTCTGAAAAGACATATGTTTTTCGCTAGATGGACATAGTTGTCTATTTTCAGAGCTGTTTGAAAGTTCCTCTGCATTTTTGGCGATGACGGCCGCACTGTAACTGCACAATCCCGGCCTTTTTCAACTTAGTTTGATGGTATCCCAAGTGCGCCTACAAATCGCCGATTGGGCTCGTTTTCGTCGTGACACGTGTCAAATGAAATCCGTTAAGGAGACTCCTTCCACTACATGACATTTATGTAGTGTTTTTTCCTCGTAGCAGCTGAAAGTAACATCGTATATTTCTGGTAGGGCACCTGACGGCCACGTGAACGGCCAGGGTTTGATCGCCAATGGCACCAAAAATTTTATTGTTTATTTTATTTGCTTTTTTTAGATTTTTCGCTCATGGACGATTCTTCGCTGACGCTGACGGCGGAATTTCTGCGATACGAGCTCTCTAACGCTGTTGCGTTAAAATAAATTACGAAAAGCTCGCCATTCCACGTGATCGCATACAAGAGAACTGGTGGTTGTGCGCAAATGTGCGTGCGTCAAGACGACCAAGAGCGGGGACCACGTGGCAGCATATAGAGTTAGTGGTAACATAACTTGACGAACCGTGGCGTGCTAAACTTCCATCGCTACTCGCTACAACAATTGAACGCTACGCCGGACTGCATATCCCTCCATTTATGACATTTTGTGCTTTTAATTATTACTTCTTATTCGTTCTTGTTCGGCCTCGCACGTCAAGACACTGGGTGGGCCGTTCATTTTCATCTTCCCTGAATGCTTTGCTGGGAACCGCATTGAAATCGGATAATTCATAAGTAAACATAGCCCAGAGAAATTGGTCAGTTCGCAAAGAATTACCCTTTAGGTGGTCGAAATTTCCGGAGCCCTCCACTACGGCGTCTCTCCTAATCATATGGTGGTTTTGGGACATTAGACCCCACATATCAATAATATAAATAAAAAAATTACCCTTTGGTTTAAAAATACTTGCCGTTCTTATCTGGGGGCATTTTACACCGTTCGAATAAGCTGATGTATTTGAGCCTTCGTGGTGGTGCGGACTGGGCGTCATACAGTTGTCGATATTCTGTGCGTCACTCAGTTATCGCAGTACTTTACAACCTTTTATGCATTGACCCATCCGAAAATGGGAGAATGAATTTACATTTGCCACACGCCTCCTACAACAATCACCTAAAGAATAGTTTCAAATGACAGCCCATATTCGCAAACTTGTTAGATATATTATGCACGTGGTTTGAACCATTTCACAGTGAGTGCCTGTGTGTACGATCCTTACAAAAGAACAACGAATATGTTTACCACAAGTTGGCTTGTTTCAGCTGTGATTTAATATTTCATGGTAACAACAAAATACGTAGAACTTTTTCCAGAACGAATTAAAATACATAGCACGAAAATCCACTTTTAAGGTAACCAACAAAACCACGTGTGTTCATGCTATATGCGACCGTTGTGTTCGCAGTGCGCACAATCTAGCCACAGCAAAGAAGGGTAATTTGTGCTATCCTTCTTTTACATAGCCGCTAAATGCGCTGAAGTGATAACCTATACATTATTCATGAGTGTACTGTCTGTTATGGCGCCGTTTTTTTTTCCAGTAGCTTTGGTATACGCTCTCTCATACTGCAGCAAAGTTTTCCCAGAAGGAAAAGAAAACATGCGTTATCGATTTGCTGTTGTTGTTGCTTCACTTAAGCGACTCTCACAACGCTCACAGCCCGCTCAACTAAATTCGACATTCTTTATCTCGCACAACACGAAACTACTTTGCCATCCCTGAACTATGGTGTTCTAATGACGTTGGAGCTATGACGTTCATCAGCTCATCGGGTCACAGACTCTCAGGCTTACACCAGCGTCATTTCGCACTAGCCGCTTTTCTACGCGAGTTACCTTCAATGCCTTTTATTTATACAGCTTTAGTGGACTCCGAAGGCCGCTTTACGAAGTGGCCAGAAATCGACATGTGAGCTGGAGTAGTTTGTAGTTTATTACACGCATTGACACTAATGTTTGCTGAACCGGTGCCTCGAATGACTTTAACGCAATAAATTGTGTGATTGTGACTTGAAGGGACACTAGGAAGCTACAGGTTATTTCGAGCTTTAGTGAAGTACAAATTCACAATCCCCAAAACACCCCTTTTACCGTGACATAACGTTTGGTAAGCAGAGAAAACGCGCGAGAAGGAAATGACAGTGGAGATGCCACTGTGAAATTTCCGCACCAAACACCGCAACGTAGTTAATTTCGAAGGCGTCTACTGAGTCTTACAAATAGCTTCTACTATCGAGAAATTACGAAAAACACACTTTGAATTTCGATACGTCACGTGCGGATAATCAGCACAACAGTTCGAAATCAACCTTATAACTTAGTTTTGTCCACCAATAATGAACCTTATGACAGTCAAACGTACGGCATTACAGTTCTGAGAGCGCAGTTCATAAATCTAAACCAAGTTATTGTTTCTCTTTGGTGATCCTATAAGTCCGAGCCGTAATAGTGAAAGGGGTTTCATTTTTTCTTCGTAGCAAACGAGTTGATTTATTGCCAACCGCATTTATTACCTGCATTTTTATGTATTCGAGTTTGAGCCTCAAAGAACAGTTCGTAACGCTTGGAACAGACCATGCCTCAAAGCTTGAGAGCATTGGTGATTATTTGAGACCATTGATTTGGGATCATGTGCAGGTCCCGAATAGACAGGTTTATTCGAGAGCTTACGAGAACACCAGTGAATGCTTCTTGACTGCTTTAGAAAAGGCGACACGCTCAGTCAATGAGCAGATTATCGCAGACCATCAATATTTTCTCCCTTTAAAAGGATACAGCGTTATTGCTTGTATAGCCATCATTTTTTTAAAGCGTTTGTAAACCACACCAATTTCAAAGGTGAGGCAGTTATATCTTTCTAGCTATCACTACCCTTCTTATTGCGCTATGTTCTCCTCGCCACTGATTTCGTCAGAAAACTCTTGGAATGCCACAATTAAAGGTGGATTCACCCAAGGGAACGGAGGAGGCATTCTCACAGCGGACGGCGCATCACGTGACGTGCGCGTCATCGAAACGTGCCATCCTCGCTTCTTCCGGTCTGCTCCACTCGCGGCGCAGATGGAATTGCGTTCAGCTATTTCAATCTCTCTGCTTGACGGTCGTCTGCTCTCGATCGAGAGGATTCAGCGTCAAATCTGTCAGCATTGGTTGAATTTGCATCAGTCGTGAGAACAATCGAAACATGCCACCAATTTTTTCGCTTACAGACGCAACACAAGCACCACCCATTGGCACTGGAGATTTTACGAAGGGATAAAAGCAATGCTCATGAAGAAATACAAAGTAATGTTCATATATTACCAAGAAATGAATTTTGGAGCTCTGAAATGGACCATTCTCCATGGCTGCTTGCAATACCAAGCATTAAAATCTCAGAGGATGGCATTTTCAGAAAGACAGACATGTTCATCCAAGCTGCTCAACAACCAGCGTTTTATCAGATACACATGCGGTATCCAGGGTACATACACATTTACACAGATGGCTCAAGTATTACAACGTCTTCAACATCGGCATTTATTATACCACTGCTCAATATTCAGGAATCATTTAAAATATGTCGCATGTCCTCATCTACTACAGCTGAGCTTTTCGCTATTCTGTATGCTCTAAAGTTTTTAAACTCCACAGCAGACGCTAGAAAATGTTTACTTTTCAGCGACTCACAGGCCCCATTAAGATCACCCTCCAGTGCAAACACGACAGTAATAAGTGATAGTATGCCATGCAAAACGCTGAAATAGCTCACCCAAAGCAAACAAAGCGCAACATGAGATCAAATTTCAGTACATACATGGTCATTGCAACATTTCTGGAAACACAGCTGCCGATGAAGCAGCACGACAAGCACATCGTAAAGACGTTACTGTTTCTTTATCAAATTCGAAAAATGAATCGCGTAGTATTATAAAGACTAGAACTCTAAGAATGAGCAAAACTGCTTGGTTTGACCAAACTTCAAAGAGCTGCAATTCATATCACATTGATGCGTTTATTGAATTCAAAATTACGCTGGCATTAGATAGAAGTATGGAAACTCTACTTCACCGATTGAGGCTAGGCACCACATACACATAACATTTTTTGCACTCAATTGGCAAAGCTGAAACTACCGAATTCGAATGTGGATTTATAGGTGAAGACGCAAGTCACCTTTTCTTAGACTGTCCACATCATGAGACGCCGAGACGCCGTCTTAAATCGGCCATGTTGGCATTAGACCGCAGACCGTTTAGCATCACGAAACTTTTGGGCCCGTGGCCAACTGGAGTTTTACAGTCGCATGCTTTAAAAGCATTAACACGTTCTTAACAAGACAGCGGAATTGCAGGCAAGTACTAAGAAATAACAAACATTAATTTGTAAAACACATGTACTTATTATGTGCAGTATCATGTGGCACCCATCATGTGTGTTTAGTGAAGTGGATGACGTGTCGACTATTATGTGCACAAGAGCAAATACATCTTCATAAGGACCAGACGTGTGCTCGGCTGTTTTGTGCTGGTTGGACCAAATATTAACGAGGGACATTATCAGAGACTTCATTCGTTGACTTTCGAATATTTCCTTAACACTTTGTCGTGATATGTGCGTATAAGTGTGTCTTTGCATATCTGTGCCCGAGTGTTCTATTTTTCGTGCACTGCTTTGTATGTTTTACTTTAAGATACGTGTTCAAGTTTCACTTAAGGGCTAAGGAGTAGCCGGCGTCATATTTGTGCGCCAACATCTTCTTATATATCATATAATTAAAAAAAGCAGGCTGTTTACTTGAAATTCACATGTTTAGTTGTGCGGCAACGACCGAATGTGTTTCGTGTGACAGTGGAAGAGGCGAGTGGTTTTTGGTGGTTTCGGTTGTGGATTGGTCGTTTTCATTCACAGCGCGCTGCATAAGCATAAAGTCGAGAGTATACACCAGGATTCCTCGAGCGTAGGTCTGGCTATGTGCATGTGACGTGTTCACTGTTGCACCGGATGAAACTAATCACGTGACTATTCGGTCTGCGGAGCAGCCGAAGTTTGCTTTCGCGTGTGAATCTAGCTCAAGCAGGGAGCCAGTCAGGATTTGCTGGTGTTCGACTACATGCTGCTTTATCCCCTTTCGCAGTCGCAAAGGCGGAAAACCAGAAAACAAAGCGAAATCAGTTCATCGTGCACGCGACATAGTCATGCCATACCAGGTAGACGAGGCACGCGACTGCATGGGAAAGCAGAATAGGCAACAATTCACGACAAATACCTCCCGTATATCAGACAATTGAGAGCTTATTTCATCCTGACGTTGCGTAGTTTTTTTTTTTTTTTTGAACAGCTGACACCACAATTTGTGCCTAAAATGCTGCAAACGCCGGCAGAGAATAGCGCGCTTCTTGTGTGTACTTTCGGGTGGTGCCATTCAATTTTCTTACAGGTTTCCTTTTTTTGGAGGGGCGAATTTTCTTAAGCGGCACTTGTTCGTCCCTCGTAGCTGTATTAGTGTGTAACAAGTATAACATTTCGACCTCCAAGATGGTGCCGGTGAGAGCTTTAGTCTGGGCGTTGTTGAACAATAAAAGATAGTGCTCGATGTACATGCCAATGGCTGCTGAGGGGAATGAGAGACAGGAGCATTCGGCATTTAGTTAACGCGCACTCTGCAATCCCCATTATCAGTCATTGGCATGTACATTGAACACTACCTGACAAGAAAGGGTTGCTACGTTATACTCGCTAGGTGTAACCTCCTTAGTTTTAGAAAGGTTTAGCGAGCATTGAGCCGCAGTGCCATGAATACAATGAACTAGTATATTCCATGAATGAACTCGAGGTGATTAAACGTGGGAAGTAGACACGAAGCGCTAGCCGTAAGAAAGTAAAAGCCGAATTCTCCTGTCTCTCATTTCCCATTAGCAGCCATTGGCATGTACAATGAGCACTAACTGACACGAAAAGGTTGCTACGTATACTCGATGGGCGTAACCTCCTTGGTTTCAGAAAGGTTTAGCGAGCGTTGGGCCGCAGTGCCATGAATACAGTGAACTAGTATATACCATGAACTCGAGGTGGTTAAAGGTGGGAAGTAGACCCGAAGCGCAAGCCATAAGAAAGTGTGCGTGTGCCACCTCTCGTTTAGTCCTTGTAATGTCCGCTGGATGGCGGTGCTTCTATATGGGGAATATATGATGAAAAGATGCGAGATGGTGGTACTTGGAATGTTGAATAGATGGACGAACGGACACACAGACAGATGCATGGATGGATGCATGAACGGACGCAGGGGCGGATGCATGGACGAACGCAGGGACGGAGTACGAACAGACACACGCACGGACGGGCGGATGGACGTATGGACGGTCACACAGACGGATGCATGGACGGATGGAAGCAAGAACGAATGGACGGACGAATTCTTCGCCCCACTCTTCCGTCTTCACTCCGTGGATATGCTGCCATTTTTTACTCGATTTATGCCATTGCGGGAGACCAAGCAGCCAAAGGAACAATCTTCGTCGACATCATTGATTTTTGGTCACAATATCCCAACAGAATATAAATAGCAAGAAGAAAGCGCAAAGACAGTAAAGAGACATTCGCGACGGCAGTGTAGGCTGCAATAAAAATTCACGACATATCCACGGAGTTAATGATCAAAAGTGGGGCGAAGCGTCCGTTGGTCAGTTCGTCCGTCCGTTCATCCGTCCGTGCTTCTGTCTGTCCCTACGTCTGTGCGTCCGTTCATCTAGTGAACACTCCCAGTACCGCCATCTCGCATCCTTTCATCATATACAAGTACGGCCATCCAGCGGGCAATCTGAAGACTAAACGAGAGGTGGCCCCTACTACATACTACAAACACGGGACGCCCAGCCCACAGCATAAGGAGCTTCGCCTCTAGGAGGACACCACTCCATCCTTTTAATTTTAATATTTCGCAACTCCGCCTCGCGACATGTGGGGTATACGATGCCATTTTGGCCACGCACTCGCGTGTTTACCACCACAAAATGACGGCTGTACGTCGTTTTTGTCTTTTTCTGGTCACATGGTCCCGAAAATTAGAAGTTTAGTGTTGAGCAATCTGACCAGTGCCTTCATCAGTGTCGCGACTACGTAAATGTACGTTGAAAATGGGAACAATGTAACCTAAGACGTGTTTCTACCATGACTTCTCGCAGACCTGTGCTCTTTGACTAAGTACGGAAATGGTACGTATGTTCATGGCAGCAGAACTACCTTGGAACATCATTTCTTCCTATATATTGATGTTGTCAATGGTGGAGAAACGATAATGTGAGAGCTCGTGCGTATGCAAACTAACATCACTCTCGTAAATGTGCACCACGTCATCGTTGTGGCTAACGTATCACTATGCGCAACAGTAACTTATTTTCCATGATTGTTCTTGGAAAAATACGTGAAATGGTTTTGGTTAACGCATGCTGCGAGATTCATGACTCGTTATAATTGTCATTCTTTTATTCATGGCTGCCGGTATAGCATCTTTTACCTCTGTATAATTTGCTTGGAAAAAAAGAACTTCATGCGACCTACATAAATATGTGCTCCAAGCTATCCGTCATACTGAGCAGCAGATTAATACTAGGTTCTGTTTGCGGAATAATAAAAATGCCTCGAGGTGATGTCAGAAAACGAAGGTCTGGCCATAAGAGGCATCGTAGTAGAAGGCTCCGCAAACATTGACCATCCGGTTTTCTTTCACGTTCACTCACATGTCACAGAACATGGGTCCTCTAGCATTTCGTATACGTCTAAGTACAACCACCATGGCAGGGTTCGAACCCGCGACCTTTGGGTCAGTAGCAAAGCACTGTAACCACTGCTCAACCGCAGCCGACCGCCGTTAGCGTTTTTGCAAGCTCCTAGTTACTGCATAACTCTGGCAAAGAAGGCGCCTGCGTTGCTATATTCTTCGCGAAAAGGGTGAATTTTTATTTGCTATTTTCAATTGTTCTTTGGTCTACGTCAAACTCGATTTGCCGCTCGAGTGAGTGCGGCTTAGCGCCCGTTCGTCTTCATTTTTCTCTCGTGTGCTGGTGAGTGCTTCACTTCAAACAACGCCTAAACTACATGACTGAAAAGGCAAAGAAAGAAAAACAATCGCAGCAGGACGTTCGCCTGCGCGAACATCATTTCAATAGCTTCGCAGCGTCAGCCAAGTTAAATGCCTTTTTTTTTCGCTCTTGCAATCGATTGATATATTTTGTCGCTTCGCTATGTCGTATATTTTTTCACGTCTTCTGTGTACGCAAGCATGCGACACCTGAAATTCTTCTAATAAAGCTAATAGCTAGGCTTACTGTCAACGCTGTCACGCTATTGTCGCTTGGTCCTCAATTATTTAAATGTCGTTACCATATTCACAACAGCTTACTGAAAGGCGTGCTTCCACGCGGATTTATCTTTTCAAGCAGTAGAATAATTAAATAAGTTATGCCCTCGTAATGAGTTGTCAGCACAACACTTTGCTGCATAAAGTACCGGGTATATACTAATAAAGCAGTGCAGCCTGAAAACTTTATTAACGTTGGTACAGCTGTTTCACTCACAGCAGTTGCCTACTTTTGCCGTTTTCTTGTTATATATGACAAATTATTCGCGGCTAGTGACGCGAGGGTTCCTCAAACTGGATTAATTAACAAAGTAACGCAGGATCGTCGTAATAACTGTAGCTTCCTCGAAGATAGCTTCGAGAATTCGGGTATTGCGTGCCGCGGCAGGCTTTTATTTCCAGTGAGGCACTCTAGAATGCACTTAAAGGGTGAACACCAGCAGCGTGCGTTTGCAGGGGATGGAGGCGCATTCTATTTGATTGTGATCAAAGTGGCTGACTGGAATGAATGAATGAATAGACTTTATTTAAAGTCCGGCAGTTTTACCTGGCAAGGTGGGGGAAGATAGGGATTAACCCCTGTTCTTTCCCCATCTCCGTTGATTATGATGGCGGTGCCTCAGGTGACTGCTTGACGTCCTTGCACCCGGGCGGCATCTTCAGCTTGCCGGCAGCAGTGACCGCAGCCGCGGTGGAGGCCGGCCCCTGGCTCTCGCGCGGTGGTGGCAGCAGCAACTGGCCTCGGATTTCGTCCCTGCCTTCGTGGCTGAGTGGAGCAGTTTGATGAAAGCTGATAATTTTCTGTTACCTGGTAGGCAAGTATACACCTATTTACTATGTAGGATATTAAGATACATGCTGTCTATTACTAGAATGGCATGATGGGGATGACGATGATGATAAAAAATTTCACTTCGGTCAAGAGAAGGCGCCGGGGAGACCCCACGTCACCCGGCTAGCCATAGGTATAGGGGCCACCAAGACGAGCCTGGTGGTCCCATCTCATTCATGTTCGAGTGCCCTCGAACATGAATGACGTCATCACAGGTACTTTTTAATGCACTCGAATAGCGATTTCACGCAGTCGTCTTTACGCACCGACCCCTTCACTGCGACAGATGACGTCGCTGATAACCAGTTATGGGTGGACATGCCCCATTAGAGCTTCCGGAGCTTATTTCTACTAACATATCTATGCTCCGTGACCTAATTCACTGTGGTGTCCATGAACACAGATACCGAAGATGGCAGACTTTGACACCACTCTACCTTCGCGCTAGCCCTTTTCTCGCCCAATGACAGTTTTACTGTCGCACTCGTACTACTACGCGCTATTAAGCCTCGAAGATACTATTACGCGAAGAGACGCAGCTGAGAGGCTATAGAAAATGAATTTATTTGGGCACATCTCCCCAAAGCACCTGCACAAAGCACTCTACAAACCATCTTCGTCAACAGTCTTTGTCTCTTGATAGTGGCTCGTACCATCACGACCGGCGTTAATAACATCATCTAGGAGCGTTAAATTAAGGCACATATTCAAGTAACATGAGCGCTTCGGTGAGCTGGTAATTCATTATATAGAAAAAATTCAACAGCGTGGCAAAACCTGGAAAGACAAAAGGGAGGCGACGCAACGCTATAGCCTGTGTCTGACTTTTGTCTGTCTAGCTTTGTCCACGCTATTGAAATTCTTCTACATGTTAAAAGCAGACAGCAGATGCATTGCAGTAGCACTTGGGTAAACTGACTTGAACCATATTAATTGATGCCGTGGCAGGAGCTAAGGGTGGATCGGCCGGGTAATCTACTTCACGCACAGGCATTCTATGTTTGGAAGAGGGAGAGGGGCGTCAAACACCGACAGTTTTGCTATCTGAAACCACATATATTTCGAATTATTAAAATTGTGCAGCAGTATAAAGAAACCGCGAAAAATAAAAAAACCTCACAGCATATCCACGGAGTGCATAATGATGAGTGGGGCGAAGTATCCATCAGTCGGTCCGCGCTTCCGTCCACCCTTGCGTCCATCCATGCTTCAATCTCTGCTTCTGTCTGTACAAACATCCATGCATCCGTTTTTGCATTCATACGTGCGTCCGTCCATGCGTCCCTGCGTCCATCCGTCCGCACATCGTCCACCTGTGCGCCGGTCCACGCGTCCTTCCGTGTGTCCATCCATGCATCCATCCACCCATCCATGCGCCCGTCCACCCATCCGTGCGTCCGTGCATCTTTCTGTCTGTCCATCCGTTCGTCCGTGCGTCTCTCCATCAGTCCGTTCATTTAGTGAACACTTCAAGTACCACCATATCGCATCTTTTTCAAATATATTAACCATTAGAAGTACCACCATTCAGCGGACATTCCAAGGAATAAACGAGAGGTGGCACGGCCATACTAGAGGAGCAGCCAGCGAGCACTCTTTGAGGGTTTGCGCTTCGTGTCTACTTACAACCTTTCATCACCGCTAGTCCATGGCACTGTGAGCTAAACCAGTGTTTAAAAAAATTATTGTCACAAACGTCAATAACACTCAACAGAACATTTTCTACTTAAGTATACAATAACGATGATGACAAAACAGACGTCATTAAAATGAACATGGATATGAGATGACGTTGAAGAAACATGTACATTCGATGGTTCATACAAACACAGCCACAAAAAATATTTCAAGGTAAACAAGAGACACAAATAAAACATGAATATGTATATTTTGCATATTCACATGTTGGCATGCAATTTCTGATGGCGCATCGACACATCAGCCTACCATTACCAGGCCAGCCGAAAGGCAAGTTTCACTCGTCCGTCACAGACCGACACAAAAGGGCAAGACCAGTGCTGAAGAAATTCCTCTTCACCGATGAAGAAGAGCTCCTTTGACAAAACAGAGAGCAGGTCCGAGTACAATCACTCTATGACCGGGAGGAGCGCGTGGCGGCGGCGGCCCGCTGCAACCGCCTCGCAGTGGTTGCGCCAGAGCCAGAAAGAGCCGGCAACAATGAGAAGACAAGCGAAGCGGCCTCTCAAACAACGCCCAGATCAAACGAAGCGATTCATTCTGAGACAGTGTAATCCAGCAGGTACGGCTCTCCAAAAAAATGCGAGCAATCACAATGCCTCAGAAAAGGCTGAATTGTGTCTCGAAGGGAGCAGTTCGGGCATGCTGCTGACTGATCCACTCTCCACCTTTTGAGGCGGTCGAGAGTGGGAAGCACACCCGATCCCAGGCGCCACATGAAGTCCCGGAGGTGTCCAGGCAGAAAAGAAGCCGTTAACCTACTTCAAGACACCCGTCTAAAGTGAGCACGGCGGGCTGGAGGGATCAACAGAAGCAACAAAGCAGCAGTTGTCTCAACTATGTCGTTGTTCAACACATCTGTGCCAGGACAGGTCGACTGAACATGGCGAAAAAATGCAACAGTTGCTGCAAAAAACGAAGGAAGTGTTATCGACTGTGGGCCTTGTTAAGGTGCACATTGGGCATCAAATGCCGAAGGTGAGTACCCAGAAAGTAACGCGCAAGCGTTCGTGCGGGAGATTCCTGCTGGCACTGCCCAAAAGGAAGCGCAGTGCCAGCAGCGACAGTGTATGGACACTTAAGGGAAAGCAAAGCCTGCCTGAGAATGCTGCTGTCACAGTGCCACACGAGAGACCAACTCAGTGCCGCCTGCCCAGAAAAAGGAACACAAAGCAGACTGCAGTGATCGCACGATACGTAAGGACGGTTGCACGACGTGAGAAAGGTACCAAATGCGACCGCAAAATACAGTCTGATCAAGGTACCTCCGCTCAAGAAGCGGAAAGTCCCGTGCATCCTGAGTTTTCAGTCTCACTTCTTCGAGAGCGTTTGACCAAAAGGATTCGCAAATGCCGTAGTGGTTGTATAAAATACCTGAAATACAAAGGGACGCGGCTGGCTGAATGGGAAAACTGGCGCTATGCCTGGAGGTTGGAGAGCCGATGAAGAAATAGCGGGATTTGGAGATGTTCAACACTGCACCTGAAATGTCGCCATAATGGGAAAATACACGCAGGCTGAATGAAAGGCTATCCTCAACTGAAAGGTACAAGGTTATGTCGTTAGCGAAAGCTGTGACTTTCACGACACTGCTACCAGGAAGCGCAATACCCCGTACACGTGAGTCCACGTCAAGAGCACGCAAATATGGCTCAAGGCTGAGCAAAAACAGCACAGGAGACACTGGACATCTCTGACGGACCCAACGCGTATTGGAAAAGGTGGCACTTTCCCAGGCATAGAAAACTAGGGTGCTTTTTAAACAAGTGTAGGTATTTCTGATTATTTCCGCAAATGAATGAGAAAAGCCAAAGGCTGTGAGCACATCAAATATATACGTATGCTCTAGTCGGTCAAAAGCTTTTTCCTGATCCAAAGACACAAGGATACCACGCGCGGACCGCGACAGAGTATAGGCTATGATATCACGTGTGGTGAATGTCAACCTGTGTATTTATCGTCCAAGCATGAATGAAGTCTTGCAATGGCCTACCAGGGAGTTCAACAGACCCCTCAAACGTTGAACGACTACCGTCGCGAATATCTTATAGTCAACGTTCAAGAGCGTGATAGATCTTCAATCTTCAGGATTAACAGAGGAAGCATCACCCTTTGAGATAAGCACAATGCGTCCATCTCGAAAACTGGATGGAAAGACACCGTCCTCGTAACATCACTGGATAAGCGCGATAAAGGTAGCACAAAACACATTCCTAAATGTCAAATAAAACTCAACAGGAAAACCATTTGGCACAGGCGCCGTTCCTCGTTTGATAGATTTCAGTGCCGCCTCGGCCTCTTCAGCCGACGATGGGATGTGTAGGCAATTCGTAGCTTCTTGGGGAATACGGGGCAAACATTTAGGCATTGGCGGTGTTTCTTCACACCTTGTCCGAGTGGTCGAAGAAGACATATCTTCAAAATTCGCCAAGAAAACAGATAGATCACGCGTAGGAAGCGGCTGCGCAGGTGGCATTGGTGCTGCCATAGAGACGGATGGGCTGTGATTGAATAAAAAAGAATGTCTCACTTATGGGTTGTCTCTACAGCGCCACACTGCTGCCGCCAGAGACGTTCAGCGCGCAAAGCAATGCGTAACTCCATTGCAGTGTCAACAAGCTCTTCAGAAACGCGTCGACGAAGCGAACGCCCCTCTACTGAGCAACGCAGGCGCCACTGCGTTTTAAGCGCATCCCAATATTCAGGACCGGACGCCATTAGACACGCACGTATTGCGCGTGACAAATCTGATCTTGAGCACGCGTCCTGCAGAACGTGAACATCAAGACGCCGTGGCTTTTCCGCAAAATAATATCCTAGGAGGTTACGCCCAACGAATGTAACGTGACAGCCTTTTCTGGTGAGATAATGCTGAAAGTGCGTCCTTTGTTACTACTTTTTTTAGTAAACATCAAATTCAAGGTAAATTTTATTGGAGATTAAGTCACCGAACCTAGTTTTTTTAGGTTACTTTATCAGAAACAACTATATTTTTATTTATGATTAATCAGCGCGGGTTTCTTCATCAATCAAAAGAGTGCGCGCCCACATTTTTTGCAGTCCGGACGTGAAGGTGGCTACCTACTACTACTACGACTATTACAACTGCTACATACATCGTGGACGCACGACCCACGGATTAAGGAGCTTCGCCCCTAAAAGAGAAAGCAACAGTAAAGGAACGCATACCCTGCGCGCTTCGTGAATAGAAGGAACAGTAGACCTAGAAAAACAAAAGAGATTCCATGTGCAGTCACCTATTTTCAATGACCTTCTAACTAACGCTCGTGAAATGTTTATACGTTCAATAAAAGTGCAATTGAGGTTTGAAGTCGAGACTCGCTCGCTGGAGTCCGTGCCGACCGGTTGTGTCCTCGCAATCTCCGACGTCAGCGTAGCTCTGGCCGACTGGGCTCGCCCTACGTCATCTCCTGACGCCGACGACCTCCGACGACAGTGTAGCTCTGACCGACTGGACTTGCTCTACGCCATCTCCTGACGTCGACAAAAGCTCTCGCAAGTGGTGCCCCGTCCTCGGACTCCTGTGACCATGTTTCCATCTTTTCTATCTCTCCTATCCCCTCGATTTGTCGTCGTTCTCTCTGGCTTACCTCATTTCTCTTTCTCTCTCTCTACACCTTTATTCCTATCTTTTTAATCCCACCTCACCCCCATCCTTTGTGAGCTACTGCTGAGGTGTCGCACCCTGATGCAGACAGTTGCGGGGCTCACTTTTCTTTTTTTTTCCTTCTTCTAAACATAACACTCCCCCCCCCCCTCCAGGTTTGAAGTCAGTTCGTAACACACCGATCAAGTTTCTTGCGTCGTGTATCTCAAAGGGCGCCTAAGAGCAAATTGGTTTTTCGTGTTTTAGTGGAGTACAAATTCACAATCGCGCATACGCCACTCTTACTGGGACACGATGGTTGGTGAGCAAAAAAAAAAACGCGTGAAAAGAAAATGCGGGGGGAGACGACGCGGTCGAGAATCCCAAACGCCGTGACGTACTAAATTTGAAGGCGTCTGCCGAGTCCTATATTTATACAAAGCTTCTACTCAATAAAAATGAAGTACATTCTGATTTGTGGGTGCCAGGGACCTGGTATACAAAGTTTCCAAATATATCAGCCAGCTAGTGTTGTGAAAACATTAAAATTACATTTCAAAGTTTCGTACGTCCCGCACGCAGAATTAGGCGCGAGATGTAAAACTGAAAGTTCTAACCTTGATTCTCACCAATAATGAACATTTGATAGTGGAACATATTGTATTAGAGTTCTCAGAGTACATTTATTCATCTCAACAAAGTCATTTTTATAGTCTCTTTAAAGAATGGGATCGACAAGGCGACACATTGAACATATCTGCGCAACTAAATAGAATTGATTGAACACTCTTTGCTGGACCCCCAACGCTTTTCCCTAGTAAGGAGAAAAACCTTTTTAATTACAATACGGCAACTTTGTCTGCCAGCTACATCAACTGCACTGAGGTTATTTGCTACTTCTGTGCTGCGTCACTTGAGCAGGAATGCATGTATTGCAGTAGAGAAATCGATAAGCGAGCAATAATCGAATTCATTCTCATCTATCTGACACACGTAAGAGAGAGCTACATCGATCGCTATAGAATTTTAGCCGATGGCCTTTTGTTATAATGATGTCTTATTGTTTGTGTCAAAGACAAGCCAAAAAGATTTAGTTAGCAGCATAAAATTAAGATTCATACGCAACACTTCGACTTTATATTTCACGCCGTAACCTCTAGCATGGGATTCAAAAACAATATTGAAGACCATATCTTCCACCTGACCTTCGGGCAATGCCTGTATGCTGGGGATGCCAATAATTTCAAGAGCATCGTTATCACAGAGCAAAAATAGCATAAGTTCCTTTCCTGCGTCGTCCATTGCGTCAGAAGTATTGTGCACAAAAACTGAAAGTCAACTAGCGTGACCTACTGGCCATTTTTAAAGTTCTTTCTTCCGTCGATTCATACACGAACTGCTCGCGGAGTGTCCGGCAGGTATGAATTGCACAGGTTAAGACGCAAGGATTACAAACTCAATAATAATGAGGCAACTTCAACCCTTTCCCGGTGGCAGTGCCTCTAAGCCGCGGTATACGCGAGCCTGGCATGTTGTAATCGAGGACGTCATACAGATTTCTGCGACGTATCGTAATTGCGTAAGTCTGCGGCAGCAGCGTCTCGTGTAAAATATATTATACGATGTTAATAAAGGGTTTCATTCGTGATGCTAAAGCTCATGAAATGGAGCGGCGGAATGGGCTGTCGACCAAGAAGGATTAAGACTATACTGGTACCATAACTACTCCCGAGGAAGTTGATTGCGGCAATGTATCGCGGTTCTGTGGAAATATACACAAAGTTTGCATGAAAGCGGCGGGTTCACTGTATAACGATAATTTGCAAGAGCCATCGGTTATCAATCGTGCTACATATTCCGCCGCCGACGCATAAGAAAATGTTGTGTGATAAGCTGAGTAACTGAGTGACATTGCGTTAAATGCGAAGCATTACTCAGCGAACATCTGTGACTTCGAGCGTGTCTGTCTGTCTGTCTGTCTGTCTGTCTGTCTGTCTGTCTGTCTGTCTGTCTGTCTGTCTGTCTGTCTGTCTGTCTGTGAAACCTGTCACATGTCTTGTTGACCTTGCTGCCTTTCCTTCTTCTTCCTCGTCTCTCCTCCTCCAGACCGAAGCATTGTTGGGATTGATATCAAATTTAGTATAACATAGCTTGTCTGTATGATGAACATTATTTACTGCTCATATCATGAAAATAATAACTAGGTTGTCATGAACGGTATGGTTTACACGCTACGGCCGTGGTGCTTTTGTGGCCGTTTCTTTAAGTTGATGTAATGAAAATTTGTATGAAGAGACATTTGTGCATGACCATTGTAAATGGCAAATGGCAATGAAAATCTTGACGCGAATTCTATGTTCAACATAATCTACTGACAGCCGTTTCGCTAGCTTAACACATACCAAATTTAGTATGGCGTGATATGACTGTATGAGGAAAATAAGTGAGAAGTGGAAATATGGAAATTATGACATGTCATATGCGACACGATTTGCGTGCCACGCCAATGGCATGCTCTCAGCAAGTTTCCTATAGCTCCTTATACATCAAAACTTGTATTTTGTGACGTGAATTGATGGCGAACCTGAGTGCCAGGTGGCACATGAAAATAATGCCAAGAATATAACTTACAAGGTGATTTTGATGTCACGCTCGTGGAGCACTCACGGCCGTCTTGCTGGCTTGATAAGCATCAAAATTGATATTGCGTGGCACCACAGTATGACGAACATGAATGACAGATTCTAACATGTACCTCAGGAGATTCACGCAATATACATAATGATTCGCTCCTTGCTGGCTGCTTTATATTACGTGGATTCCCGGCTTACGCGTATGCCCAGCCACGGTGGTCTAGTGGCTAAGGTACTCGGCTGCTGACCAGTAGGTCGCGGGTTCAAATTCCGGCTGTGGCGGCTGCATTTCTGATGGAGGCGGAAATGTTGTAGGCCCGTGTGCTCAGATTTGGGTGCACGTTAAAGAACCCCAGGTGGTCGAAATTTCCGGAGCCCTCCACTACGGCGTCTCTCATAATCATATGGTGGTTTTGGGATGTTAAATCCCACATATCAATCAATCAATCGGCTTACGCATATGGCAAAATTTTGTTCAGGCTTTCAACTAAAAAGTACAATGACATCCCACTTAAAGTTGCTTGTTCTCTTTTTCTATATTCTTTGTGAGTACTTTGCCTTAAATGTTGCCTTCGGTGCATTTTATTGTTTTTGCTTTGTTTGATTTATTTACAGTGCAAGTTAGTACTTACGTCGGCCTAGAAAAAAGATTCCGCTATAATTTCATTTTTCATAATAATTTGTTTTTTTACATGAACAATTTTTTTGTCTGATAGGCTGATATTTATCCTAGTACCCCATATTTTCGAGTAGCCAGCTTGCTTCCTTCCTGTTCTCTTCGACTGTGTTTGCGATACTTATGAGCAATAAAGGAAATATTATGGTTGGAACCAAACGTATAGTAGTGGCACGCCTCTTCACAAAGAAAAGAATGTCTAGTCAACGCCAGTCACCACTGCTGCAACGTACTCACAGGACACCCTAACCACGCAACTGCTGACGTATCCTATTCGTACAGTTTCTTTTTCGTCTCTAATCCCCATTCCATCTCCCTTTACTGCAGGGTAGCACACCGGATGCTGATATAGACGTCAAACAGGCACTTTTATATGAAGATTAGGGTGATCCGTATTGATTTTCTTGATCGTGATGAACTCTATGGCCGCTGCTACACGCACCTAAGTTAATCCGGTTAGAGCTTGGGTCAGTTGAAATGAACCTAGTGGCAGTTGCGTGCTGTGAAACATGCCATTGACAAAACTCAGCGTACGATATTTCAATAGAGCCATTTATCAGCAATATGTTATTTGTAGCAAGTACCGCTCGAACGTCAAAAGCATTACGTGCCCCTACAAACGTAATTTCATAAATTCATCATTCGGCACAGTTTTTTTTTTTTGCACTTACCTCTGGTTCTGTGCGAGAATCTTAATCTTCACTTTTGATTCTTATGGCGCCTGCTCGTAGCTGTCTAGTCGCAGCGAAACGGCAATCTCGTTGTACACGCTAGAGTTACACTTCTGGCGCTTAAAGTGTCCCAGTTGCAGTTGAATGTTAGACCTCGCGCCTGGGAGTTTGCCAACTCGTTAGCATCGAGGATGGTTCCATATACGTGTGGGCCAACGTGTGCTGGGAACCAGATGATGTGGTTTTAGTGCGTGAAACTGGCAGCAGAGAGAACTCCAGTGGTCTCCAGGCAGGCTGAATCCGTCATGGAGGCTCGGCTCACGAGTCTGTGTAAATAGCGGTGCGCTTGGTGGTAGCAAGAGCTAGTGCCACCATAATCTGTTCAGCGTGATCTGTATTCGTGCGTAATAAAGTCAGCGACGACAAATAGTCGTTTTCAAGTGCGGTGACTACTGACACAAAGGGACCCGAGTAACCGTACTGTGCGCTGCACTAATGAATGCCATTTTACCGTCCATAGCGGCTGCAATCTTGAGTAGGGCTAGCGCCTATACCTTCCTTGACCCCTCATTACGGGTGGGGGTGCATGTTTTGGGATTCGGGGGATACTGTGAATTCGTCGTGCACTATTCGAGAAGCTGGCACTGTCTTTGTTAGATCAACGAAAGACAGTACCTACCACAAGCGTAAACATGCTATCTTTCGTAATTTTACTAGTGTACAAGCTTTACTTATGGTGAACAGTCTCAGAATAAGTAAACAATACCAGAACACGGGATAAATTTCACTTGTTTCAAGTTTTTGTAGCGCTATTCATGAAACAGCAGCAACAAGTGGAAACCACAACGACAGAGGACGAGTGTGAAGATATCTGTTTGTCTGAATTGTTATTTGCACTTTTTTGCTCTGTTACTTGAGTTGTGTTGAACGACCTAAGAAAACCAGTAACCGTTTACACCGGTACATTTTTTTCCAGCAAGGCTAAGGCTGTAATAATAGAAGAAGTATTCATAACTCATCCATTCGTCACACAATATCGTCGTAAATATAAAACTGTTGATCTCGAGCCATTTCATACAGAAAACTGTCAATGCAGGAATACCAAGAAACATGCCTTGTTGAGGTACATTTAGGGATAAAACATAGTACGCCTACACTTTCTAAAAGCATACGCATCGCATCTCGGTCGATACCTTGGCTCCTCAAACAATGCGTTGAGGTGTCTGCTCAATCAACACAATGTCTGCAGTTCTTATCATGTTCGGCCTTTCCTGCTCCACTGCGACTACCATGAAGTTTCGTTGCTAAATGCCAGTGTGCGAAGCTGGGTGGGTTGCCTGTCATTCGACTTCCGTTACACAATTTGCCTAATCCCCGCTAGTGTTCCCGGCAGTCTTTTGAAACTTAAAAATGACGGCACCCAATGTGAGAGTTCTCTAGATATGTACCAGTCAGCCTGTCGTAATGATTGGATGCACCGTAACACTTGAGACAGACGCTTTCTTCTCGCACTCATTATATGAACTGGATTGCTCCCACTTCAATCACGTTTCCTATTTCGCATGCCAAAAAGAAAAAAAAGCCTGAGAGCAGAGGAACAAGCAGAGGGAATACAGCTTGTGTGGCAGAGAGGAGTCGCTGCTTCAGCGAGAATCTTTGACACTATTTGTCAAACACGAGCCTCGCTCCTCTCATATCGCGGAGCATGTTTCGCTTCTGACCCTGGAAGGTTTGCTGCGAGCATGCTTGTCTGACATTTTTCCCGACAGTGGTATCGTAATACCACGTCAAATCCGCAGTGCCTGCTCACTTGACAGTCCTTTCCACAACCCCCGACCCGTCTTCTCACATTGCTCGCGCAGCAAGAACGCCTCTAGCATTGTCCAACCACCCCAATATCGTATACTGCTTGTCGATCTCGGTTGTACAAAGAGCAGCGCCCTTTTCCATTACTGGGGGTGGTGGCTCGAGAGTAGCAAGTAAAGAAACAAGACACGCGAATAGCTGACGTCAGAAAAATAGAGCCCACAGAAGATAGAATTTCGGTGTTCTCCTTGGGGGACGTGAAGCGTGTGCATCCAATCCTCGCAAGGGCACGAAGCGTGCAGCTTGAGATCGTATTTGCTTAAAAACCTTATCCTATTACAATTCTGCCTTGTTGACAAATGCGAATGTGATTCGTTGCTTGTTTTTCTGTCTACAATTCAGTTTACTGGTAAGAAAAAAGTTTCATTGATTTCTTTCGAAGAATAACTTGCAATGATGAAGGAATGCCTTCCTGCGACGATGACTGAATGAATTGTGAGAACGTCCGGGTGCCGGAGTGAAGTTTTGGATGTAAGATGTGTAGTGAGTAGATGTTCGCCTCCTGCGTAATGCGGAGCTTAATGAAAAAGGTATAAAAAGTAGCGCTGATCTGTACGAGCATTTTGTAGCACCACTTAACAGTCCTTTGCTTTTTGTGCTCTTCTGTTGCTTTTGGTTTTACTAGTTTCGCAGGTGTTTCCACTTGTTTATTGCTTGGTACTAACAAACACAAAATGCATCAATGCTTTCTTCGGCAGTTCTCTTATCTGTCGTGAGCAATGCGTAAGGGTTGTGCGGTTTAGAAAAAAGTGGTTAACAATTTCTAGTACATGGTATTCTACAATAAGATAGCCTATAGCCGTCCCAGGCGTCATACTTTATGAGGATGGATCGCAAAGTGGGAGTGTGTTTAGAAAAAGTGGTAAACAATTTCGAGTACTCAGTGCTTCACTATTGGAGAGCATAAAGCTATCCTGTGTGCCTCATAATTGATGAGGCCAGCGTCGGCGAAAATTGCGCCCGAAGGACAACATACACAACAGATTTGGGGCAAATAGAGTGCACGGTGTGGGAAAGGCGTACCGTAAATAGCAGCCGTCCCGTAAACGCTATGTAGTGGTGAAGCAGCTCAGGCTCGAGGCTTATCTGTACACGTCTTTGTCCGCCGCGAGGAGATGCGTGGGAGTGCATGAGACACACAAAATGTTGACAAATAGAGTAATATAAATCACCATTGTTATGAAACAGTATAAAGCACCTAGGAGTGCAAATCCTTTTTACTAGTCGGCAATTGCGACGTATTCATTATGAACCCAAAGTTCACTGTCACGCTCGCTGTCCCATTTCATGGTACCCTGTCCACGCCAAGGAGGTATTTAAAAAATGCTGGAGTGGAAATCAGTGCCCAGGAGTGAAGCCCTACCCACCGTGAAATGGCGGCTGAGGCTGCGATCTTACAAGGGGTATAATGAGCTGTTAGCGCTCGGCGATCGAAAAGAAGCGTTCTCTTTTCACGCCCAACGAGTTCAACGGGGGTATTTATCGGATCAGAGAGTGCTCAAAGTGCATCTTTTTGATACTAGTTTTCTGTATCAAGCCTTGAATGCAAGGCAAATATTATTGGAGAAGAAATCATCAATACCCGTCACTATGTGTTGCTTCATCAAAAACAACTAGATTTTAATTTTTAATTTACCCATCCTTTAGACTAACAAATAAAAGGCACTTCATTTCTGAGTGGGCACCCCCAGAGAACAGCACGGTTCCGACATCTCTGTAGGGTAAAAGCTGGCTTCATTATTGCAGGCAAAGCATTGCGGGAGCTTCCACTCAAGCATTTTTTTTAAACCTCCTTGGTCCACGCTAACTCTCCCATGTGATAGTCTGACCATATGTGTTTATGCGAAAAAAATTGTTTACAATATACGAACAACAATTATAATTGTGGCAAAACAATGTAAGACAGAAGCGCACACACTTAATATTATAAAAGAGTATAAAATGTAGCACCCATATTCGAGGACAAACATGTTCGTATTTTCAAAGCATGAATGCGTGACGAAACGGTGAAGACAGTTTCTGCCGGAGTTCGAGTGTCTGGTTTCAGACTCCAAGCATCAGAGACTGAACTTGCTTCCTTTGGTTCATTCATTTTTGTATAGGCGGGTTGTGTTACGGGGCTGCATATGTATGGAGATCGAGCCGTCTTATTAGGGTAGTGTATAAATGCTGAAGAATTTGAAAGTTAAGTTCTTGGCGTGCTATGCTGGGTGGCCGAAGTTTGACTAAACTAGGGATCCTCCCGCGCTCTCGCGACGTCCCCTTTTCAACGAGATAAGAGTACGAAAAGATCGCATTCGTTGCTGAGGCCAGGCTACGCGCTATTGGTTACGTTGGAATGCGGCGTCGAATCAAGGACAGTCTACAAAGTTGGGTGGTGTCTTCAAACTGGCAAAATCTTCTTCAATTCGTTTGACGTTACTGCACCCATAGGTGCAGCACTTGCACACATGCAAAAAAAAAAGTTTCAGGAAGGTTTAGTAAACGAACGTTATTAAAAGTACGGGCTGTTCATGTTTACGGCAACCTTTTAATGTCTGCAATAATTATCATTTAGAATAACCTGGGGCCAGATTCACAAAACTCACGGAATCATTTTTGGGCAAGAGAATTTTCTTGCGTAAGTTGATTCACGAAACAAAAAAAAAACATCGTAAGAGGTCATGGTCACATCGTCCGCTGCAATAAAGCGCGCTATGACTGCCCGGGAAGATGTCAGCGATAGTGATGCAGTTGCTATAGTTGCTTACGTCACCGAAAAGTGCTCGTAAGTGGATTCACGAAGCAAAATTGTGCGTAAAAAATGGCAGCATATCCACGAAGTGAATGATGGAGAGTGGGGCGAAGAATTCGTCCGTCCATTCGTTCTTGCTTCCGTCCGTCCACTCGTCCGTCAGTGTGACCGTCCGTGCGTCCATCAGCCCGTCCATGCGTGCGTCTGTTCGTGCGTCCGTCCCTGCGTTCCTCCATGCAGCCGCCCCTGCGTCCGTTCATGCGTCCATGCATGCATCTGTCTATGTGTCCGTTCGTCCATCTATTCAACACTCCAAGTACCACCATCTCGCATCTTTTCATCATATATTCCCCATATTGAAGCACCGCCATCCAGTGGACATTCCAAGGACTAAACGAGAGGTGGCACACGTACACTATCTTACGGCTTGCACTTCGGGTCCACTTCCCACCTTTAACCACCTCGAGTTCATGGTATATACTAGTTCACTGTATTTATGGCACTGCGGCCGAACGCTCGCTAAACCTTTCGAAAACCAAGGAGGTTACGCCCAGCGAGTATGACGTAGCAAACTTTTTCGGTCAGATAGTGCTCAATGTACATGCCAATGGCTGCTAATGGTGATCGCAGCCTGCGCATCAACTAAAAGCCGAATGCTCCTGTCTCTCATTCCCCATTAGCAGCCTTTGACATGTACATTGAGCATTATTTTTTATTGTTCAACAACGCACAGAAGAAGTCTCTCACCGGCACCACCTTGGAGGTCGAAATGTTATACCTGTTACATACTACGGGGGACGAACGGGTGCCGCTATAAGAAGCTTCGCCCCTAAAACAGCGTGGTTGAGAGAAAATCCTAAGAGTGGTCCGGACCACTCTTAGGAACAATGTGGCTACTTATAACCTGCCGCCATGGCGGTATACTTTGGTGCCCTGGCTGGTTTTGAGTTAATTCACGCCTATGAAGGGCTGCCTGAAGACTGCTGGTGCGTTTTAGATGCGGAGCATCTAATACTCGAGGCTTGTAGTGCGGCGCCGTCCGCAAGCTTCCTCCTCCTTCTTCCACCATCTGTGCATATCCTTCCTCCTCTACACACCGCGCGCGTTTCACTCCTCCACCATCTGTGCACCCTTCCTCCGCTACACACCGCGTGCGCTTCTCCTCTTCACGAACATTCGCTAGCTGTATAATGTAGCACGCATGCGCCGTCACGCTTCGAGAACATCGGCAGCTGACGCGCGCGCATGCGCCATCGCGCTTCGAGAACATCGGCAGTTGACGCGCGCGCATGCGCCGTTGCGCTTCTCCGCCTTCTCGAACAATCGACAGCTGACAGTGCATGCGCCGTCGCGCTGTATATATACTCAAGGTCGGCGCTCGCCCGCTCAGTTGCCGCTCGTCGGTTGGTTTGTACGGCGCGTCGACGTTCAAGGTCGCGGTGAAATGAATTCCAACGAATCCACAAACACAATGATCGACGTTCCTTCGACCAGCGCCGCCCTTTCGCATACGTGTGTACGTGTTCACTCATTTAACACCCCCTCCTACAACCACGTTAACCAATTTAGCCATCGACCCAAGTAAGTCGCAATTTAACACCCCATTTCACAACCACGTTAACCAATTTAGCCATCGACCCAAGTAAGTCGCACTTTAACACCCCGTTAACCAATTATATGCTCCGCATCCTCCTCAATGTTCCCCCGAGGGAAGCTGCGGGCAATTTTTTTATTTCTTTCGGCGCTTTGAGCTTCGTGTGTTGTTTCCCTTGTATGCAGTGGATGGAGTTGACAACCGCCGTCATCCAATAAGTTCGAAGTCGCAGTTATTGAAGTATTCTATTGGGCGTCTAAGGCGTTAAATTGTGCATGTAAATATTTCTGGTTGGATGAAAACTAACGTGATACGTGAATGGTCGGTGCATTCGAACATGGCACGGCATAGGATCAACCTTATTTGTTATGATGTTGTGTTGTGCTCCATCTCATCTAGTTAAAAGTACGACTCGAGATCCTTGCCTCATTGATGGAAATTACCACCAAAGAGGTTAATGGGAGCACATTCCTTGCACGCTATTGGAAATAAAAATGAGAGGAGCCTTTTAGTGAGTGGTTCATAAAGCTTGTGCTCTAGTGTACTTCCATTGGCTCTAACTGTCCGATGGGTGCGATCTTTGAAATACTGCTGTCGATACACTTTGGGAAGAACTTTTTATGACAAACAATCATTCTTTTACTACCTTCTTTGTTAAACTTTTCAAACTGCGATGATTTTGATCCTTCCTCTAAACAAAACGTTAAGATTAAACACTTCGCCCAACTGGTACATTAGCCTCAATGATACGTCTCTCAGAATTTACGCCCATTCTTTTCTTTTTATTATTGCTTTTCATGTTCATGCCACTTCATGACCATACATTTGAACTACTTTCTTTTTATCTTAGCACTGTTTTCATAAACTTTTTGTATTACTCTTTTGTGATGTTATACCTATATGTTTATTTCATATTTGTTGTGCATGATTGACTGCCATTCCTGCTGCTTTGTCAACTTGTGAATGGGGTCAGGACCTCGTCAAGCTCTTGAGCTTTTAGTCCTGTACTTCACCTTATCTAAAGGAAATAAAATGATTGACTGATTGATTGATTGATTGATCTAGAACGGCGCGTACTTTGTAAACCTAAGCGTATTAGGGGTGTGCGTGATTAGCATGGAACTACAAACAAATCAAGCATTTTCAGCTTCACTTTTCAGAAACCGGTATGGACCATGAGTATATGACAAGCAGTCGGAATAAAATGACCCTAGTAACTTTGTATGACACCAGAAATATGCAAACCCTCACGATTGTGGAGCAAACCTTGGCTGAATTCATCCCTGTGACAATTACCAGCCGTTTACCTTGGCGCACGAACATCATTCAAAGGTACAGCGAGCCACTTACATGTATTTTGTGCGACGCAGCGACGGCTTGACCTGAGAATAATTGCTTTGCGAAGACGAATCTCCTGCCGCATGCTCTGATCGAAGCAAACGACAAACGCGAGCAGACGACGGCTTGGCCGACAGGCACAACTTGTGATTGGTTGAGAAGCAATACCCTCTACATCGACTCACTCAATGACGTTGCCAAAATACTTCTTTCATCTGGCACGCCTGTCGTGTTCGTCATATCACCCCCCTCGCACATAAGAGCAAAATTTGTCACGCCGTTAAAATTGTGCAAGTACTTTCTAAGAGCTCTCTTACGTGCTGCGCAGCTGTCGAAAACAACATGGCGTCGTAAACAGCGTATCGGTCGGTGCGACTTTCAGCAAACGCTTCTCGCTTGAGTTACTTCAGCGTTCGACCGGATGAGTTGTGATTACAACTGCTCTTTCGGTGCGTGTAAGCAGTGCGGAAAGCTGCGGCAGTGCTATGGTGTACGCTGAAGCGCAGCGAACCTGTGCGTCTATGTGGTTATCAAGTGGAGATTGGCGCCGGTGTATCGACGGCAACTAGCACTCGAGAAGCCTGCAATGTGTGTTTGTGTGCCAGTAACAGTTCGTTTGCTTGACTTTCCAGTGTCTCTGTTGGGTGCTGTGCGACATTTGGGATTGACAGCGTTTTGACACGTTACTTGAGTGACCCCAAGTACGTACGGAAACGTATGAACTACGCGCTGTGTTCGGTTCTTGCTTCGCCACTGGTTAGCCCGTATGCTTCTAATTCCTTGTGAGCAATCTAGTGTTCGGAAGTGAAACGATGTTCGTTGTGAACAGTAACGTGTTGACGTTCCAAGACTTGTGAAGAAGCTGTGCTCATGTGACCGAAAATTGAAAGACAGCGTTGATAACTGTTTTGCCCTGCGAAGTTGCGGTCGTGGAGCTTGGCGCTTTTGTTTGTTAACTCGTCACTTCTCCTTTTTGTGATAACCATAGTCCTAGCACTGTGATATGATGAACCAAAGCTGCGAGGTGCTACATTCTGTTGTGAATCGTGTTACTTTGACAGCGCGCCTAGACTGTTCCTCGGTAACAACTTGAGAGTTCTATGTGGTAGCGAGAGCCCATGAACGTCAAGCTTCCATCCGGCCCCCAGAAAGAGCAAAGATTTCACCGGTGCCTTGCTTTGGATGAAGTTGTAGGCTAATACCACCTAACTACAGGTTTCCGAGTTCGTCTGGCCATCGTTTTGCACGGCACTAGAGCCTTGATAACAGCCGGTCATGGCTAGCTCGTACACTATATCAATGGACGCGCACGCTGTTGCGAAGCGCGCCTCCGACGACGTTACGAAGGGCGCCTCGAATCTCTCCGCTGCAACCACTGTTTCGAAAGACGGCGACGCCAACACGGTCACGAAGGCGTTTCTGCTTCGAACTCCGCCGGGAAGGTCACCAACCGTTTGGTAGCGTAGGTTTCTCAGCTCGCGACTGCTTCTGCGCAGAGCTGATAGACGAGCGGACGAGACCACGGAGAGTTAAACAAGGTTTATGTACAGCATATATGCAGAGGCGTTAAAAATTCGGCACTGGGGCCAACAGAGACTCGAAGAGCCGAGCTCTCCTCTCTAACACATAGGTCTGCTCTCAAATAAGTCCGCTCTGACACACATGTCAGCTTTCACCTAGGACACCCTATCGCGACGCGCCACAGGGCTTTTTTTATATGCACCGGGTCCAACTCAAATGCCCAACCAGAGGCGCCGCTGGTCATCAGGGCAGATTCCTCCAATGGGGTCGCCGCTGGGCCGCGTCAGACCCCCAAACATGAAGACGCCCGTTGTTTACTCGACGGGCTCGCTTGCTGGGATGACTCACTGCACGTGCACGACAGAAAGGCGCCGTCCGCCTGTTGACGCCGTTGAGTTGTTCGCGTCAGGCGGGCTGGCCTTGACACAGATTGCCTTTTTCAGAGGCACGGCCCTTCGCTGTGGACTCGCAGGCATAACAGCACCCCCGCCGCCAGACAATGCGCCGAAAAGACGAGCTGCTTCCACGGGGCTCGGATGACAGGCGCGCTCGTTCGCCAGGTCCCTCCAGGTTCGCCTCCAGGGCCATGGGGAGAATGCAGCTCCAGACTCTGTTCCGGGAACACATCCCATTCTTGACGACGGATCCCAGCTCCACTGGCTTGTCGCCACAACTTGCCGACCAGCTTCGCTCGTCTCTGACGATCCTTGGTTTCAGCACTTGTCGATGGTTCTGCAACTTGTCAAGAACGGATCGACAACAGACAACACACGACACAAGCAAGTGCCCTCGGTCACCCGACAGAACACCAGACAAAGTATAGTACAACATATACCTAGCTAAGTGTCTATCGGAATTTCGTTCCCTCTACATCAAGAGGCACATGTGGGACACAGGACTCTTAAATGAGAACTCATTTTTTTACACGTACAACATCCTAACTAATTAGAATACCACTTAAAGTTGGCCCCTTGAGATCACTCGGAACGAGAGCGCTCAGCTCAGGTCGTGATGAGGTCAAAATTTTGCCCCGAATCGCCAGCGAGAAACCGAAAGGTTGAGAAGGTACTAGCTAGAACGCACTGCTAAATGCACCTGCATTAGCGTTAGGCTTTCCCCTTTTTTTAGCGAGCGTCAAAGTTGTGCAATTGCAGCATCATGCTCCACCTCAGTAACCGGCCACTTTTAGGCGACGATACTTATGCGGTACCAAGAGCGGCTGACACTTGCGACGTTGCAAAGGGGAACAACGATACGGCTTGCTACGGATTGACTCCTCACCGCTTAGCTCGATATCGTGTTCGATCACCTTCGTGTTTCCGGGGGGGTCCGAAAACGCGTCTCCTAACTCGGAAACACTCCTTTTCAGGTCCTCCTTCTGGACTTCACTTAACCTAGACTCTAGGTTCAACTGCTCAAAAATTACCTCCGATCTCCTATCGATTACATCACTAAAACTCCAAATTTCTGCTCCCTCTTCCTCTGAAGCATTCAAAAGCAGATTTACCACTGCTTTCAAGTTACTGTGGTAAATTTTGTTCGGCCGCCTTCCTAATTTCACTTCGTAATTCGTATCGGGAAGCTTGGATATTACATTGACAGGCCCTTCCCAATCAACCTCAAGCTTGTTCCTTTTGGATGGCTGCAGCAGCATTACCTGACTTCCTACTTCAAAAGCACGCTTCTTCACCGATTTCTCGTAGTGCTCCTTCGACAGCACTTGAGCCGCGTTTTTGTGGCTTTCCACTAGCGCTTCAATCGAGAGGTCCTCACGCTGCTCTCGAATGAGCGTCTCTCGATCAACTCTCGGCAGCTCGCTCCAACTTTCCGCTACAGGCGAGAGCGTTGCAACCCTCTCGCTCTGACTCAATGGCGCCATGTCGTCTCCCCCTACGCATACCGCGCCGGTCACTTCGGCGACGGGCCGCTCGCGTGGCTGCTCACATGACTCACGCGGAAAATTTCCTTTCTGGGGTTCCGTCGACCCGCCGACAAGGTCCTTTGAGAGTTCACCGCATTGAGCAAGATCAAGCTTCTGCGAAAGCTTTCGCGCTTGCGATCGCGTGAGTGCCATGTACGCTAAGTTGGGGAAGAACGATTTGCCCTGCTCTTTGAGAAGCTGCTATGAGTTGTTGGAGAAAAGATAAGGAAAACGATCGTTTAGCGCGGCAGACACAGCCGCTTCGGTGCGAAGCTTACCGAACGGGCCTTCAATGACAACCGTAGCTATTGGTAGGCAAGCACTCTGCTCCTCGGCGACTTGCCTGATCCACGTGCGTTTTCCTGTAAAGTCATCCGGAGACACCAATGAAGGGTGGACAACGTCCATGGTTGCCGCTGAGTCTCTATGTGCTCGGCACGTTTTCTCATTCACCCTAATTTCTTGGAGATACGGCTCCAACAACCGCATGTTTTTTTCTGATTCTCGGATCGTTGCGAAGGCAAACTTTTCCTGGCAGTTTCTTGCGATGTGTCCTTCCTTTTTGCAGTTGTAGCAGATTAGAGGTTTCCGTGATTCAAACGCCCGTGTGGTATCAGTGCGTTGTTTAGAAACCTCACTCGATTTCTCCGCTTCTGTTTGCCCTTCCCCTGCACTGTCCTTCGTAAGAGACGGGTCCTTCTTGAAATTACGGTGCGGAGCGGGTTTCCGTTGATCAGGTTTCTTTGAAAAGCCCTCTTTTCTTTCATCCTTTTCCACGCGCACTGCCCTGCTATGCAACTTTCGGCGAGTATAGTACTCCTCAGCTAACTCTGCTGCCTTGTTTAGCTGTACTTCACCAAGTTTGTCCTGCAGCCAAAGTTTGACATCCTCCTCGATGCAGCGGTAGAATTGCTCCAATGCAACACATTCCACCACTTTATCGCGGTCGTCATAAACACCTTCGCCCTTGAGCCATTCAATTAAATCGGCTTTAAGACGAAACGCGAAGCCAACGTGTGACTCATTCCCCTTTTTAGCATACCGGAACCATTGCCTGAAAGCCTCGGGTGACAACTTATAACGTCTTAAGAGCACTTCCTTAACCTCGTCATAGCTCTCAAACGCTTCCCTCGACAAGCAAGTTATCACGTCGGACACTTCGCCGGGAAGAATAGCTAACAGGTTCTGCGCCCAAAGAGACCGCTCCAAAGCGTTTCGCTCACAGACGTGTTCAAACTTGACGAGATACTTCGCTATGTCCTCGCCTACTACGAACGGTGGCAGTTGGTCTCGAATTCTAAAACCGCTGACCTGAATCGTCGGAGAAGCTACGCTAGGCGCCTGCGAACACTGTAGGATTGCCAATTCTAGTCGTTTTAACTCGAGGCGCTCCTGTCTCTTGGCCTCCTCGCGCTCGCGACGTTCGCGCCTTTCAGCTTCTTCACGTTCGCGAGCTTCGCGCCTTTCAGCTTCTTGACGTTCGCGAGCTTCGCGCCTTTCAGCTTCTTAGCGAGCTTCGCGCCTTTCAGCTTCTTCGCGAGCTTCGCGCCTTTCAGCCTCCTCGCGGCGTACTTTGATCCACCCAGGCCTCATCGACTTCCTCAGCCGACGCTCCCTCATGCTTCATGATCTCAAGGATCGCTTGCTTTCGTTTCGCACGGCCCAAGGTAATGCCGAGTTCCTCACAAATTTCGATGAGTTCCTTCACTTTAAGGTTCTCCATCGTTCACACTAGCCTCTTGCTGTTTGCCCCTGTTAACAATTTACTTGCCGTACCCACTATAAGTCAACTAGCAAGACGCGCAAGCAATTTTTCACACTCCCGTGTTTACCCCCTCCGCATTAACTTTGGTTTCAAAGCGCTTCGACTTGGCTTGAAACGATCAAAGCTCACTTCAATGCTTCACACAGCCCTTCTCTAAACTACTACAACCTGAGCTAGAGTAGTCTGGTGAACTGAGGGGAAAACATCAGGCACTCACCGCATCGATGTCGCTGACGCCGGCCGATCCCACAGCTGCCAAACACTGTTGCGACGCTCGCCTCCGACGACGTTACGAAGGGCGCCTCGAATCCCACCGCTGCCACCACTGTTGCGAAGCGCGCCTCCGACGACGTTACGAAGGGCGCCTCGAATCTCTCCGCTGCAACCACTGTTTCGAAAGACGGCGAGGCCAACATGGTCCCGAAGGCGTCTCTGCTTTGAACTCCACCGGGAAGGTCACCAGCCGTTTGGTAGCGTAGGTTTCTCAGCTCGCGACTGCTTCTGTGCAGAGCTGATAGACGAGCGGACGAGACCACGGTGAGTTAAACAAGGTTTATGTACAGCATATATACAGAGGCGTTACAAATTCGGCACTGGGGCCGACAGAGACTCGAAGAGCCGAGCTCTCCTCTCTAACACATAGGTCTGCTCTCAAATGAGTCCGCTCTGACACACATGTCAGCTTTCACCTAGGACCGCCGATCGCGACGCACCGCAGGGCTTCTTTTATATGCACCGGGTCCAACTCAAATGTCCAACCAGAGGCGCCACTGGTCGTCAGGGCAGATTCCTCCAATGGGGTAGCCGCTGGGCCGCGTCAGACCCCCAGACATGAAGACGCCCGTTGTTTACTCGACGGGCTCGCTTGCTGGGATGACTCACTGCACGTGCACGACAGAAAGGCGCCGTCCGCCTGTTGACGCCATTGAGTTGTTCGCGTCAGGCGGGCTGGCCTTGACACAGATTGCCTTTTTCAGAGGCACGGCCGTTCGCTGTGGACTCGCAGGCATAACAACGCCTGGCCAGCCCTTCATTGCTGTGATCGGCAGCTTCAAGCCTGCAGATGTCCTTTGCCTGTTGGCCGTAGAGCACACTTGGTTCCTCACGACACCGATGGCTACTAAATGCTGTCATCGGTAAGTTGACCTTTCAGAAGTAAACTTCACCGGCGGTACTATAATTCACACAGTATTATTACGTGTGCAAGTTTTTAAGCCCATCAGATGTAGTTTCCCTATGGTAAGTTGAAGCATGAAAAATTTACTACTACTGTTATATACATACATATATTATGGAGCAAATACATCAGAAGTTTTTTTGCGATTTGGTACAAGTGAGCTCTTGTTTGATTATGAGGTTGGGCCGGTCGATTTAGCACGTTTGATAGTTGGAAAGTTAATGTGAATTTATTTTCAAAGAGCCTGGTTGCACTTAAGAAATTTCTGTTATATTCGAAAATTTGTTCTATGTTCTACGATTACCACTGTGGTAGCACAATACTTCACTAGGACATATATATTGCGGTACATAAATTTTTTATGAGGCTCAGTTTATTTCCAAGTTACTATAGGAGATTTTGGTCACTTTGACGAAGTGATAGCTTCGCCATATAAGTATTAGAAGTGAGTGCTTTTAATGATTGTTTTTAAATATCTCGTTTTCGGCTCTTCGCAGCTCGCAGAGATTGGTTTGTTAAGGTCCTGTGATGCATTGGTTGCACACACTGGCACATCAAGCCTCATCATAACTTGGAGCACCAGAACAAAATAGGAAGGACACGTGCTGCCCAACTGTGGAAGTCTATGTCACTGCTGGGACTGTTATCATTCAGCGGATGTGGCCTGGAGGCATGCATGGCAGCCTCATCTGGAAGGACTGCGATCTGCTTAGGAGCTTCGTGGGCACAAAACTACCTAACGGCTGGCTGCAAGGTTAGTTTTTCTTTACTACTACGGTAAGTGGTGTTAGATGAACACCACTTACCGTGCACAAATTGAAACCCCAAGCATGATTGCTTGCAGTGTATACCTGTGGTATTCTCACACATAATTCTTATTCAACATTTATAGAACTAAATTGCAAGATAATTGAGAATGTTGAAAGTTGAAAGCCTGCAGCTTATGAATGAAACTCAAATCATCTGAAACTAAAAAGCTTGTGCTTTCAAGCGAGCACAAATACTTTGATTCCTTATTGAGCTCTCAAGCTTGTGACTCCTTCTGTGGATCAAGTGCTCTCGAAAGAAATAGGAAGTGGGTGAAAATCGCCTGGCTGTTCACAACTTGCAAGAAAGACCTATTAAACAAGCCACCGACGACATATGGCCAGTAACTGCATCTTTTACTTCATGTAGCTTTTTCTCTCTCAGTGCTGAGGCTTGTTGTGTTTCAGCCGAACGCGTTCACCACGATTGCATAGTGATCTATATTTTCTACAAATTATACCTGATCTAAGTATGCATTGTTGATCTCTAAAGGTGACGTTCAGTGTGTTTCAAAGCCATGGCTCCCCATCTCTCTGTCTGTGGCTAGCCTCCTTCAGCAGCAGTGCGATTAAGCCAGCATGCATACAAGCCAACTCATGGAGCGCTCTTTTGGTGTTCTGTGCAGGACGCAGCATATCCATCCGGCAAGACACTGGTATCAACAATAAAGGTGAGTGTTGGTGGCACCTGTGGGAGCCCGTTGTGTTTGTTGCGTATGATTATTTCGCCTGATGAAGTGCAGTTTTGAAAGGTTTTCTTCGTTTGGAATAACAGATGTCAGCCACAAGAACACTTATAATCCACAAGTGCTTTGCGTCTTCTAGAGTGCCCATTTGCTCCTATACGCGGTATGATGAGCTGGCTATGTTAGACAGCCTTGAAGTTATGAACATTGGCTGTTGTGTTGTAATGCTGTCTAACCTGTGTTTCTTAGTGAACTTATTTGTGGTCTACTTCTCGCACCTAGAGTAAAGTAGAAATAGAAGAAACTTTATTGGCTTTTTATGCCTGGCAGAAGTTTCATGCCTTTATCTATAACATTGTTGTTTTGCTCTTATATCATATTAAAATATATTGTCAGTCTTCACTGTTTGTGTGTGTTGAGGCTTGTCGTTGGCTTCTGAAAATACAACATCTGTAAATATGAGCACATATTTAACAACTGTACACTCTTGCATGTAGCGTGGTTGTAACAATGATCTGTATTTTTTTAAGTTCCAGCAGTAACGAGGGATTCGGTGCTCCACGGTCATGTACAGTGTATCAAGAACAGAGCACAAAAGACCAACAAATGTAAAGGGATTGCCAGTGACTGTTCTCCTGCTCAACGTTTACGACAGGAGAAAGAGCACACTGTGATGTCAGTATACGTAGTAACATTCTGCGCAGCTGCAGCTTATCTTCTTAGCAGTGCATTATTCAGCAGTTCCTTTGCTTGCATTGCAAATTATTTAAATTTTGCATGGAAGATACCAAACTATGACACTAATTTGAAGGCAGCTGTAGTGTTAGTGGGCAAATATTTTTGAGCTTAAGTTTTTAACATGCGTGTTAAGTGCCTGCGTGTCTCTGCATTTCCTGTTATGAGTCACAGCATCCATGGTCGGCAATGGTAACTGTGTTTGCATTTTTGTAGTACAAGAAGTAAAGCCATGGATGCGGTAATCTTGTACTTAGTCAATGTAATCCTACAGTGTGCACTCATTTGTATAGCACCAATGATGCCATGAGCGTATAAGCTCTGGGTAGTTAATCTATGTGTATTATTTTATTTGGAAGGAAGAGGATCATCACTACTCCTACTATATCTTAACAGTAGATTTTAGTGCTTGTGTATTGTTATCCCACTGCTTGTACGTCCTTCAACAGTCTACTTCTCTGTTTCTACTGCGTAATTGTAACTTTTTAATGTATACTTCGCTCGGATAGGTTTGCTTATAATGTAATTGAGTACTATGCAAGTGACTTATCATCTATGAAGCTCTACTCAGACTATAAATAAAAGTATTTATTTTTATTTATATGTAGTAAAGCATGCATTTACTTATCTTTTTTTAGGTTTGTTTACAATTGTTTAGCCCTACAAAGGTACTGGTATACTCTAATATTGAAGGTGGCCTCTTAAAATAGTTCGTTTGTAGTAGTAACAATGTGTTTACAGCCATTATTACTATCCTCAGATGGTGGTCAAAATTTTCTGAGCCCTCCACAACGTCGTCTCTCATAATCATATGGTGGTTTTGGGATGTTAAACCCCACATATCAATCAAACTATCCTCAGATGAACTGTGAAAACTCTATGGAAATTTATTTACATTTTTTGAACTGTGTGAAGGTAAATGTTGTCATGTTCTTTTATTGTGGTCCCTGTTTCATGCAAATGGCACATAACTACTTTGCAGTGGCATAGAATTAGTTGTTATTTTACACAAATTGCTGAGCAACATTGCAGTTGAGGCCAGGAGCAAGACCTACATGAAGTGCACTGGAGCATCACCTCATAAAGTAAGTGTACAGTCTTTGCCCACCAGTGAACTGAATTTTTTTCAAGCAGACTACAGCTGTATGAGAAATGTGTTGATGTGCAAACTTTGAAGTTTTTTAGAGGAGTGTTTTCAGGGAACAAAATAGAGTCTATAGCTGTCAATATAAACACTGTTTGCACCAAGGAGCGTAGTAGCTTAGAAATGTATTATATGTATTGTCTAGAATTTCTTCGCACTGTGCCGCTTTTTAGCCAAAGTATTCTAACATGCTTTGTTAGTGTGTTGTGAATTAGCAAAGCTATGTAAATAAAAAGAATAATATTGCAGACATGTACGAAACATTGATGCACAGCCCATTTCTTTAGCATCGCATTGTGAAGGGTTTTATTCTTGTGTTTATTATAAAAAGTGCTCGTCATTGGGTTGCAGCAGAAACTATGCATCAAGCTTTTCCGAGATGGTTCGAGAAACACAGAGTTCAGAAATAATAGTGCTGGTCTATTTCTCTTGTTATTTTTTTCTGCATATTGAAATTGAGTGTATTAGAATTGTTGTTTTATAGCCATTCATCTTAAAATTTACACCTCCGTGTGTGTATGTATGTATGCATGTATGTATGTATCTTTTAAATGAGAATTTGTTTATCTTTGATGAGTAAGTTTGGTAATGATTTAGCTGAATTTGTTTCTAGTTCTTTTTATTCTGAGCCATTATACGTTTAAATTTGTTTGTTTACTGCATAAAAATAAATGTAACCTTACACAAAATGTGGGCATTCGAAAAAGTTGTTTCATTTGCGAACGTACAGTAATGAGCAAGAAACGGGATAAAACGAAACCAACCAGCGAAGATTACTTTAGAGCATAGCTACTCTACATGGCATATCTTGTACACATTGCGTTGGTCGAATATGTCGATTTCAACATATCAATTTTAATTGGAATAAGCAAGCTATCAGCCGTGGTTTTATATGTGTGTGATATTTATGCATATTTTAATGCATATATTTATGAATATTTAATGCCGGTTGGCAATTACTATTAAGGTCACAAACCTAGTCAAGGTGAATGCATGAATTTTGGCCATGCACCTTTGATCTGTTCTGGAACTGTTGGTAATAAAAAATAACCTTCGGTTTAAACATTTATTCTAGTAACCAAAAGCATGTCTCTATGACACAAATCGAATTGCCATTGTTCTGTTCCGTTCTGGACAATAGGAGACCCTCTCAGCAGAACTCGATTAACTGCTATAGTTCATTTTAACCATTGACAGCGACATTACACTGAAGTGCGCAGCATGACAGATAGCGGGAGAGAAGACGCAAACTAATCACTCTGTGTCTTCTCTAACTGTCCGTGCTCTTTGGCCTTGCTGCCTGTACTGATGCCTAACAAATTAGCACGAATACGTGTCCCGACAAAAGCAGTCCACTTGTGTAGATTTCCTTCAAAACACCGTGACGACTGATCGCTGGTCGAATATCCGAACACGTGAAAAGTAATATACCAGGAATGATATTAGTATTTCAGCACTGGGCACTTTTGCGATAAGAGAGGATAGAGGGAAAAAACTATGATTCCTAAGTTATGTAATTTATGAAGGAGCACGGTACAGCGCTTTTGGGTCAAAAGGGGAGTGAAAGATGAAAGCGCGAAAACCACTTTCTCAAAAAATTAGTACTAGCTGCCACGCATAATCTCAAGCCGCGCAACCTTTTAAAAAAAGTGCTCGGTGACACTGCGGATCGATCCCAGAACCTCCTAGATTGTAGCTGAGCGCTCTAACCGCTTGTCTATTGCAGCAGTGCTTGCATTCATTCTACTGCTGATATATCTTCATTGTTCAGAATGACGCCAAATGCAAAAAGGTGTGGTAAAACTTGGTCAAAAATAAAAGAAATAGTTGTAATGTGTTTGCCCAAGGTTACTAGAAGATATAAACCGCCACGTGTGTCTGTATAGCCGTGCACTATTTATTTTGCACATTACTGTCATGACGTTGGGATAGCCGGCTCTAACGTACGCCACCTTCTCATAGTTTGCCAAATATAAATAAAAAATAAAAATATATATCAGCCAGTGACAATGCTAATCAACTATTATGAATTCACTGTCACTAGTGTCACTTTCAGTAGATGAATACTCTGTTTTCAATATCGTTATTTAAAGAAGATTTGGGTCAGTAACTCAAAACTCACCTAATTAGCATTGATTTTCGCACATCTAAAGACAGTCGCACTTCACCTCACTTTCAGTGTGGCTGTCACTGCCATAAAATGCGTACTCCAGTTTTTTACGCTCTCCGAAAATCCGACGGTCATTGCGCAAACTTTCCCTGACGTCTGCTGGGCCAGAAAATTGTCTTTATTATCTATCGATTTCAAGCTTTCGTGGAGATGAAACGAGAGTCTCTCTTTCTTTTTCTCTTTTCTTTTTCGTCCTTTTTGCACGTGTTAAAACCTTTCTCGACTTTAAGACTCGTATACACGTCCCTTACTTTGTTTGCTCACTCAAACAACGCTGGAAGAAATATTTGCACCATGTTTTGTGAAAAGCATTAGCATTGAAACACCTCCGGACGAGTCTCCCTCGTTTTACGTAGACACATATCTAAGCGTAAGGGCATGCACGTTCTCGTATTCCGGCTTTATAATAATGCTGCGGTGCATGGAACCAGCGAAATTCCGCTCACAATTTTATTTGATTACTGCTGTTCTCTATTTTTGCACAATTCATCCGCAGGCACAAAAGTCGTTCCTGTGTCTTGTAATAAGAATATTGTAAGAAAGGCAACCTTTTACGTCTAGGTACAAAACACCCTTACGTTCACCACTATACTGTGCTCGATTACACCGGATTAGTTGAGTAGCAGGGCAGCTTCATTAAATGTAAGGTGACTGGTCGCGTTAAACAAGGAAAGACATTTGAGGCACATTTTCAAACATTGCATGCATCTATTTATGCGTGGTATTAATGGTGCACCTGGTGTGTTGTTTACTTATACTTGGCGAGATAGTGCATGGATTGCTCGAAGGCGTAAGGCCATCGAGCAATTTGTTTTTTAGCTACGGTCGTTGATGAAAAGTGAGTTCTTGGCTTTGCACAGAACACCAAAACGTCTACTACAACGTACGCGGCATCCCGTAAGCGCTGCAGCAGACACTCACGGAACTGAAACCTAGATGCAGCAAATCATTGGCTATCATCGTATACTCTCGATGCTAGACGCTTTGCGTGCTACCTTGATATTATCAGCACACACTTCTTTCTTTCCTTGTCGGTTCATCGGCTATCGTGTGTCCTCCTTGCCCTCTTAAGTGCCGAATAAGTTAAATTCGTACCTGTGCTATAGTAATTCCTCCAGTTAAGAGAATTCTTGGCTAAGAAAATGCGTAGCCAAGAGAAAGCTTTGTGAATTCGGCCCCTGCACCGTAGCCTATCAGATCAGCTTCGACCGAGTGCCTTACAACCACGTGACTGGAACTAAACACCGTGACCACGTGTATAATCGTCATGATTGGTCTGTACGTTCCAGCGTGTTGCTCGGCAGGTGCGCGCCGTTTTCGTTCCCTTCTTCATGATGAGCTTGTTGCCTGAGCACGTGTGCGAGGTTGATTAGCTAATTAACCTAGATAAATGAGTCAAGAAATGCAAAGACCATGCTAATTAAGCCATACCTTACTAAGACCATGCTTGTGAAGCCGTTTAAAGCTGATACAGAGCTAACTATTGTATGGTAACTGACGCGACGCTAATTAGGAGTACGCTAATCAAGACCAAGCTTATTATGACCTCTTTCAGGTCGTGCTCAATAATAGTACACTAACTAGCTCTACGCTGATTATCACCTTGTTAATTTAACTTGCGTAAATTATTGCCAGGTCAAGTAAAATATTTTTAGTTGAGGCTAACTCGTCGATATGTTATTCAAGCCCTAGGTAATTATGCCACTATAATTCAGAGCGAACAGACTTAGCTACTCTGATGGCACTAGACTTCCATAAGTAGTAGAAGTTCATATAATTATTTAATATGCAAATAAGTTGCTGCTCAACGTTCGACATTATGAAGTGCTTGAACGCAGGCCATCTGAGAATCAACGAGCTTGTATTCGAGATGCCTACAGTGAAAATCAGTTATATGGGCACTGCGTTTGCTTCGGATGAGGAGTGGTACTCTTGCTCTGAGGTCAGTGAGCAGCGCAATCCATCTGTCAGTCCAATCGCACAGACTGTGCACCTACGCAAAGGGACTAATATGTTATATCGTCACGCGGCTGTGATGTATCACATGCAATTTGGCCGCATTTACGTCGTTCTACTTACAGCCATGAAGCAAGCACCCTTGGTAGAATTCGCGGTGAAAAATGTTAAAGTTTACTTGCATGTAAAGGCGTCGTTCGTAAAGATTGGTTATTACTCCAGAAAAGTCTTCAGACTTGTACGGAAAGTAGCAGAAACCTTATGATTAGTCTGTAATAATCTAAAAACAAAACTAGCTTCACATGAAGGCTGCGCGTGCACCATGGAAGACGACAAAAAAGGAGGAAGCATTACGTCACTCGAGAAGCCCACCGTGTCGGCACAACACGCGATCAAAACGTCGGAGCATGCGGTAAGTTTTAGTAGTCTAGAAGGCGTTACGTTTTTCCACCTCTTGTGTGAGCCAGGCGGTCTCCGCTGAACATGCGCGTTTTGATTGAAAGCTACCGGGTGCCATACCCCGAAGTCTCGGCAAGTCTTGTTGCTTTCGTGATCTCACCACAAAACGTCATGTGTTGGCCAACACGACTGGCTTCAAATCGCTTTGGCTTGTCATGGCTTACTGTGCGATGTAATGCTCCATCCTTTCTTTTTCTTTCCACCATGGTGTGTGCCCTTGTTGCCTGCGAAAATGAAACTTTTTATGCTTGAGGCAGAACCAGAGTTGCCAGATTCGCTTACAGAACGCGTTTTTGGGCTTCTTTATTCGAAAGGTCGCTTGTAGAAGTTTCGAGTCACCGCATTTTTCGAGACTGTTTTCATTTTTTTAAGAAATATAGTAGTTTTGTTGTGTGTGTGTTAGCCGTTCAGTTATAGTATGTTTGTCGATAAGTTCTGGTAGCTTAGTGTTAAAGTAAACATACTCGGGTGAATTAACAATGGAAGGCAATCATGAATGGGAAAACGTGCTTTGAACCAATTCGATAAGGTCCCAGAGACAATGCTAGTAGTATATGGCTGCTTTCGTTCATGTTTGCGCATGTTTTAGCGGCGAAGCTTTTTAAGGCATGGATCGTGCTTCTCTTCTATGTAGTAGCCACCTCTTGGTTTGGTCCTTGGGATGTGCGCTGGGTATGCTTGTATATGATGAATATATAATAAGAAGCTGCCAGATGACAGTACCTGGAGTGTTCAATAGATGAACGAACGGATGGACAGACGGACGAATAGACGGATGGACGAACGGACAGACAAACAGACAGATCGACGGAAGGACGGATGGATGGGCAGACAGAGAGACATATATACAGACGCGACCAGCCTATTATTCGCAGTTTACCGATGAAACTCTTCGAAGCTTTGTTCTACTTATAATCATTCATTCCGTGAATGAGCTGAGATTTTTTTTTTTTTTGCTTTGCAGAATATTTAGTGATTTTCGAGCTTCTCTTCTTAGTTGAACGTAAATTTTCAGCTATAAGTAAAGATGTCTGCGAGAACAGAAGCGTTATTTGTTTTCCACTTCTTTTGGGCTTCCTCGAGAAGGTCGTGCTGCATTTTGTGTTTCTTTTCTGTGCAATATTGGCTTGCTAGCTCGGTAGCATTTGAAAACTCCGGGTTGAACGAACGGAAAAACTTATCCGAAAGAGGACCGCAAGCAGGCCCGCGGGAGACGCGATGTTCAGTTGCAAGAGAGATAGCGTGACACTCACGCTGGCCTTGCTGCACTGTTTGCTGAGCGGCAGCGCCGGGGAGTTTGCACGCAGTGTTTCTCAGTAAACCACCCAGAATTCCGCACATACATTTGTGGCACCATGCCGTCACTTCTGTACACAATGCTGATTTCTCACTCTCTGCATCGTCTTCTTATCATGACCGCGTGGGCCGAGCTCGAAAACACCCGGCGCCTTAACAGGTCGGGCTATCTCAGTAGTGCTAACGCAAAAAACATTATGAAAATCAGAAATAAAATGAGCCAAAAAGTCGTGGTTTTTGTCTTAAAGTTAGGTGCTTCAGTTTTGCTGAACCTCATTGCAAAAAAAAGAATTGATTCCGTAGTTATTGTTTCGAACTGCTGTCAAAGATGAAGAGGAAGACAGCGAAGATAAATACGACGCTCTCTGACATCCGCGTGGACTTGGTTCTGTATTGTGTGTCTGGCCTTAGCTGTCTGTAAATACCTTGTTAATATATTGGGCTACGCCTTTTATTCCCGTGACATTTTGGTGGAGGTGCGGGTTCCCCTAGCTTTCACCTTCACGACGATCCTCCGCAGAAGACGCTGTTTGGCTGCCTCTGCTTTCGAAGTTATGTGTTGTGTTTGTTGATTGAATTCGGTTATGAATACAAGTCAGGTGAACGCATAACTTTTGATATTTTGTGTGTTAGCTTTTTAGCACACGATTTACAGTGTACTGGGACAATGATGTTTTCAGAAAAAATCACAGAATAAACACGGAGTGAATGATGATGAGTGGGGCGAAACTAAGCCTCGAAGGGTTTAATCGGCAAACCTTGAATCGTCAGCTGGCCGTGTCTGTCGGTGTTTATGTCTGTCCGTCCATCCATCCATCGCAATCTATGCCCGTTTACCGATCTGTCTGTCCACCTGCCTGTCTGTCCGGCCGTCTATCTGTCCGCATGTCCGTCTGTCTCTCCACCTGTCCATCTGTCCTTCCATCTAGTGAACACTCCAAGTGTCACCATCTTGCATCTTTTTATGATATATTCATTTTATACAAGTATCACCATCTAGCGGACATTCCGCGGACTAAAAGGAGAAGTGGCCACTACATACAGAAGATGCATGACCCACGCCCTAAAGAGGTGGTGTCACCAAATTTCGGGGCTATCCCAAGCCTGGTGTGCGTTTCCTCTGCATGCAAGGACTCTATGGACGAAGGGTCGGACAAAACAAACGCGTATATAGTGTATTTTCATTCACTTTTATAGTGTAGCAGAATGTCCACTTCACAATCTAGACCCATCACTTCCGCAGCAACACTGACATTTCAGAAAAGGAGAAGCAACGGCAGTTGTCGTGACGTCACACCAGATCTGTAGTGACGAGTATGTTGGCATCCCTTGCAGAAAAACTGTGCGTCCGTCGGGTGCTTTCGAAGATATACTCGACGCGTCCTTGTCCGTCAGAGAAGGCGCGCGCGTCTAACGGTGGGGCTGCCCCAAGCTGCTTCAGCGTATCGGAGCCTATAAAGGGCCGGCGCATCTAGCGTCAGGCGACTTACTCGTTCACGTGTGTATACGTTGTAAATATAAACACTTTGTTTTCTTGTGGCTGCCTTTTGCCTTGTCACTGCCTGGATGCTACTGCAGAAGGCCATGGCGACTGTCAGTGCGTCTGTTTTGCTGGCGCTTGTGTGGCACGTGCGTATGAGAGCTGACGAAACTCAGAACAATGTGCGCCAGTGCTTTGTGTGGTCACCTGGCCAAGCCACCTATGCATCGACGTCACGGTCCAACTCGGCGCCGCGAAACCGAAACCGAAAATGGCCCACAAAAAGTAGGGAATAAACTATTCAAAGAAAATACACGACTCTTCCTGGAGCTGAAGGAAACGCTTACATAGAAGCAACGCATTCCACAAATGTTTGGTGTCATCACCCTTTTAAGGTGGTGGTCTCACACCAGCCGCAACCACTCCGCCTTTTACGCATTGTTTGCAGATGTACTGAGCTCGCTTCGCTTCACAAAGAAAATTTAATTGGGTTACTTCAGAAATCATATTATCCGCTCTTTTCAATGAAGTGTGATTTTAATGCCTGGTCAAAAGTGTTACCTAGCGGAATTGAAAATAGTGTGAGCAACAAAAGTAGTTTTGTTGTACAAGCCTACGAGTATGGCGAAACTATTCAACGTAACAAAGCGGAATTTATGGTGTCTTTAGAGAAAGTGCCATTCAAGGTTTCTATGAAGAGATATTTGACATAAGCTAAATCGTATATTTATTTACGACCCGATGAAAATGGGCAAAATAATCAAGGTTTGTGTAGGAATATCTTTTTTTTACATAGCATAACCATATTATTCAGTGGCTATGTAGACTACATTAGAATAACTTTTTATGTGAAGTCGCTTAGTGCTCTGACAAAGACTTGATGAATTATTATTGTGTCGATGGGGCAGTTTATGGCTATATATACTTGGTCACGCATTACCGATGAAGCGACAAAGCTATACAAACTGATACTTTGAACTTCTTCAAAATAAAGCAGCATGCCCCTTTCTGTGATTTTATGAAGTGATAATTATTGTATCTTTATTAGGTAATTTACAAGATAGCATTTAATATAGCTAATTTTTATGCTGGCCAGTTTCGTAGAAACTCGCCTTTTTTCTTCTTTTAAACGCTTACTACCAACTAGTATTGTACATTAGTAGATGCACAGTGTGTCTTGTATCTATTTGTGCTCACTAACTTGATCACTCAGTGCTTCAAACTAAATATTTTCAATGAATCATAAATCTCACAGGCGTTTTTTGGTGGTAGCTCCATCTATTAAATAAAAATTAGGTTGTTTCATGTCAGTTCAAACGTTCGCCGAATGTGGCGCAATGAAACGTAATGAAACGGGTAAAACAGGTATAGAATATATCTCCGGGCTTCATAGCTTGCCTCACAAGATAAGTCTACTCGCCATGTGGAACAAACACAAACCGTAAATATGTGAAGCACGAATGAAGACGGGAGATATGCCATTATCAAATCACCACAATTTCACGAGGTGGAGGTAAATTATGCCGTACACGACTTCCGTGTGATAATTATCATGTTTGATGTGTCGTTTACGTTCATTTATTCACGTCACGTGATGCCAAATTTAGTATTCATAGAGCTAGCGAAACGGCCACGAGCACGCTATGAGCGTGGTATGTCATCTTCCTACATGATACGCGTTTCATGATTATCATGTTTGAACCAGTCATATTCTTTCGTCATCCATTGACGGCACGTAACACCAATTCGGTGTATGCCGAGCTAGCCAAACAACCTCGAGTGCGTCATGAAGGGTCCAATATACTTCACGTAACGTTGCGCACGCGCACGCTGGCAAAGCGACGCTACGTTAGTAAAACGCGAGCACTTTATAAACTGGACGCCAATATTGAACGGCGAGGACTTACTCAAAGGAGTTCGTGCCGACTGGTTGTGCCCTCGCGATCTCCGACGTCAGCGTAGCTCTGGTTGACTGAGCTGGCCCTATGCCATCTCCTGGCGCCGATCATCGCGACAGCGTAGCTCTGACCAACTGGACTCGCCCTACGGCATCCCTAACGCCGACAAGAGCTCTCGCCATGTACACCGTCCTTGGACTCCTGTGACCATCTCCATCTTTCCTGTATTCTCCTTACTTCCGTCGTTGCTTTCCCTGCGCCTCACTCTCTCCTTCATCTCTCTCTATCTCTTATACTTAATTACTATGGAGCCATCCATGGACGGACGCATGGATGGCTGCACCGACGGATGGACGCATGGACGGACGCAGGAGCGGATGCATGGATGAAAGCACGGACAGACGCACAGATGAACGTGCGGATGCACGAACAGACGCACACACGGACGGGCAGATGGACGCACGGGCGGCCACACAGACGCACGCATGGATGGACGGAAACAAGAACGAATGGACGGACGGATGCTTCGCCCCACTATTCATCATTCACTTTGTGGATATTATCATCATCATCATCATCCTGACTACGTCCACTGCAGGACAAAGGCCTCTCCATGTTCCGCCAGTTACCTAGCAGAATTGAAAATAGTGCGAGCAACAAAAGCCGTTTTGGTGTACAAGCCTACGAGTATTGCGAAACTATTCAACGTAACAAAGCGGAATTTATGGTGTCTTTAGAGAAAGTGCCATTCAAGGTTTCTATGAAGAGATATTGGACATAAGCTAAACAGTATATTTATTTACGACCCGATGGAAATGGGCAAAATAATAAAGGTTTGTGTAGGAATATCTTTTTTTTACATAGCATAACCATATTATTCAGTGGCTATGTAGACTACATTAGACTTACTTTTTATGTGAAGTCGCTTAGTGCTCTGACAAAGACTTGATGAATTATTATTGTGTCGATGGGGCAGTTTATGGCTATATATACTTGGTCACGCATTACCGATGAAGCGACAAAGCTATACAAGCTGATACTTTGAACTTCTTCAAAATAAAGCAGCATGGCCCTTTCTGTGATTTTATGAAGTGATAATTATTGTATCTTTATTAGGTAATTTACAAGACAGCATTGAATATAGCTAATTTTTATGCTGGCCAGTTTCGTAGAAACTCGCCTTTTTTCTTCTTTTAAACGCTTACTACCAACAAGTAATGTACATTAGTAGATGCACAGTGTGTATTGTATCTATTTGTGCTCACTAACTTGATCACTCAGTGCTTCAAACTAAATATTTTTCAATGAATCATAAATTTCACAGGTGTTTTTTGGTGGTAGCTTCATCTATTAAATAAAAATTAGGTTGTTTCATGTCAGTTCAAACGTTCGCCGAATGTGGCGCAATGAAACGTAATGAAACGGGTAAAACAGGTATAGAATATATCTCCGGGCTTCATAGCTTGCCTCACAAGATAAGTCTACTCGCCATGTGGAACAAACACAAACCGTAAATATGTGAAGCACGAATGAAGACGGGAGATATGCCATTATCAAATCACCACAATTTCACGAGGTGGAGGTAAATTATGCCGTACACGACTTCCGTGTGATAATTATCATGTTTTGATGTGTCGTTTACGTTCATTTATTCACGTCACGTGATGCCAAATTTAGTATTCATAGAGCTAGCGAAACGGCCACGAGCACGCTATGAGCGTGGTATGTCATCTTCCTACATGATACGCGTTTCATGATTATCATGTTTGAACCAGTCATATTCTTTCGTCATCCATTGACGGCACGTAACACCAAATTCGGTGTATGCCGAGCTAGCCAAACAACCTCGAGTGCGTCATGAAGGGTCCAATATACTTCAACGTAACGTTGACGCACGCGCACGCTGGGCAAAGCGACGCTACGTTAGTAAAACGCGAGCACTTTATAAACTGACGCCAATATTGAACGGCGAGGACTCACTCACTGGAGTTCGTGCCGACTGGTTGTGCCCTCGCGATCTCCGACGTCAGCGTAGCTCTGGTTGACTGAGCTGGCCCTATGCCATCTCCTGGCGCCGATCATCGACGACAGCGTAGCTCTGACCAACTGGACTCGCCCTACGGCATTCCCTAACGCCGACAAGAGCTCTCGCCAGTGGTACACCGTCCTTGGACTCCTGTGACCATCTCCATCTTTCCTGTATTCTCCTTACTTCCGTCGTTCGCTTTCCCTGCGCCTCACTCTCTCCTTCATCTCTCTCTCTATCTCTTTACCTTTAATTACTATGGAGCCATCCATGGACGGACGCATGGATGGCTGCACCGACGGATGGACGCATGGACGGACGCAGGAGTGGATGCATGGATGAAAGCACGGACAGACGCACAGATGAACGTGCGGATGCACGAACAGACGCACACACGGACGGGCAGATGGACGCACGGGCGGCCACACAGATGCACGCATAGATGGACGGAAACAAGAACGATTGGACGGACGGATGCTTCGCCCCACTATTCATCATTCACTTTGTGGATATTATCATCATCATCATCATCCTGACTACGTCCACTGCAGGACAAAGGCCTCTCCCATGTTCCGCCAGTTAACTCGGTCCTGTGCTTGCTGCTGCCAATTTATACCCGCAAACTTCTTAATCTCATCTGCCCACCTAAGCTTCTGTCTCCCCTTAACCCGCTTCCCTTCTCTGGGAATCCAGTTAGTTACCCTGTGGATATCTGTGGATATCCATAGATATCCACAGATGTCTGTGGATATGCTGCCATTCTTTTTTCGGCGTACCGAAACAATTTGCCACTTGATGACAGAACCCCACCTGCTGAGGTGGTGCGAGTAGAAAGGATTCCTTACTCAGCCCTCCTCTTTTAAATGCGAAGCATTTCTTAGCGAACTTTGGCGCCTTTGAACGTATCTATCTATATATCTATCTATCTATCTACCCGCCGACGACTTTTAGCCCTCCTGGCTGGCCGTTTCGATAATGGTATCGATATCAAACTTGGTGTCTTGTAACATGACTGTATGAAGAACATATTTAATTAGTCATAACATGAAAATCCTGATATGTGTGTCATAAATGTCATGATTTACATTTTATGGTCCTGCAGCTCTTGCGGTAGATTCGTTCACATGGCATGTTGCCAAACTGGTATGATATATGGCATGATTGCATGGCGAACACAAGCGAGAGACCATAACATGAAAAGTATGACATGCGTGCCATGTAACACAACATGGCTATACATGCCACATTGATGATGCGCTCGTGAACGTTTCGCTACCGTCACATATACCAAATCTTATATTACGGGAGGTGAATGACAAAGGTATGTGAGTGGTGAAAACATGATAAATATGAGATGCGGGTTATGAACCAACATGACTACCTGCTACGTTCATAATGTGCTCGCAGCCGTTTTGCTAGCTTCACATGTACCAAACTCGTTATTACGCGACGCGAACGTACGACATAGGTAAATGACACATCCAAACATGATATACATGCGTGTCATGTAACAACATGACTATACATGCCACATTGATGATGCGCTCGCAGCAGTTTCGCTAGCTTCACGTATGCCAAATTTAGTATTAAGTGACGCCGATGGTGGCGAAGGTATGTGACTAGTGCAAACATGATAGTCATGAGATGTGTGTGATACAAGATCGTGAATACATGCCACAGTCAAGGCGCCAATACAATTCGACGTGACGCGTTGCACGTGCTCGCCGGTGTGGCGACGCCCGGCGCCGGTACTGCCATAAACGCGTAGGCGCGCGCCGCGCTGCGTTGCTTTGACGCATGCGCGTTTAAGCGCGTCCGGCGTCTCTCCGTCACGGAAAGAGGGCGACGCGGTGTTGTCTGGGTAATGCCAAGGAGGTTAAAACAATTGCTGGAGTGGAAATGATTGCGCAGAAGTGAAGCCGTTCCTCTGGCAAGATGGCGGCCATCTTACTAGGGGCATAATTAGGTATCACTTTTCAGCGATTAAAAACGACGCGTTTCCCTCGCACGCCCAACGAGTTTAATGTGGGAACTTTTTCAGGCCACATAGTGCTCCAAGTGCGTCTTGATGTTGCTAGTTTTCCGTAGTGAGCCTCTAATTGGAGGCAAAGTTCTTTGAAGATTCAGTCATTCATACTTGTTTCTGTGTGTTATTTCGTCGCGAACAACTATCCTTTAGTATAGAACTAACGTAGCATTTACATAACGTATCAAAGCCACTAGAACATTAAGTGGGCACTTTCAGAAAAGAGCATGTTTCCGCCATCTCGGCAGTGGCAAAAGGTGGCTTCACTTCTGCGGGAAAAGCATTGCGGGAGCTTCAACTCCAGCAATTTTTTTTTAACCCTCCTTGGGTAACGCATCGGCTCGAAATGCAGGATGTCGCGTTTTGCACCGGTTGTGTCGGGCCGCGCCGGTCGCGCCTGGCATCAGACTATAGAGTGCTCGCGTTTTGCTAACGTAGCGTCGCTGTATCCAGCGTGCGCGCGCGTCAACGCTACGTTGGAGTATACTGGGCCTTTCGCGATGCGCTTGCGGCCGTTTTGCTAGCTTAGCATATACCAAATTTGGTGTTAGGTGACGTCAATGGATAACGAAAGTATATGACTGGTGCAAGCATGATAATTCTGACACGCGTGTCATGTAAGAACATGACAACATACCACGATCATAGCGTGCTCTCGGTCGTTTCGCTAGCTCCACATACATTAAATTTCGTCCTGTGACGTGAATAGATGACGAAGGTAAACGACGCATCCAAACATGATAATCATGACACGGAAGTTAGGTGCGGCATCATTTACCTCCACCTCGTAACGTTGTGCTGATCTTAAAGTGACATATCAACCTTTCTCATTCGTGCACCGCATATCATCAATTACCACTGTACCTGGGATCTGCCAATTTTTAACACTTAGTGAAACGACGCTAGTTACAGTCTGCCAGCTGTCACTGGGGCACCTTTTGTCGTGTCGTTGAAACGACTGCCACAGTTGACGTATTTTAGGTGAATGAACGCCGTCTGCGTTTGTGCTCCTTGGTTTTCGTCAGGCGATTTCCGCCGCTTCGCGCGACATACAAGGCGCGAGGCGATGCTGACCGCACTTTCGCGAGCAATTTTCTCGCTTTTTGCAAGCGTGGATGAGTTCCTTCGTCTGGTGTCTTCTTTTGAACTGTTGCGAGAAGGCGGAAGTGGAACCACCACCCTTGGTACCCTACTAGCAGAGAGCTGAAAGCCGTCCCATAGGCCTCACACTTGGTGAGGCTTCATCGATACAAAGTACGCCTCTTGAGAAACATGGCAAACTACAGAGTCTAAAATATTTTCGAAAATAGCTGCTGCTAGACGCGTTTAAAAAAACAGGTTTAACGACTTCGAGTACTTCGTGCTCAACTATGGGAGAGCACTGAGCCGTCCCGTTTTAACCTTGCCTATACTTTGATCTTAGCCAAAAGGCCGACAAACGATCTTTTTAGAGTTTACTCGCTATTCTACTACGGGAAAGCAGAAAGCCGTCCCAGTCACTAAAAGGTACTACGGCGTGTGTTTAGAAAATTTGGTTAGCGATTTAGAGTACTTTCTGCTCTACTATGGGAGAGCTGAAAGCCGTCCCCAAGGCGCTGCTGAGTGTGTGAAGAAAGCGCAAAGCTGTGGTGCACACGTATGCAAGGGGATGGATCATGCGTTAACAGACCAAGGGGTCACCCCTATTGCTGGACAGAACGAACCCTTTTAGGGACATGCCCTGTGGTATATCAATTTTGCGCGTTAATCTGTAACCGTACTACGTGCTGAAGGATCTTCAGAACCATTGCTGTTGAGTGTTATTCTGTCCGCAAAGTTTTTAGTGTTAGTGCATTACCCGATTACCGGACACTCAAATGTACTTCTGATAGCGGGGAATATTTATGACGATTACCTTTCTTTTGGTCATTCCCTTTTAAACGTCGATGTCATGAGCGTTCGCTTAGCTGTTTGTGAGAATCTATCTTTCATCTCCCCCCTCCCCCTCCCATGCGCAGGGTAGCCAACCGGCTGCCTATAGGCTGGTTAACCTCCCTGCCGTTCTTTTCCTCCTATTTTCCTTCTTCAAGTGATGGAGCTGTCTGTTGGCGGAGGATACGGAGAGAGAAACAGAGAACTATTACTGCACTTACGAAAATGTACATTATTTAGGGAAAGGTTGCGATGGTGGTGCAGTCGTTATGGTGGTCGGCTCCTTGCCCGAAGGTCATGGATTCGATTCCAGCCGGGGAAGTTGCTTTTCAGTGAAGGGAAATGCTAGTGGCTTGTTTACTACGCCCTGTCAGTGTACGTTAAATATGCTCCAAAAATAAAAAAAGTATACGTACGGCGCCTGCCACAACCAAACAGCGCTCTTAAACCGCATTAATCAACTACTTATCGGGGATGATGAAAACCATCGAGAAACGCGTTAACTTAGAACGTGTTGCTATATGAAATGTTTTTGTTTCGGTGGAGAACACTGACGAGACACAGAACTGTGTGAAATACTTAAGGTGGTTATCTCGAAATTCCGCTGCCATTCACCGATATCCCGGTAGGATGGAAAGGCATTTAAAGATACCGTAAACACGATGAGCGAGTGCTTACATCTGAAAAAAAGTATTGCGGAACAGCGCATTAGAAAAGTGTACCTTTTACAATAGCAAAGGCGCGACCTTTGTGTGGAGTTAAGCATGGTAATGTACACAGTGGTAAAAAGTGAGGATTTAGACGATAGTGTGTAGCCAAATGAAAACTGCAATTGTTTAGAGGCGCGGCTTACTTTTTCGGGAACGTGACCCCAGCTCACAGATACACGTGTACGTTGCTACTCCTGAGAGTCCAGACCGAACGTCATTGCCTATGAAAAGACAATCTGGGTCAAGGCCAGTGAGCGAGCCCACCTGACGCCATCAGCTCAACGACATCATCAAGCGGCGGCGCAGGTCTCTGTAGCAAACCGACGGGCCAGCTCCCTCAGCCCAGGGACCCGATAGCAGCCCGATGAGAAAATCAGTGCCATCCAGTCTAGTGAGTCTTACGCAATGCGTGGCAAAATCACTCATCCCTGAGTACAAACCATCGCAGTGGCTCCAGATCGGACGATCATGACGCTACCCAGCGGCGGGTTCCGAATTGCAGAAGCTGACGCCACCAGTGGCGGTTCTGATTGGACGTTGGTGACGTCAGATATAACCCTGGGCCTATAAAAAAAGCCAAGCGGCGTGTCGACAAGCAGACGACGTGTGCGTCAGAGAGAAGACATCTCGGCTCTTCCAGTCACTAAGCAGTGGACCCCAGTGCCGAATATGTAATGCCTCCATTTCTTTGCTGTATATACATCTTGCTAACTCACCCACATCTTGTTCGCTTGTCTATCAGCTCTGCGCAGAAGCAGTCGCGAGCTGAGAAACGCACGCTACCAAGCGGCTGTTGACCTTGACGGCCCGTGACTTCAGCGCACTACGCAACAGTGTCGGTGGCAGGGCAAGTAGTAACAACGTTTTCATTTCTGTAAGACGAAAATTGGGTCGATCATGATGGTTTCCTGAGAGACTTGCCAACCGCAGAAAAAAAATGTGAAGTGGATGCATTGTCAATTCGGCTGCTGCTTCACTAAAAAGTCCGGACAGTTATGATCAAGAAAAAAATGAAAATTTAGAACGTAATTTTGACATCAGATTGCTGCGATGAAGTGTAAGACCTGAAATATCAATTCAATGTGAAATTCCTCCAACCAGATCTAGATGCTCTATAGGCTTTAAAGGAATAGTTAGTTGTAAGTTTAAAGCTAAAATAAGCGCTCAACCGCATAGATATAACCTTTCCACTGTACTCTCTGCCGGATACCTTATACAGTTATTACATTGTTAGTTTTTTTTTTCATCTTATACTGGGTCACCATCTCGGCTGACCGGGGCCACACGATGTCCATTAATGTTCCAGCAGACCATCTGGCAGTGCTCCACCCACGCGGGTATAAAGTGCCGAGCAATTGCAGATGAGCCGAAGAAGCCAACTGATATTTGTAGGCCGTATTTGTATTAGCCGGAGTTGGCTGACAGTAAAACTCTTGCGCATGGGTCTCCAGCTGGCAACAGGCCTTATTACAAATCCTTTTTTATCGACAAGCGATGTATCGCCAACAACATTTTCCGCCTCAAGTGATATACGGAGACAAATGTACACGCAGGGCTGTTGGCTATTAGCTTTCCTGGGCGAGTCATTGTGAGATAGGCCTACGTGCTGTAAGTGACTGGCAGTGGGCAAACGACATAGCGCGAAGTGACGTGGAATGAGCGTGCGCTTCAGTTACTGAGCCCTGCTTGCAGCGCGTAAAAGAATGCGTAACAAACTTTCGCTAGAAATTGCCTTGTCGGCCCTGCATATCGGGTGTCCCGTCGTCGAGTTACGCAAGCCAGCCTACAATGCTTTGATGCGTGTAGACGTGCCTCACTGTTTATGAGGAATGGGTGGTGGGATTAGATGCCCCGTTTGTTATGTTTCATTTGGCACATTTTACACTGTAACACGGAAGAGAGGTCAGCCTTACGTCGACAACGCGAAATAATTTGCAGCAGTTGTCACAACAGTGGACTTGCCTTCATCAAAGCAGCAGCTGTTTCTTTAGCAATATGTTTATTTGCGCGTACGTCGTTCTGAACAAAAGTTTTTATATTTTATTGCGATGTGATTTATATGAACACACTCGACTGGTTTTTGCCATTGCCATCACGTTCTGTGAAAATTCAGAATTGACAATATTTCCCCACGCATTCTATGTTGTACTCGTGGGTAAAAAATTGAGGACAGGGGAACGAGTGCGGATGAAGAAGAGATTAAACAAGCCAATCCACCTTCACTGTGGCATAGAATCTCCATTGGGATTTCCATGTGATATCATACCGCATGGGGAACCTGTAGTGAATGGCTATTCAGGTACAGTGGTTATTTCCAGCCCATCCTGAAGGACCATAAAGAAACGTTTTGCGGAGAGGAGGCGGGAGGAGATAGGGAAGTAGCCGATTAGCAACTGCGTACTGTAGTCGGAAGAGAGCGGTCACGATCACTGGTGCGCGTGCTATCTCGGCAAGCACCAGCCGATAGTGGTGGTCTCAAAGAAGAGATGGGAAAGACCGTAGCTATCTCTTATTTATATATTTATTTATTTGTTTATTTATTCTAAATATCTTACCGGCCCAACAGGGCATTGTGTAAGGGTAGCATCAAAAGAATATACACATGGCCCTGCCGCGGTGGTATAGTGGTTAAGGTACTCGGCTGCTCACCCGCAGGTCACGGGATCGAATCCCGGCAGCGGCGGCTGCATTTTAGATGGAGGCAGAAATGCTGTATGCCCGTGTGCTCAGTTTGGGTGCAAGTTAAAGAACCCCAGGTGGTCCAAATTTCAGAAGCCGTCCACTCGGGCCTCTCTCATGATCATATGGTAGTTTTCTGACGTGAAACCTCACATATCAACCAGTCAGAAAAAAATATACAGGAAAATGCGCAACTTGCATAGAAAGAATAAAATAAAGCTTTAGAGAAGCCATGTTCTCTTGCGCTAGCGGCTTGAGTTACGCGAGACTTGACCTGAAGAGTTATAGCTGCAAGCCTTCGTGTAAAATCCAAATTTGTTCATATCTCGTTGATTGCTTTGCGGTGGCGGGAACACCGTGATTTGTTACTTATAAATGGAGTAAATTACTACTGTATTGTCTGATTAAATGACTATAAAAGGAACTGTGTTTCCTTGAATCATCCCGTAGATTTTTTTTAGAGTTAACTTCATATGTAGCGCAAAATACGTTTGGTTACTCTAGAGTGGAGAGGATAAAAATTATCAACTGTTATGTTTTAATACATTTTCTATTATCAATAAAGAAAGGGGGGGGGGGCACTTGCGTAATGGTATGATGCCGAAGCAAATCATTCAAATGTATGGGTTAGACTTGACGTGGTTAATCCAGTTGCCTGGTCCTGGATAATTTCCATTGCTTTAGGTAAGCAAGAGTAATAATTACTGCTGGGTTTTAACTTCCCGCACCCAACATATGAGTATGAGAGACGTTATAGTGAAAAGCTCCGAAAATGTGGACTACATTGGGTTCGTTACCGTGCGCCGAAATCTAAGCACATGGGCCTCAAGCAATTTCGCCTCCATCAAAAATGCGGCAGCCAAAGCCGGGATTTGATCCCGCGATCTGCGTGTCTTCCGCCTAGCGCCCCATCCACTAGGCCACCGTGGCTGCGCTTTAGGTAAGCAGTGGATGTGTTTCCTGAGGAGCTTATGCATCAGTGCACAAATGCAAACTAGGGTGAGAGAAAGACTGGCTGTGAAAACAATGGACGTACCCAAATTATAAGGCGTGTTTCATGTCATACCTTTTCTAAACGACTTCAATGACTTAATAATATTAGGTAATACTTGATATTTAAACCTAAGCATGTGCCTCTCCCCACTCCCCATTATCCCCTCATCAACAGGATTGTAGCAAACCAGCTGCTACACTACTGGTTGAGCTCACTGCATTTTTCTCAATATATACTCACTCTCCACGAATGGGTGATTATCAATAAAACAGGGCAAAATTCTCAGCCATACATAATTCATTTTGAGTTGATAATAACATTAGTTTAGTTAGGATTAATGGTAAGCTTATAAATTTTGTGCCATTCAACAACCTATGAAGATTACTGTTTGGCCGCGAGTGTAGGCTTGCGGACATTATAACATGAAAGTGTTATGCCAAGGTACCCCGCGGCTTCCTAAAGCATTTACGTCACGAGTATGACGTAGTAAAGCACATATAAAATTGTAAGAAAACGAAAAAAGAAAATTGGCCAAAATCTGCATGTTACACTGCAAATGTCCTCTAAAGACGATAGTCTTGAGTCTGGAGAGAGTGAACGAAACGTTTGTACGATTTTCTGCGCAAAAAATTGGTGAATGGTATTCTGGAGGCGCTGCGTTAGAGTGGCTCGAGCGTGTAGCAAAGGCGAATGAGCACATCAAGGCACGCTAGACACGAGCGCCATCTGGCAGTTATCTTCAAAAATGAATGCGTTCGCACTCGCGGAGAAAGATGCGCGCCAGTCTCGGAGGTGATAAGGTGTAGAGCGCAAAGCGACGGGCAGGTGCCACCACAGTGTCGTCGTAGCAAAGCGTTGAAAACGCTTACCTTTTTGAGCATTCGCGTTGCATTGTCAGCGAAGCCCGATAAACGCTACAGTACTTAGCGTTACTGCGCGCCCTTTCTAGTGTAAAGGCAGACATACAAAACATGTACGCGTTGTTATGGTGCCTCAGATATGCGCAATAATTGATTTTTATTGACAATCGCACAACTATAAAGGTTAAACCTTCAGCAACATTGGTGAGCGCTGCGGATAGGGTTGGCCGTTTAGTGGCGTTTGAGGTATCGTTAAGGGCGGACAAACAGACAAAAGTACAGACAGACAGACAGACAGACAGACAGACAGACAGACAGACAAACAGACAGACAGACAGACAGACAGGCAGACAGACAGACAGACAGACAGACAGACAGATCAAACTACTTCTGTCGAAGGTCCCCAAGAAAGACTATCGTCTCTAAAAGTTGTGCCGTTCAGTTTCGAAGCTGTGACCTTTCACTCCGCAGCGCACGGTGCAAAACCGCTAAACCACAGAGCTTATGTAGTTCAGCTCGATAAGGGCAAGCTATTTATATACACCATACACCTATTAGGGGTCGTCACGGCTCCACAACCTCAGCGCGTTTTTGTCATTAGTAGGGAGATAGCGCAAAGGGCGCGCTTTGGGCGCGCTTTAAAAGTCGTCCCCCCTCGCGTTCAGCTGAGCGCGCGCCTCCACGAACAATGTATACCTGCACGGGGCGTCGTCTTATGGGCGCGCTCTCGATTCCTGATTGAGGAGAGTTCACTCAATGCCGCGGCCGCGTTCACAAAAGGTTCACGCCGGCCACACACGATGAAGTAAGAATTGTCAGTTGTTCACGCTTGTCCTGTGAATAGTTGTGCGTTTGTTTCGTGCGTCTTTGTTTCTGTTTGAGCCACGTGCTTTAAGTCTTGAGCTGTGACAGTTTTAAGTCCGTGCTCGACCTGTGTGTGCTCATTTCATGCGTGCTTTCTGCTTGAGCTGCACCGACCAAGCTTTGAGCGGCTTGCCTTCCTTCGCCCGACATTACAAATTGTTGCTATAGCATTCAATCGTTGTGGCAAAACAATGCACAATAAATGCTCAACTGCATCTGTAAAGACGCGCTTTGCTTTCGTGTTGTGCAGCTTCGTAGACAGAGGTATCAGTCATATTTTTAAGTGTGAATACACTTTATAAGCGACCCCAAACCATCCACCGCCGTCGGCGGCGTCCGCAGTCTTCTCTCTATCTTTAAAAGAAAGAGGACTTGGCGGGCCGCAGCGCGACGCTCTACCGAATAAGCCACGTACGCGACGCTGATATCGGTGTCAGTAATGCGCCTGATACCCCCTCCCCCTTCGCTCGCTCCTCCGCTCTCCTGGCTCGCTGCAGCTGCGCGCGCACCCCTCTCTCCCGCACCCGCCTTCTCTCTCAGTCTCCCGTCGAGAGCGGGTCGTGAGGGGGAGTAAAGTCAAAATCTGTGGCATTCGCCAGTGAGTTAACGTAAACTCCCCCGTGTGATCAAATTGCGATTCCCAGGAACCATTACACCATAAAGGCACCATAGTGTGATTAATAATTATAATAGTGCGAATTAATAAATACCCCTCATAGCATCACCCCAAGTATTCGCACTTAACCATGTTTACCTTCGGGGAAATGCTCGGGAGTTTTTTCGCATAGGTTTGGCGTTATATGTAGCGTTAATTTATCTAAACACAGTTCGATGAATTCTTTTACCTTTAAAAGAGTTTAAGTGTACCAACCTTTTGCGTTGTGGAGACATGAAACTAAATTTTCTGGCTCTAAATACTACTGCGAAGAAATGTTGCGGCCGCTTCAATTTAAGCCCTAACCGTAGCCCGTCACTCTGAATTCGGTCGTTCAACTACTGAGGAACCAACTGTGCTTCTTCTAAGATGATGGCACTTGGCGAGCTTCTTTGATACCGTGTCACGTTTCCGGCCGACCGTAAACGGTGCTCACTGAATGTGAGCTGGCCGGAAACCTTCCGAAGTGCTTTCGGCTTGGAGTGTGGTCGTCTATCGTACGCGCCAAGAACCGAAAGGGCGTCTTCGTGGGAGGTGCTTATTCATAGAAGTTCGATCGACGTGTAGTCACGGGCAGCATCTCTCAATATATCGTCTCGTTTATTTCTTTCTCTTTCTCACCCTTTTTGCTTTCCTGGGTTTCGACTTTGGATATGTCGAAATTTCTGAAGGTGAAATCGGTGCTTTGATGACACGTGAAGTAGAAGGGTGCATTGCAGTATACTTCTCCATTAGTGTCAGAAAATGTTTCAAGACGTTTCTGACCCGTCAGGTACATCTGCTCTTGCGCTAGGGAGCGTTTACATCGGCGTCATAACGTGTCACCAGCAGATGCGCCTGTTAAGCTCTCGTAGCCCAGATCTTTTTTCCGAAATAAAAGCACTGAGAATGCCGCAAAATTACGTTTATATTATCTAAGAGCAAGTGAAAGTATTCGCAGATAATTTGCTTCCACGGATGGGACAGAGATTGTTTCAAACATTGAAGCTGTTCTTCGCTGACAATTCCCTATCCACTGATTTAGTAAGGGCATGTTACATAAAGCAGGAGCACTTAGAATCATGGAGGATAGAACAAAAAAAGAGGGAGCAATAAGTGTCGCAGCCAGCCTTGGCAAGCCAAACCGTTATCAAGACAGCAGTGTCGGCCCACCAGGACACTTCTTTCTGTCATATTCAAGCAAGGATTGAGATTTGTCGAGACTTCGAGGTATGGCTCCCAGTAACCTTTAATCAAAGTGCGTTTGTTCGGCACAGGGTGGTTGGCTCGCGCAGGAGGTTCAAAACCGGAACACCTTCGAGTGCGCTAAAACCTACCGCGTGCTCTGGCATTTTCACCACGTGTTGGGCAACAAGGTGGGCTTCAGTCGTGTACAGTAATGCTTCCTCTTTTATCTTACCTTTTGAATGCGAAACTCTCTTAGCGAACTTCGGTGACTTTGAGCGTATCTATCTATCTATCTATCTATCTATCTATCTATCTATCTATCTATCTATCTATCTATCTATCTATCTATCTATCTATCTATCTATCTATCTATCTATCTATCTATCTATCTATCTAGCCTCTTACGTTTGGGTGCTCTCGTGGTCACCCCCATAACTTGGCGTGAACCAAAATTAGCATGGGAGGGTAAGATGGTTTGACGAATATGACACGCTGGTCAAGACATGAATAATGTCACAATCCCGTCGCGTACGTCGTCAAACACTTCCCGTCAGACAGTGGCACATACTCACGGGCGGGTATGTGCCGCCGGTAAGCGGGTATGTGTCATAGGTGATAGACACTTCATATCTACCCAGTAACGAGGAGAACACACGCGTTAAGCATTACCCGACGTCGGTAGCGTCGACCCAACGAACGCATAGAATAAATGTTAGTGTTAAGAAAAAACATGATATAGACAGTGTTGGCAACCCGACGAATTCAAATAATAAATTTTAGGGTCCCAGCAAGAATGAACCCAAGCATTTTGCGTGGCAGACAAGCGTTCTACCAGAGAGCTACACCAGGTCTCGGAATTACTTTTATAATAGACGCTAATCTTCGTGAAACGTCAATAGTGGTCGCAGTGCTGCCTATCCAATTTCATAAACATTACGTATGTGCTCCTTTCATACAGCCATCACGTCGGGTTAACGTCAATTGTGATGAGGTGCCATGTGCTGAAATTGATTTAAGTAGCAGTGTAAAGAGCCAGCATCTTTGCGAGCATCACAGCTTCATATCAGCGCTTCATATCAGCTTCCGTTGTTGCTATTACGCACGTTCCAGTTGGCATCGTTGCGCAAGTGCAAATAACTAGCCATACAGACGTCTGCAGCGTGCAACATATGTCTGTGCGTGCAACATTTGTACATATGTTTAGCGTCATTTCAGGACGTTTCGAAAAAAAAATTGCAGATCCCACGTACAGCGGGAATCGACGATATGCGAAGCATGGATGAGAAAGGTTGATGTGCCATTTTAAAATCAGCACAACGTACGTTATGAGGTGGAGGTAAATGATGCCGTACATGACTTCCGTGTCATGAATATTACGTTTGGATGTGTCCTTTACCTTCGTCATCCATTCACGTCACGTGATACCAAATTTTGTTTTAGTGGAGCTTGCGAAAGGACCACGAGCATGCTACGAGCATAGTATGTTGTCATGTTCTCACATGACACGCGTGTCAGGATTATCATGTTTGTACTGGTCATATAGTTTCGTCATCCATTGACGTCACTAAACACCAAATTTGGTATATGTGGAGCTAGCTAAACGGCCGCGAGCACATCATGAAGAGCCCAAGATACTCTATTGTAGCGTTGACGGGCGCGCACGTTCGCCACAGCGACGCTACGTTAGCATAGCGCGAGCACTCGTCAGACGCCAGGTGCGACCAGCGCGAACAGCGTCCTTGCGGCGCGGCCCGACTGCAATCGGTGCGAAATGCGACATGCTGCATTTCGCACCGATGCGTTACCCAGACAACACTGCGTCACACTCCTTTCGTGACGGAGGGACGCTGGACGCGCTGAAACGCGCATGCGCCAAAGCAACGCAGCGCGGCACCTGCCTGCGAGTATATGGCAGGACCGGCACCTGGCGTCGCAACGCCGGTGTGCGGCGTCGACATGAACGCCGGTGAGCACGCACACAGCGTTACGTTGAAATGTATTGGCGCCTTGACTCTGGCAAGTAGTCATGTTTTCACATGACACACATCTCAGGATTATCATGTTTGCACCAGTCACATGCCTTCGTCATCTATTGACGTCACGTAATACCAAATATGGCAATTGTGAAGCTAGCGAAAAGGCCTCGAGCGCATAGTGAGGGTGGCATGTAGTCATGTTGTTGCATAACACGCATGTCGTGATTATCACGTTTGTATGTGTCTTTACCTATGTCGTCCGTTCGCGTCACGTAATACCGAGTTGGGTACATGTGAAGCTAGCGAAACGGCCGCGAGCACATCATGAGCGTAGCATGTAGTCATGTTGTTACATGACACAAATCTCATGTTTATTATGTTTGCACCAGTATCATATCTACGTCATCCATTCACGTACTATAATATCAAATTTGGTATATGTGACGCTAGCGAAATGGCCGTGAGCGCACCAGGAGCGTGGCATGTAGTCATGTTGTTACATGACAAGCATGTCATGATTTTCATGTTAGGGTCTGTCGCTTGTGTTCGCCATGCAATCATGGCATACCATAGCAGTTTTGCAATATGCCATGCGAACAAAACCACCGCAAGAGTTGCAAGACCATAAACCTTAATCATGACATTCATGACCTCCATGTCATGCCTTTCATGTTATGACTCGTCAAATATGTTCTTCATGCAGTCATGTTATGTCATATCAAGTTTTGTATCGATACCATTATCGAAACGGCCAGGACAGCTAAAGGTCGTAGGCGGCTAGATAGATAGATAGATAGATAGATAGATAGATAGATAGATAGATAGATAGATAGATAGATAGATAGATAGATAGATAGATAGATAGATAGATAGATAGATAGATAGATAGATAGATAGATAGATAGATAGATAGATAGATAGATAGATAGATAGATAGATACGCGCAAAGTCGCCGAAGTTCGCTAAGAAATGCTTCGCATTTAAAAAATGCAACACAGTCACCTTCTCTCGGCGTACGTGGGATCTGCCGGATTTTCTTATTGCTTGAAACGCTATTTGCGTTTGAAAGAAACCACGACAACAATACGTGTTTTCGGCGAGTTGCTTGAGAAATGGGCCACGGCAAAGCCGAAAGGCAACCGTGGCGTTGCAGCGTGGCCATGCATATCATACCTTCGCCCCATAATTTAAGAGACCGTTCTATTAGCGCCGAAAAGTAGGATTGGCACTTTCTCGAGGGAGGTCTAGGTGACGTCACGGCAAAGACTCTTGCTGCCCGCCGCCACGCGCCTACATTTTGATGCACTCGCTCATGCGCTATTCCTCTGTTTGCGATCGCTTTCTGGTCGTCTCAAGCTCCAGATGAATGGTGAAAACAGAATCGGTAATGTTCTTGGTAACACAATAAATGTTTACTTCTGCTTCTGCACAACCGCGCGCTCGGTCGTAGGCAATGTTAAAGGGGTGAAAAGGTCTGTGTCGCGTTGCTAGCCCCGAAGATGGATTCCATTCCTGGCCATGGCAGCCGCATTCCGAGGGATATGAATAGCAAGAACTCAATACTGCCTGGATACAACTAACTCATTTGCGCATAATTATGTGATCGAGACGCAAAGGCACAATATTTACATTATTAGGCTTAGCTATTGATGGGTGATTCCAATAGAAGCTATGAGGGTTTTCCCCTCCTCTAGGATTGTTTTTAATTCAAAAATCTGATTATCTACGGACAGTGCTATCACTGATGTGCCAAGCCTTGCACTCACGTGCGTTATCGAATCTCGCAAAATATCTCAAAAGCACTCGCCCTAGAATACCGCCGTCGCTGTTGTGTCTGTTCTTCCCATGTACTAGCTCACTCAACAGGTTGTTCAGCATCATGTTTCTCTTGCAGTAATTTTAGAGCCTAATTTCACGGAATTTATTGAGGTAATGAGCGGAAATTGTCATTGCTTTCAGAATATATATCTTCCTGCGGAATGGTAGCAACGTCCGGGCATGGCAATCACACCCGTCACAAACGCTATACTTTATTCAAAATGCACATAATGTAGCAATACACGATATCACTCTGACTTCTACAGTTCTAACACTTCTGGTCATCGTGGAGGTCATAACCAGAATCGGCTTTGTATGATAAAGCTATAAATGTTTCAAGATAGTTGTATGCCGGAACGTTCGTAAGTCGAAAACTTGAAAGCGATGTCTTGAAACCAAAGTCAGAAGAAAGCTAACGAGGCCGAGGTGTACACAACTTGTTTAGAGTTATTATGAATGTTGAAATAAATAACTTAGAAATTTCGATACACGTATCTGATAAACGTTAGTGCATGCGATTAGATGGTACATCATGTAGCAAATACAAAGGACATAACAAGGTAAATCACATAGATGGAATAAATACAGCATGGAAGATTGGTCTATCGAATAAAAAAAAGCAGCTTCGTTGAAGTTTGCTGTCCTTAGCATAAGAGTTTGTTGTTTGGCAACATGGCTCATAATTGATCGTGATTCACCAGGACATAAGGTTATAAAGCTCACTATTGTCAATTATTATTCAGTGAACTCTCAAAGCGGGAGGAAAACACACACAAAGCAAAGAGGAGGCACATACCATGAGCGCTGTGTGCGTTTTCTCGTGTTGTGTGCGCTCATGCTGAGTGCCTCCTCTTTGCTTCGTGTGTGTGTTCCTCCCGCGCTCCCAGTTCACTGAACAATTATTAATTAAGCAACTAGCCCACCTTTTTATCTTGTTGAAATGTATTGTCAATTATGTTTGACAGCCCTGGATTCGAAGTGTACCACCTTATGTTCAAGGTTGCACTTTTGAGACCGCTATGATATCTACAAAGCTTCGAAAGCGGCTGAACAGGCAAGGGGAAGCTTTAAAGTAGATAGCCCTGGGAGTGTCCATGTGATGGTGACCTTCACTAATAGCGCAACCTATATTCGGTTTATATGGTATCAAACTATTTTGTTAAAAAATAGATACATTATATGTAGCTACTTCATATGTGGCTTCCAGTGACACATTTCACATGAAAGAAACAGTTTTAGGCAATTGACGTTTCGGGTGGTTTCTCTGTGCTTCCTTATAGACTTCTCTGCATGTGACGAGAATCATATGCAGGGCCAGGTTTAGTTTTCAGAAGCGTGTTCATTGAGATGCGTGGGCCCGCAGCTGTGGCCATATAACTATTTTCATAGTAAGAAGGAGAGGACTCATAATTGTAGTAGATGTGGCTACTTTTGAAAACAAAGAAACTACATTTTGCTTACACGTTCAAGCAAATGTTTCTTCGCTTTACGCATTACGTGATAATTAAATTTGATAAATGTGCTACAGATGTACATATCAGCATTGTTTCGTCTGTGATTAGAGCTCTCAATTTAGAGTATCATAGCGCTTACTGTCCTGCACAAGCTTGACTGTTGATGGCTTCAGAAAAATGACGAGAAAAAAATAATGCTTAGAGGCTTTCGCTCAAAAATTCTTTTCTAAATTCTTTTTTATACAAGGCAGAATTACGAATTCCTGATTCGTGTGTCAATGATGGCACCCGCTTTTATTTCTTCATGATTCGCTTTATTTGCTGCTGACCCACGAATTGACAAAATCAAGCAATTACTTGTAGTTTCAAAAGACAATTACTTGTAGTTTTAAATGGGTACTGGCACAAAAAAAATTTGGCCTCCTGTTTTCTCGCCGCATTGAGTTGCATGTTTTCCATAAAATGTCGCTGTAGCGAGTGTCAGTAAAATAAAACTTCTGATTACCCACCAGACTCAGTTTCGGTTTGAGACATCACCAAAAGGTGACAGGCCGCCGCGTGCAGCTATCATAAACCACAGAGTGCAAAGCTCGACCACGTTAGCATACGGATCTGCCCCGCCACGGTGATCTAATGGTTATGGCGGTCGACTGCTCACCCCAAAGTGGCGGGATTGAATCCCGGCTGCGACGGTAGCGTTTTCAATAGAGACAAGAGTGCTCGAGGTCCTTGTGCTTAGATATAGGCGCAGGTTAAAAAGGCTAAGGTGGTCGAAATTTCCGGAACCCTCCAAAATGGCGTCCCTCATAATGAGATCGTGGTTTAGGAACGTTAAACCAGAGATATTCTTATTACGGCATACAGAACTGTGGCGTGCTTCTGAACTGTCTAAATTAAGAAGTGCTATCGAACAGGAACGGGACAGCAGCGTCGCCAGAAACTAAACATTCAACGCTTGCGTGGCTACTGACTCACAAGCAGCCGCCGAGGTGACGCCTCCTGAAGCAAACTCGGCAATATATATATATATATATATATATATATATATATATATATATATATATTAGTGGGAGTAATAACTCCATAGGCCGGGAGGGGTCCTCCCTTCAACAGGGGATGAGTTATACTAACATGAACTTCCAACCTTCGTTGCTGCCATGTCCCTCTTGCCTTAAAAGATGTTTGCGAGAGTGAGAGAGAACTAAAAAAAGAAATAAAGAAAGAAAAAAAGAAGAAAAAGGAGAAAGATAAACAAAAGAAGAAAAACCACTGTGAACACTGAGCACGAAAGGAAATGTCGGTGTACGTCCACATCCCGTTTTGAGTATAACTCATCCTCTGATGAAGGGAGGACCCCTCCCGAAACTAATGGGAAATATAGTTATCCTTGATGAAAACGCTCCCGTTATGCCATATTCCATACCTACTATAAATATATATATATATATATATATATATATATATATATATATATATATATATATATATATATATATATATATATATATATTACTGAGACGGCTGCATCACTCGTTGTACCGACTGCAATGTGGGTACGTGAGGAAAAAAGGGGGATCACTGCGGGGGTTGCTTTTGATGATGCTACTAGCACGAGGGTGTCCATCGCGCCCACAATTTTCAAAATTTATGCAAAACACACTCCAAGCTGTATTCGCAGCTGATATTTCAGAGACAATAAACGCATGTTCACTAGAATCGATCCCGCAGGCTATCTAGGCAAGAAAATTTTGTGTCAGTACCCCTTAAAGGTAACTCCAGCAAATTTTTCACCATGATCAGGATAATGGTGATCCTATGTTCTTTAGACACTCTCCTCACGCGCCCGGTAACTGAAATGCTCAAAAAATTCAAAAATTTTTCAATTACCGTGAAACCGCGATACCAAAACTGAAACCGAACCAAGTGTGCTTCTACGTGTGACGTAAATATTTGCCTGAAGCTGCCGGAATCTGCCTGATAGCATATGATGCCCGCCAGATGGCACTGCCTGTCCACGCTGTCCGCGGCGATCGGTTAAAGCGCTTACGCTGTTATAGTGAATATATCGCGAATCGTGTGTGGCTCTCAACGCAACATCACTTGGCACCTATCGCCCACCCATTAACATGGAAAAGGAAATCGCACACTCAACCAAGGATGCACCAGCCGAACCCAGACAATCCATAGCAGACAACCAGACGCTGCAGTGGCACACCAGTTCGTCACTTCCGCCAGGCAAAACTCAACGTCACACACACAATGTTGCCATAAATTCTGGCAAGCGAGGTGAGCGCTTCGAGGCAAGCTATAATATTCATTCGAAAAGAGTCTGCGAAACTCTCAAGCCTTCAATTTGCCACGAATGGCGCAAACGTGCAAATGAACGTACCCAGTTAACCTAATTGACATCCACTGACCACAAAAAATCACTGAAGTCAGCCTATAAGATGTATCTCTGCTTTCATCTTTGCGTTCACAATCCTAAATACAGCGTTTAGTATTGCGTACTTAATCAAGACTAAATGTGTAAGTTTTCGCATTGTTCGAGTAGGGAACACAGTTCCTGGTCATGCTCGTTCTGACGTTATTGAATCGTGAAGGCTTTGCCTACGCAGCGTCGGTTGCACTCCTCAATGGTGTCATAGCCTCCGCTGAGGCAGATCCGAACCGGGCGGCAGCGTCTTACGCCGGAGTCGTATCTTGCCGTCACCTTCTTCAGTTCGTCGCGGCACTTGAACGTCGGTTGGGTAGTCTTGCAAGGGCTGGCTTGGCCGTCTTCGTTAAAATTGCCTGCGTCATTTAAAACGAATGAAGATTGAATCGTTACTTCGTGGTTGTACTGCAGCAGTGGTGTGTGCGGCATTTGCTTAGATGTGCTTGCTTGCGATGCAAAATACATTTCGTGGTAAAGGGAGTGAAAGAAAAATGAAAGTGTAGGGGCGAATCACTATCTTGTTTTCCTCTTCCCTTTGTTTCACTTATAAATATAAACTTTGCCCCTCAATCAAGCATACCTAAGCAAGCTAAGCACAAACTAGTCCAAAAAAGGAAGTTCTTATCACGCCCCTACCTCCGTCCGCTACGTCCTGCCTCCTTGTAACGCAATGTGAAATTTTCACAAAGAACATACATCCCAACAAGCTTAAAAAACTCTGCATATCAACACTAAATCTGCTATAAACGCCGTCATAATGAGAGGCAAATAAGCCAACTAGATTCTTATATAAAAACAATTAAAACTATAAAATTTTCGGCATACTTTATTATGAAGCTCGATTGATTAGAGCCTATGAGATACTATGAACAAAAAGTTGAAAAGGTTTGCGTTGGCTTCTGAAACTGTGTGTGTGTGTGTGTGTGTGTGTGTGTGTGTGTGTGTGTGTGTGTGTGTGCGTGTGTGTGTGTGTGTGTGTGTGTGTGTGTGTGTGTGTGTGTGTGTGTGTGTGTGTGTGTGTGTGTGTGTGTGTGTGTGTGTGTGTGTGTGTGTGTGTGTGCACAGAAGCGACTGGAATTTAATCCGCGGAGGTTCGACGTGAACAACGGGGCATCCTGAATGCCAGGCACAGCTTATAGGCTGAGTTAACGCTTGTGGCGCTTCTCCAAGAAAACACAGACAATACAAAGCCAGATTTATCTCCTTGTATGTACGCTCAACTTTTTTTCTTCTAGTCCCTACAAAGTAAGTCAACAACCATGCATTACTGCGGACAACTCTTAATCCATACCTCCAGGGCTGAATAATTTCTAGCATCCCGTGGGTGTTTTAACGTCTCCTATAAACCAAATTTTCGATACGGTATCTGCATGGCAGATTTTACGAAGTATATATTCAGATATCTAGGAAACGGACAAGTGCAAGTGTTGTGACTTGAGAGCAGGTTTGGAGCGTATGTTAATGAGAATGCCAAGGGATTAGTGCCTATAACGAGTATGTGGCCTCCAGTGACTACCTTCGCTCACGCTGGGAAGCCGCACTCCTCTCCAGACATTCTCTCTAATGACTGTGCGCAAAGGCACACAGAAAAATAAAGATTTCTGAGAAGACTGAGTGCAAAACTTATAAGCGCTATGTTAGGGCGAGTGTAACTGCTTAAAATACAGATATTTATGTATTAGAAAATGGTCCAAGCATAAGTTAGGAAGTTGGAAATTAAGAAGTACTAATCATCTTGATGTGTACGGCAATTTCGAACAAGAACTGACTAGGCATCGGTGCTCTCAAGCGCTACGAAGAAGCTGTACCGCTGCAGAATAGCGAGCTTAGAGCTTCAGAAAATTTAAAACAAATTCAGTATCTTAACGACGCCGTTTTCTTACATTTGTGTAATGCAAAATTGTTATATCGACTGAATTCTAGTTTGTTCGGCAGAATAGTCGTCGTACACATAAAAGTACCAAAGATATAGTCTTGAAAAAGTCGATGTCGGAGGAAGTGGTGCGAGCTTTAATTATTGAAGGATCTTGAAGGCTCTAGCTTTTCACTCAGACATCGGCCTAAGACTTGTTTTGATGTCGTCTGAAGGGCAAAGAAATCGTGTTTTGGCACGTTAGTCTTACTCGTAAACATCTTTCTTTATAATAGCGTCATGGTTCTGAATTGGGCATTGCAATAGTGTAGGGTAGCGAAATATTACACCTAAGGCCACATCACTACACAATATTACCGGAGGCGAAAAGTCATGTTAGCGTTGTACACCTCTAAAGAACTATATAGAGGCGAATTGAAAAAAGAGACACGTCCAATGCATTTTTCATGAACCCTAAATAGAGATTTCACAAACACAAGCAGCAAAGTGGTAATTCGATGACCAAACACACACAAAAAATCTGCAAAGCGCTTCCGCTTGTCTTTACAAAACGTTTAATACGGTGGTTTACATGTTGTAATCGATGAGAGGGGTTGATTACCTTCTATTTTTTTATAAAGCGATGGTGATAAGATAGTAACAGTTTTCTGGTGAGCGCGAAGCAGAGATTGCGATAGCAAGAAATAAGATTGTTAGAGGAATTAATACTGGCAGCCTACGCTTCTCAATCTCGTCTTGCGTAACGCTACTAAGTGAACAGAGCCACTCCACGAAGCGAAGTGGTTTTTGTGATCTTTTTCGTCACAACACAAAGCAGTGAAAGCACTGCATGTATATAAGTGGTTAGTAGGTCCTCCAAAAATGTACACTTCAATCACACTCTCTGAAGAAGTATTTTCTTTCCGCTAAGTTCTCATTTCGGACTCCGAATGATCGAAGTTTTATCGCGCCGGACTATAAAGGAGTCATACTCACTAAACTGTCTCTCAACCTAGGTCACTCTGACATACCAAAATATCACACCTCCGTTCTCACCCCTCTTCAGACTCACTTTCCGATTTGAGTATCAGCGAGTGAATGAATGAGTTTCCTTACGTATGGCAGCCGCCTACTGAGGGCTGCCTATATAGCGCGCGCACCACCTATCACTACGACGCCCTTACGACTACAGGTGCCTACTGATGTCTGCCGAGAAAGCACGTGCATCAGGTGCAACACTTTGGGGGCTATGCAAGAAGTTCGGTCAGCAAGGTGTGTGACTACGTCAGTACAGTGCTCGGCTTTCAGTCGTTGTAAACGCTCGTGCGAGACAAGTACGAACGCACTCGCACCACGTCAGCGAAAGGCGACAAATAAAAATTCAAAGGGTGAAATCAAAGAGATGCTAAAGGTGGATTTGGTTGATTCACACGAAAGAACCGAGGAGGAACTTTTGGCAGTAGACGGCGCATCACGTGACGTGCGAGTCATCGAAACGTGTCAGTCTTCGCTTCATTCCGGTCTCCTCCACTCGCGGCACGGATGGAAATGTGTCAGCCGCTATTTCGATCCCTCCATTTGACGGTCGTCTGCTCTCGATCGAGAGGATTCAGCGTCAAATCTGTCAACATTGGTCGGATTGGTGTGGCTATGAAGTAGGCTGCCGGCTTAAAATCAACATGTTTTAGTTTTGCAGCAACGAGCGATTGTGCTTCGTGTGACAGGGGAAGAGGTGAGTGGTTTTTGGTGGTGCATTGGTAGTTTTCAGTTACAGCGCGTGGCCTGCATGAGAACATAAGCGCGCTGCTATAAGCTCAAGAAGTCGAGAGTATGCACGAGGATTACGCGAGCGTAGCTCCGACTGTGTGCATGCGACGTCTCCCCTGCTGCGCCGGATGAAACTAATCACCGTGACTATTTGGTCTGTGAAGCAGCGGGATTAGCTCTCGCGTGTGAATCTAGCATAAGTGATCCAGAACAACTTATAGACGGCCGTATAACGGGCGTCTTTACATTCGACTACCAAAACATGTTTATTTATTATTAGGACGAAAGATGAAATAGAAGGATTCCTGAGATGGAAAAATGATCGAACTATTTCTTAGTGCGAACGCATTCATTGCAAGAAGTATGGCTAGCCTACACAGCGTTGGACCTGATGTATGAAACGGTGCATAACTATCACGACCACGCTGTTACGACTGCAGTAAAGTTACTGCTCCAGCGACGCCCGAAAGGTGCCCCTTCATACTCCTTCTCTCGACTGAGGACTGGCGTGGCGCCTCCTCTCTGCTTGAGTAGCAATAATTGGTAGGCGATTCACGCGGCATGATCTTAGCACATGTTGCCATCGTGTGAAAGAGATGGTAAGCTCGTTTAATGTACGCTTCTGCTGCGTTCGTTTCCAATGTTGGCACACTTTTACTATCTCGTAGAAAAGAATTCATGGGTTATGTTACTGATTTCAACTTTTCACGCTACATAACGGCAATGGTATCAATCCACTGAAATTGTCCACGTAATATCCTTTGAAAAGTTTCATTTGAAAAAAGAGATCAACTAATGAATAGTCATGGTTTACAGGATGATACATACATATCTACAACGACGCAAGCGTTATGGGCTATGAGAAAATAAGAACAACTAAACAGGTACTCAGCACAATAAATATCATCTTAGCTCTCTTTCAAAAACAGGATTAACTCTTTTTTCAATACAACCAATTTTAAAATATGTTCTTTACTTTCAGATAAATTGTTTCAAAGCGCTGCTTCTTAAATTCCGGCCCAGTGTTGTTAGTAGTGCCCACCGAGTGAGCAAAGTAACATCTGATAAGAAAATGTCCGCGAATGCTACGGCGGAAAGTATTTTTTGAAGGATTGTATTCCAAGCACCTTCAATACATTACGAACGTATTACAAGCACTTTCACAACCATCGCGTCATCGATATGTTGATCTTCATATGTTAACTACTAAATAGTGATCGAAATATTTTAGCCAAGGAGACAATTAGGTTTTCTATTTTAGAGGAGCTTGTTACACATGCAGGGGCTGTTGCGTAACCAAGCGTTCTGATTGTGCCAAATATATTTTTTAATTGTTACCCAGTTTCTCTGACACTTTTCATGGCATTTGAACTTCTTCCGTGAAGCAAACTGCCAAATATTAGTATAAATTCTCTGAAATCGAAACCGGCGCAACGGTTTATTTCGTGCGAAATAGAAAGAGATAGAAGCAGCTTTCACTGACGACTACGTTGTTGGTCAGCCTAAATTTTCGTGGCAGTCTTTCATTCTCGTTGGAGCACATAATAGAGCATAATATTTTTCAGTAGTAAGAACTGTCGCATCGTAAATAAATAATAGTTGTCACGCTAACGTCACCGTCGTTGCCATTTAGTTACGAACTCTGCGACAGGGCCCAGTCTTACGTATTATATAATTTTATATTATTTCCGTTACGCTCTACATCTTCCTGCAAAGCAAACAATTCAAGCCGGTTCTCGCCTGCTCTCGCTGTTTTATCTCTGAAGTTTCAAACTCCTGAAAAACCATATCTTCCAAACACAACTAATAATTTTGCATGGGCTCCATGGTTATTTTTATTGCTAACAAAGTTTCCAGGCTCCGTTTCATAAGCCATAATGCACCCGAAAATAACGAGCAACTCCACACTACATTGACAGACGCACGGGTAATCAGTATGGATATATTGTTTTATTCTCTGTCGTTCCTGTTGGAAGTGTTTAACTTGTGTCCTGACTACCAGTTATGCTCCTTCGCTAAACTAATGCAATGAGCTCTTACTGTTAGTTTTATTACTTGGTATTTTGCTTATCTCTGCACCCATTTGTAAAGCATCGTCATTTGTGTGTCTATCTTTAATTTCAGTTAGATAGTTTTCCTATTGTGGCTTGCTACCGCGGAGGATTTGAAGCAGGTATCAAAATATATGTGGATGGGAGTTTCGAGTCAAATTTGTGTACACGCTTTGAAATAAGTTACACTAACGTTCACCATTGGAGAAGTATATGCAAGAGCTGCACTCCATACTCACATGGCGCTATACCACTCACTTCAGAAACAATAAAAATATAATAATTGGCAGCTAACTTGGCTGTTATAATGCCTTGATACGGTAGATGATTTCAACTGGTATTATGATTAGTGCACAATCCAGGCGCCAGTATGAGCTATCAGTTAGAATGTTTCACGTATAATGGAAGGAACAAGCAAGTGACATTTATCGTTGTGAGAGCGAAAACATATTGAAGGGACCGAACAAGTAAAGCACCTTGCGCTCCCTTAACAAGTGCTAAGATGACTTTGGTGAATAAATCCAGAACTCATTCATCGTATTTGATAGTTTTTTTTTGTCGTCTTTTCTTTTTCTCGTTTTTTTGTTTTGTTTTTCTGTAGTTTTTCTTAATATACATATTTTCGTTTTAATTCGTTACTGTTGGTTTCCCTGCATTTCTTTCTTTTCTTCCTTTTTCTACATTATCCTTTTGTTGCAATAGCATATTTTTACAATTCTTAATTATACAACTTGGATCAGTTATATCAATTTTAAATATCTGCTTTGTTTTGTATTTATTTTACTAATCAGAGTCTAAGGAACTCAAATGCTTTTGTATGTCTTTCGGAATCATTTGTTCTTGTAATTCGTCATCCAGGATTATGCATCGTTGTCTCTCTATTCATCCTGACACTTCCCGATAAATGTGAAGAAAAGTGCGGGAAGTTAAATCCCACGGCAACCGCGTATAACATAGCATAGCATAGCAAGGAGTGGGAAAGAAAACTTAGGCGAGGAAGAGTGCTGAAGAAGTGACAGGGTAGCACTTCATGGAATATGGGTGCTTCCTTCCTCTCCATGAACGTCGAGCCGGCTGTATGTTTGGTGCATCAGCGCGTTTGCGCTTGAACGCCAGCGTTGCTGAAAGGCAGGCATGTCACTACCCTGCACTTCCTACAACATTCACGTTGATTGCACGTGCACCCATTTGTTTATATTTCACGTTTCCCCTTCAAAACCCGTGTTAACTAGCGCTAACTATATTCATATGTTTCTTTATTGAGTAGGACAGAAAATTTCTGTTAGACGCTACGTAGAAAGTTTTAGGGGGGACGCTCCTTATGGTGTGGGTCTGTGCATCCTCCAATGGTGTATGTAGCCACTGGCGGCACATACCCGAAACAGCAGTCCTTAGAATGTCCGCTGGATGGCTGCACTTGTATATGATGAATACATGATGAAAAAATGTGAACACTACATACTCACCTCTCTATCTCACCATCGTCATCTATTAATCTTTCTTTTCCCCTTTCCCTTCCCCCAGTGTAGAGTAGCAGGCTAGAGCTAGCTATCGCTCAGGCCGACCTCTCTGCCTTTCTGTAAATAAACTTACCTCCTTACTTACCTTACCTGTGACATTACAGTACGTGGAGTGTCCACTAGATAGACAGATGGACGGATGGGCATACAGATAGACGGACGGACTGATGGACGCACAGGCAGAATGAGGGGCGGACGCATGAACGGACGAACGGACGGACAGACGGATAGACGGATAGACGTACAGACAGACAGACAGACAGACAGACAGACAGACAGACAGACAGACAGACAGACAGACAGATTGAAGAGACGCATGGACGGACGGAGAGACGTAAGAACGGACGTATGGATGGACGCATAGAGGGACGCACGGAAGAACTGATGCACCGACGGTCACATGGATAGACGAACACACGAGCGGATGCATGGATGACGAACGCTTCGCCCCACCAATCATCATTCACTCCGTGGATACGCTGCGATTTTTTTTCAACAAAACAGAAACACGTTAATAGGAAACCGTGGTGTCATAACTCACCAAGACAAGTTACTTTGCACTGTTCGACTGTCCGGAAACTGGCTGACGGCCCATGGTACCGGCACTGCCCTCTCTCGTGCTCTTGTTTGCAGGCAGTCCCGTCAAAATAGGCTGGGTACAGCAGGTCCTCAGCCATGCATCGCCTCACGTCCACGGAGTCCCGGCTCATGTCAGAACATGACGAGTACTTTTCCTTAAAAGCTGTGGAGTGAATGTATGCTGCAGTTATGTAAGCTACGTGTCAGCTAGCAGAGAAACACTGGTCACGTGGCTGCTATGAAAATATCACCCAACTATACGTAAGCACACTTAGCAGTACAAAGAGTATTTCGCCACGTGTTTAGAGCAGACCGTTAAGAACGCAGGACGGTTGGCTACCGAAAGAAACTGAGAGTGTTATACTCATAGGCTGGCAGGGGTAGCATTGCTCATGGTTCAAACAATGGTGCCACTATAATGTACCAAACGGTGATGAGAGAACTTTTTTAAACAACCTGTTCGTCCAAGTATTCAATAAACGCACACTCTCGCTCAGGTTTCAATGTTGCCACTTCTTTATGCACGTTTTAGGGGCGAAGCTCCTTATGGCGTGGCATGTGCATCCCTCGTAGTACGTAACCTTTAGTGGCACATACCCGAAATAGGTATAACATTTGACCTCCAAGGTGGTGCCGGTGAGAGATTTCTTCTGTGCGTTGTTGAACAATAAAAAATAGTGCTCAATGTACATGCCAATGGCTGCTAACTGGGAATGAGAGACAGGAGCATTCGGCTTTTAGTCAACGCGCACGCTGCGATCCCCATTAGCAGCCATTGGCATGTACCTTTGAGCACTATCAGACAAGAAAGGGTTGCTACATTATACTCGCTGGGTGTAACCTCCTTAGTTTTAGAAAGGTTTAGCGAGCGTTGAGCCGCGGGGTAATGAATACAATGAACTAGTATATACCATGAATGAATTCGAGGTGGTTAAAGGGGGGAAGCATTTACGAAGCGCAAGCCGTAAGAAATTAAATGCTGAATCCTCCTCTCTCTCATTTCACATTAGCAGCCACTGGCATCTACATTGAGCACTATCTGACAGGAAAAGGTTGCTACGTTATACTCGCTGGGCGTAACCTCCTTGGTTTTAGAAAGGTTTAGCGAGCATTGGGCCGCAGTGCCATGAATACAGTGAACTAGTATATACCATGAACTCAAGGTGGTTGAAGGTGGGAAGTAAACCCGAAGCGCAAGCCGTAAGAAAGTGTGCGTGTGCCACCTCTCGTTTAGTCCTTGGAATGTCCACTGAATGGCGGTGCTTCTATATGGGGAATATATGATAAAAATATGCGAGATGGTGGGACTTGGAGTTTTGAATTTCTTACTACTAATTTCTTACTACTAAAGATTTTCTTACTACTAATCAGGGTGTTCCTCAAGGGCCCATTCTTGGCCCGCTTTTATTTTTAATTAAAATGAATGACCTTCCCCTCTCAGTTACTAACTCTCTGCCTTTTCTTTATGCCGATGACACTACAATACTTGCCACTGGTAAATCAATTGACTCTTTAACGCTAAAATTACAAAAAGATCTAAATAACATCTTAAGCTGGTGTCTAATGAATTCCCTCAGTATTAACCCCAACAAAACTAAGTTCATGATATTCCACTCAGCTAACAAAGTTCTTCCCTCCCAAATTTCTATTAAACTAAATGGCTCACTCATTAACCCTGACAATGAATGCTCTTTCTTAGGAATCGTTCTCGACAGCAACCTCAAATACTCTAATAATGTTATTCATTTGCGCAAAAAACTAGCATTTGGTGTCAGGATTCTAATCAGAGCACGTTACTACTTTAACATTTCAACTCTAATCAAGTTATATTATGCTTTTATTCACAGCCATATTAATTATTGCATCACCACTGGGGGAAATACATACCTCACCAACTTACCTTCCATTCAGCACATTCAAAACCAAGCCATCAGACTAATGACTTTCAGTTCATATCGTTCTAGTGCATCATCATTACTTCGTAACTTCGAAATACTTTCTACTGTTAGTTTATTTAAATATCACCTCATTATCATGCTGTTCAAGTCCTTGCACCATCTTGTCCCAACAAGCGTCTTTTATCCTAATGCTTTGTCTAACTTAAATTGTACTAGATTCGCTTCAAATGGAAATTTTCTACTACCTACTATCCGCACTAATTTTAGTCGCCACACTGCATATTTCTCAACATTATCATTATGGAATTCATTGCCATCTCACATCAAGCAATGCTCGACTATTGGCACATTTAAAAAACAATTGTATTCATACTTGATAAACTACTAGATGTTTTCATCTTGTTATATTGTTTATACCACTTTTCTTTTTACTTGTTTCTTAGTTAGTGTTGGTTTTATCAATTTACTCATCTGTCTGTTTTCAATGCTACTGCTAATTCAGTAAATTTTGTAATCCCTTTTTGAACAGGAGGTCCCCCTGCAGCCTTGTGCTTTCGGACCTCCTTCTGTATATATACTTTGTATACTGTTCCTTTTTCTGTACTAATAACTGAAAATAAACTGAAACTGAAACTGATAAACTGAAACTGAATAGATGGACGAACGGACACACAGACAGATGCATGGATGGACGCATGAACGGACGCAGGGGCGGATGCATGAACGAACGCAGGGACGGGCGCACGAATAGACGCACGGACGGTCACACAGACGGACGCATGTGCTCCTGAGGAGTACCCGCCCGACGGTGTAGCTGTGTCCGGCGGGTCCCTGATGGAAAGCTTTGCACAACGCTCCGCAAGAGGCCCCAAGGCAGGTCGTCAGGTCGACTTAGAGGCACCGGCCCCCATCCTACTGGACATTCTACCACCTAATGAGACAGGTCTTTCCGCTGAGTCTAATAACATCCCATCTGACCAGACGGAAGAGGATATGCGTGCGACGCATGCACTGCCTGAATCGGTAGAGTCTCCGATTTTCGGAACGGCTTCCGTCGAGGATCTCCCGCCAGTACGCAGCGTGGATTCAAGAATCGCTGACTTTACAGCATCCGGGAGCCCCATAGCGACAACGCTGCGCAAGTCACGGACTACGCAAGTCTCGGCGCTGGAGCCACGCCACAGAAAATTGCGCAGACGGCTGCATAAGATGCTACTCGTTTTGTTGCCGTATCCACCATTTCCTGCCCTGTTTTCTAAAATATGATGGGACAAAGGAAAGCGTGCTGTGATCAACCTGTGACCATGTCGATCCAGTCGGGGCCGCCCGCCCAAACCATCTCCAAGAGAACCACACCACCGCAGGAAACTTCTACCACGAGAATGCCTGCTCGGTCCACCAAAGGAAAACCAGAGTCAAACTACTTTCTCTGAGAAGTCGCAGCGTCGCCGAGGCTGTAGACTGCCCCGCGACAGTCAATGTCGTCCCGCGGAGTCATCATCAACAAAGGGACCAACCAGAACCCAGTCCCCACCACGACATGGCGAACGACCCGGGCGACATAGCCAGTGTCGGCCGACGGAGCCAATTTCGACACACTTCCAGCGTGGTCGGGGCCGACCACGACGATGCAGCCAACCCCGCCCACCTAAAGCAATGTCAACTGCTGCAGCTAGCTTCACCCGCATGAACATTGTCGAGTGGCCCATCGACAATGCTTGCAGTCATGGCCGAGTGTAACGACGAAGACCGAAACTGGCACAGACGCGCATGCTAGGTGAGCGAGGAAGAAGAAGCAGAATAAGAACAGCTGGCCCTCAGGATCGGGTGTTGTCTCTTGTTCTCTGCCTAGTACATCACTATATATATATATATATATATATATATATATATATATATATATATATATATATATATATATATATATATATATATTGATATATTTGCGTTAGGGAATACAATGACGAGACACTAGGCATAAAAATAAAAAAGGATATACTAACCTACAACTGTCTTCGTTGTTGCACCTGTAGGTACACCTTTCATTCAATAATGGCGCAGGCTTGAAAAACGCTTTAAGAGTGCACAAGCGTAATGTACACAGAATTAGGCGACACCTTTCATCAGATTTTTTGGCAGCATTAAAATGTATAGGATTTATTGCACCAAGTGGGCGAAGAAGGGAACAAAAGAGTGTTGCCTTCCAAGTGATGCGATTTACTTGCAAGCCTTTCTTTACTTTCAAGTCCAAGTATGACACCAAATTGCCAATCTTGAACTTGCTGGTCCTGAGCAGTCAGGAAATGCAGAAATGCAGATAATGGCCATGGCTAAATACTAGAGCGTTTATATGTGTCTTTTTTTTCACTTGGAAGTTAATAAATGTACGATGCTTGACTTCCTACTAACCGCGCATACAATTTGCTATCGTGGCGCCACTCCACAGCCACACTAAGCTCGAAGTCACTTTTACACTGTGCAATATGTAACAGTTTATTTTCGAGACCTAACATCTTTAATGCAATCGCCTACGTCATCCTTACCTGTACGGCCGTGTAGGGCACTGCTATCTCCGCATATTAGAGAGCACTCGTTCACGTCACGGAAAAATCCAGCCGCTGTCCCCCGCACGCAGTACGCATCGGACGACACCCGTGTACACCTCTGCTGCGCCACGTTCCAACCGAACACGTAGTTCAGGGCAAGGACCACTCTCATTGCCTGTCTCGGTGCATATTCCGGGCACCACTGGTTTGCATTCGGGAACGGTATCAGGGGCTGCGAGTGAGAGCCGCATGCGCATCAGTTATAACCAGACTGATCAACTTCAGAGTCTTATCTGGGATGGGTTTTGAAAAGTATTTGCAGCGAATGATGAATACATGAAAACAAGCTCCATCACGTGTTCTAGAACGGGTTTTTAGTCAATATTCTCTTTTTGGCGGAAAGGTGTTATTATAAGTAGTTCCGACGTAGAGGTGAAATATCTTTGATTTTGGTTAACCCATATATGCCCAGTGTCCTACACGTAGGACGGTGAACATTCTCAGTATAACTCAAATGTTTTTTTTTCTGTAAACAAGGTAGCGCCCCCTGAGGTGTGTTTATGGTGCCCTGTTCTCTTCACATGCAAGTCTAGGTGGTCAGTGAGCTACAAATAGCCATGTGCTTGCACTCACAAAATGGCTGTTGCACGTGCATATTGCTGAGCGCCATAGTGCGAAAAAAAAGTAGCAGTGATATTGTCTCGATGCTGCTGATATTTTTGTCGATTGTTCGTCACTTATTGGGTGTGCAGTAACTTTCGTATCACAGTGATAGCCACTGATGTTTTTTGTTCACGGTGTGTCAAACATAGGTGTCCTACATACAGGACGGCTCCAAAATATTGTTTGAAAAGTTTATTTATATAAAAGCCTAATCTGTTTTTTAGGTCGTAGAAGCAATCAATTTAGGAAAATAAATTAGTTTTGTTAATTTTCCTACGTTAGGGCATATATGGGTCAATCACACGGTTCGAAGTGAATACGCTTGCACACCTTCATACACGACCATCGACGACATCGTATGTATTTTAAGAGACGTTAAGTGCTTAAACACACTTCTGTTCCTCTTGAACTTCTATCTGGAATATTGCCACTGCGAAATGTGAAAGCGAAGTGAGGCTCAACAACGCACATATTGGTAAATTATGTATTGTGAATCCACCCTCAAGTGTGATGACTTATATACTGTACGGTTGACGAATTCTCGTTTGTAGTTATGCCTATTAATCACTCGACAGATAGCTTTAGTAATTTCACTGTCTGAGTAAGAGCTGTGTAATCGCAAAAGGGTTGCCCCTTATGCAGATTTGAAACGTGTGTGTTCGGTGCCTCTGATACATCGCTTTCTTTCTTGTGAAAAGCTCACACGCCATGTTCAATCCAACTTTACCTCAACAATTTAGGGCTAGACAATAACACCAAGGCTTACAAAAAATTCTACTCCAATGCTGTGCTTCGTTTTGACCTTATATTCTCATTACTTATTTACCTATACTCATTAACATGGCACAATTACGGCGTCAATTTTACCAAAGGTAACACGAGAGTGCATGGGAGATAACTTCGTGCTAAATGAAATGAGAGTGGTCTCCTTACTTCTACATCCTACACTCTGTCATGAATGCGCGCGTGTGCTGCTTAATGTGCTGTGTGTATCTCTCTTCAATCTCACCTCTCTATCTTTTATCTCCCCCATCTCCCTCTCATGCGCAGGGTAGCAAGCCGGCTGCCTATAGAATGGGTAACCTCCCTGCCGTTCTTTTCCTCCTATTTTCCTTCCTTCCTCTCATGCATGATTCTTTGAACCGCGTGCTCACGTGTTGTTTTCTTTCATCAAATTGTGACGGCACATCACGTGCTCAGAACTACACAAGTTCCATTGAAGCGTCAGCAAAGAGACAGAACCGTTTTTTCATCATCTTCTAAGTTTTCTTTGTGTTTTAAGCACCTAATGGTTAATAATACTTCTTCAACATGAAATCTTATGGTGTATGAAATAAGCACAGAAATTGCGGAGGTGAATTTTATGCACACACGGCATGGTTATAAGCAATACGCTAAAGAGATTTCGATATGCTGCGTAGAAGCCCAACTAATTGCGATGGGTCCTGCTAGTACATATGAAAATATCTTGGTGATTATTACCTATATGTCACACAATGCCGAGAAATCAGTGTACAAACTACATCGCACACACATTATCCACAAACATTTTTTTTGATGAATGTGTCCTTTTTTTGTACCATAGATTTGTTTCGAGGGCTTCAATAGAGAGAGTCGGTGAACGTTGAAAGCGTTCATAAAAACCACTCAAATACTGAACATTACGCAAAAATTATCAAAAAAGCTGCTCAAACATATGCACAAGACTTGCTGCATCATACATTGCAGAGTGAAAAAATATATATACGCACAATATTTCATGATCTTGAAGCACATAAACAACAACGCTTTCTTTCTCACGGCGCCTGATGTCACGAATCCATTATCCTGTTCACTGTAGCAGTAGAATATTTGCCATGTGAACGATGAATGTACTTTTGGCTTCGTGCAAACACAGATTCACCGCAAAGACCAAACGTGAAAGTATTTTGATTACAGTAGCTTTATCGCATAGATTCTCGCCGAGTTGTTTTCGTATTCTGTAAATCTATTAAGCATTCAAGGGCAAGACGACATGGCGAATTTCCCATTTTCTTTCCTGAGTTCATCGGTGTCACGGTATCACCCTCCAACCAGAAAGACGACACTATGCTGATTACTTTTCTTGTACGCTGTCGGCCCTCTGGGAAATGTAGAGCAACCTCGTGCCTCCGAGCTAGATTGAATTGCTTAATACTCTTGGTCGTGTTCGGTACGTGTTCCTCTGAAATCACAACAAAAGCCAAAATAGAAAATGCATTCTATGATAACGCTCGCTTCATGTCACAAAGAGAAGGCTCACTGCCCTGCAGACATACTAAGGAATAAATTGAACTAAAAAGAAGAAACTTCAAGATACCAAAAAAATTATATTTCAGTATTTCGCATTTTCTCCTCCAAGCGACTCCCGGGCTGCATCTCGGATACTTTCTTTGCTTATCATTTTTCTTATCATCAGTCAGTGTTTAGTTATGTTTCATATATTACGTTTTTTTTTGTAATTTTCCAGTCTCCCTGAATCCAAAATGAATATGTATATTTTTAAGATTCCGTTATTTCGTTGTGTCTTCAAGCTAGGAAATGCAGAGGTGAGGGGTATAATGGCATATGCAACATTCGATGCACTGCCGACTGCCCTAGAATGATGAATATGGTGAACAATATAAAAAAGATAGGACTCCGCATGAAAGTAGCTTCACTTTTAATTACGAAAGAATGCGTGCTGGGTTTTCTTTTATTTTCATCTGCATAATGTAACAACGCGGGCATGCTCTTGTCTAAACGAACAGTGGTGTGTTATTGCCATTCCTTCCAATAAGGCTATATTTTTGCGAAGAATTTGGGGCATAATCAGTATCATTTCAAGGGCAGAGCAATGAATGCGATAGCAAGAAATTGTAGTATTATATTAAGCAAAGATGGAAGTTAGCTTTTTTGGATCCAGTCTGACCTAACGCTATAAAACGCTCGTTAAGAAAGTACGGCCGCTCCAGAGAAGAAACGAGGGTTTCGCGCAGTTACTTCGCGTTGATATGCAGCATGTGGACGGGCACATGATCCACCTGCTCAGACCTGCCGAGTTGGGGCAACCACACCATTAGAATTGAATTGCACCTTTACCTTTTCAGCAACAACACCCCCCCACTCCCTCTTTCACTTACGCCATTTCATACTACTAATTAGGGCAAGCGTTGTCTGCCTGCTTAAGCAGCCTTCGACTCGCGCATCGCAAACGGGGTGATATTATTATCGCAGGCGCCCTCCGAGCAACGGAGGTGGGTCGGCTCGTTTGGTAACTGCCTTGGCTGCTTCCATCATCCCCGCTTTGGTGCTTTTAAATGCGGGCAGAACGTGCGATGTCCCATGAAATGTTACGGACGTGGACCGTCCACGGAACATGACGGCAACGCCGACGGCAAAAACGAGTCCACAGTGTCCTAATAATTAACTTAGCAATAAAAAGAAAATTGTGCGCGTAAGTACACGCGAATCATAACTTGGCCAAAGAAAAAAATCATAGCACAACAGAAGAAAACTCACGCTTAAAGATAGACAGGTTATGTTTCAATTTACGAAAACATATTTTTCTAATACAACGTGTCATTTTCTGGCTTGTACCAGGCTCCTACATAGATACTATTCAATACTCTAAGCCACACTTCATTTTGTTTAGTTTTTTTTTTTTCGCGAAAGAACGTTTCTCGGAAAATATGCACATTGACATGCAGTCGGAATCGCAATTGTTCAGCAACTTGCGCCTGTATAAGAGTGCGGCATTTCTGGTTTCTTTGAAGGTTATGTAATATTTCTCACAAATTGACAAGCAGGAGCTTGAAAAACATTTTGATGTTGACATGATTTCACATTGCACTTTTAGTTCAATCGCATAAGAGCGCCTGTTTCATAATAGCAGCTCAAGCATGACATCTGCAATGTATGAAACGTCTTTTTTTATAATATGTGCTATGTTAAATGAAGTCGCTTACTTTTAGAAACATTTAAGACGTAAAGCTCGAGATAATATCAATAATCTTTCTTCTGGAATGGAGAGCGCTTTCAGGTAGTGGGGCTTGTGAAGTGTCAGTGATAGGCTTGAATGTTATTTATTTTTTTATTAACGGACGTCCACACGGCTGCGATCCACAGAAATAAAAAAATAAGTGTCGTGAAATGTTAAGCATTCACTAAACAATGGCACCAACGTAGAGAAGTCGTTCATGAACTAGGAAGCATTGCAGATTTAGCTCGACTATACAAACGCACCTGTCAAAGGTATAGCACAAACGCCGGGCCCTATCCTCAAAAAGGCAGAGTTCCGGATTTCACTCGTATACATCCGCATATGTCAAAGGTTTACACACTGTTTCATTGGGGCTTTGCTCCGTCAAAGAACAAGGAAATGTGATCAGTAGCTCGCGGAACGTAAATAGAAATATTATGAAAAGCGTGCTCGAGAGTTGCAAGAAGGGGCTGCTCGCTTTGAAAACCGTCTTTGAAAAGAGGTTTAGAAAGAGACTCGGAACGGTGTGTCCCAGGAAGTACAGTTTCTTGTTTTTAATCAGGCATATTTACGGCTTATGAACACGCTAGTACGAACACTTGCTCAATAGCCGCTGTTATACTGTTTATAGGTTCTTACTTTTTCTCCCCGCCAAGGGCTGACCTAATGCAATCAATCCAGCTAGTATAACGGTAGTGAAACTTGGCCTTGAAATGTTCCTGAGATGTGACACGTCTCTAGTAACAAGACGAGGTAGCTGAATAATGAAATGCCGTTAAGCGGATATTTCCCGAAAGCCCGGCCAGCTTGAGGTGATTGACAGTTTCTGATTTTTAAGCTCAAGTCCCTTCTAGTGACCATGCTGTCCTCGGCGCAAAAACCAGGTCACTGAGCCTGTTGTCATGTGATTGCGACGGTCAAAAAGGCTACAGCAAGACTGCGAAATACCCAACTCTTTATTTGGATGGACCTGCACCCGGAAAATGAGAGCGTCAAAGTAGAGCGGTCAACACACATGTATAGAACGACGGAGTGTACGACTTGGAGCAGCACGAGTGACATCTGCAGGCTAGATAGTTGCCATGTGAGCGTGCGCGGGGCAACATCGCGCCCTGCCTTGAGTTTATCTCTTTATTGACGCTACCACGATAGCCGCATTGGCCGTCAGAAGCACTGTTGGCTGTGTAGCGCCAAATAAAGGCAGTGCTATTGGCCTGATCGGCGCCTTATATACTGTGGCCTTACTCTTGGTTCATGGTATGACATGCCGAGAAGGTTTGGCAACGCTTGTTTGAAGATGAGTCTTTCTTGGGGTACTTTAATGCATAAGTCTTGGTCTGTCTGTTTGTATTTCTAACACACAACTCAGGCGACCGACTAGCATTTAAACACTTGCTGAACGCCCAGCTATCTTGAACTGATGGCTGCGTTCCTACTTATGAACATTGTCGATCGAAAAACAAATATTACGCATATTTGAGGTGCAACAACAGTAGGCAAGTCTTAGGAAGTGTCTAATCTATAATTACGTAATTCTAAGCAACCTAGCGTTTCTTAGGCTGCGCTTAAAATGCGACGCTATGTACAAAAGCAGGCCGGTAGAAGACTATCGTCTTTCAACAACGTTCGCAGCGAAGCACGCATACGCGGCCAATTATTTTTTTCTCGTGGTTAATCATACAGAGCTTTTTCCGTGGGCAAAGTTGTAGTTGGAACTTCGGCGCTGAACGAGGAACAAAAATGCAAAGCAAACGCGTCATTTGCGGGATGCTACTCACATGAGGCGTAGTGACGACTGCAAATGTTGCTTGTGTGGTTCGCAACGCTTTACGCTCCGTCGTTGTACAAAAAGGACGGTCGTGATGTTTAAGTCAATCTTTTGTATTTTTTATGTAGCTCAAAAGAACATATATTCAAATATATTTTGCTAAATGAGGAAAGGAAAGTGTAGAAAATCAGTGGGCTATTTTTTAACGCCCTTCTTGCCCACCGATGCTAGTCAGGCACATCGGTGTACGAAACCGGATGTGATCATGTGCCTGTGTTTGTAAACAGTGAAAATGTCTTGCAAGTATCATCGCAGATAAACGAGCCGAAAGAGCGTTTCCGTTCGACGTGTGTTCAAGTGTTGCGGGTGGTGGAAGCGGGAAGCGAGAGAGAAGTGAATATTGAGCATGCAGAGAAGCCGGCAGTTGCGGGCGCTGCGGTGGGCATGCTGTGGCTGAGGGAAGAGAGTAAAGTCAACGCGCACCGGCGAGGGAAGCGTGCGACGGGAGCCTGATGTCAACCCTTCTTGACTGAGGACATAACACCGACGGCGACTTTGATGCGATTGGAGTGTAATATCTTTGATATCTCAAAAATAAACACGAAAAGAGACAGGTCAGAGTGACCCTTTCAAGTTTCTTTGTGGGCAAGTCATTTTCTCACAAAAACTGAAGACATCTGATTCTGTAAAATTACTTTTTGTTAGTGAAAAATTCCAATCTGCACTCTGAATTACTCTCTGTATTAATCTACATTTGAACTCTGTATTATTCTACATATTTGAGAGGCTCGACTGCCTCATAAAACCCCTAATTTGAGAAGGCGCGTTCAAACGTATGACCGTGGTTTAAGAAGACAGTAAGGTTTTGATTAGCAATTCTAAAGATTTTTACGTTACCTTTGTTTTTAATTGGATGCTATGTCACATTAGGGCTCTAATGGAATGACACAAGTATGTTTTGTCCGTTTACAGTGAACTCACTTCTGCAGACGCCTCTCTACCAAACGTTTTTTTTTTAATTTTTCATCGGGTGATCTACGTCAGTGGGTGTGGCTTGGTGGTGGCTGCTTCTGAGCCGCGTGCATAACTAGGCGAACAACATTGAGCGCTCAGGGGCGAAGCCCCTCAGCTCAGGGTCCTGCCATATCGGCCGTCGTCTTTCGATGGTGACGACGCTGACGATGGTGATGAAGAAGATTAACAAGCAGGTTCCATAGCGTGCTCTATCTTTCTGCCAACACGGCACACCACATGCAAGGTACCACTATACGCCATGATGATGACGATGACGGTGATGATGATTATTTTAATCACGAAAAACGACTGTCTTGCGATATGACGTGTCGATATGTTCTACGATGCATTTCGTATGACTGGAAACAACCAACAACCATCAGGAGAACGTGCACAGACATCGTCTTTGACAACTTCAGGCTATATCAATACCACAAAGCAGTGATAACGAAGGAAAAATGAGTCAATACAACATACCAGTAAACAGAATATATCACTGTACACTGCCTTATTGCTCATTTAAATACGAGAGTGGTCAATGTCACGGATTATTTATGGTAACACTGAACTGCTTCGCCCCCTCAGCATCGTTCACTTCGTGAATATACTGTGATTTTTTTTCTTTTGATGATGGTGGTGCTCTAAAAACCATGCAGTGTGAAGTTCTCTGTTTTTTTTTCATTTCTAAGCTCAGCAAAGACACGCTGTATAACTTTTCATTCCGCTGAAGACATGCTTACAAAAAGCAGTTTGACCAACATTTGGATATAAGCTTCTTACTTTTCGTAGAATTCTTCATGTCGGTTGGCGTATTGTTTGAGGTTACACTCCTGTACTCCCCACCACGACTGATTTCTGAAAAAAAAAAAGTTTATTTAGAAAGGTACTTAGTTCAAGCAAACAGACATATATCCTTGTTAAGCAAGGTGAACTTGCATGGTTTGGTTCAGGCATTTCTCAATTTCTCAAGTAGACATTCATGAGGCAAAAAACGTGTAATAGACTTTGACCCTGCGCAATGAACGCAAACTCGAGTGAATAGCGGGATGATTTTTGAAGTAAGAGCACCACTATAATTTCAAACCACGCGCTCTAGTTTTTTGAGGTACACTAAATGCAAACACAGGGGAATTGTAGTTAATGTACATAGAGAAAGAACAAAGCTTAACTGTATATTTAGCATTATGCGCCGAACACAATGAATGAATGAAAAAATGGGTTAACATTTATTTCATAAGGAATACGCCTTGAAGAAAGATACAGGAGCAAAAGACAAGCAATGCCTCACAGGGACACGCATACGATTATAAAAGCACTTTACACAATTTAGTGACTGCACATTGACAGGGCACGTTTCTCGTTTATTGCGACATATAATGCTTTGACCTAGAATATACAACTTCACTTGAACCCCAAGCTTCTATTTACTAACAATTTTTCGGTTGTTATATCCAGCGTATACTAATTTCTGCGTAGGTTTCTGGTGGTTAGTAATATTTGTTTTGAAGCAGTGTATCATAAACGTGCATGGAGGCAGGCACATACTAGACTACGTAGGTGTGATATATAAAAGTAGCACATGGAATTCACACCGATGGATACCTGCTATGATTTTTTTTCAGAAAGATGAACACACGAAACTTCAACTAACTATGATTACTTTTATTACAGAGCCATTGAACCTAAGAGGACGCTTGGTTGGTGAGCTTTCGGGGCCGCAAGTAAGCTCGATTTATTTTTTACGCCTAATGCTATAGTAATGGTTATCAGATACTAGAGATGGGGCGAAGCAGTAACGGTGACTATATTGAAGTGGTAACAGTGACAATCAGAAAATGTACATATGGCATCTCCCTACGTCTCTGGAAGTTTAACACTACTATATTGCTTAACAAAATACCGCAGTGCAATCGGCAGTGGCAATGACGTGGGATAGCGGATGACAGTCCAATTTCATTCACTTCTAGCTTTTATGAAAAAAAAACGTGCTTACGTCGGATGGCTCTTTTTTTCGGAAGTGCACCTGCAAAAAATTCGAAGAGATATCGACGTTTAAAATCAAACCTATGACTGTTGTGATTTAAGGGGTTTGTCAATAAAACAAACTCTGTACTACCGTTTGTTATTGGGCACTGTAAAAAGGCAGTGGGCTTAACTAATAAAGACCTCAACGAAAAAATATGCTGATTGTTTTTGTTCTGTCATGCCTTATAGAAAACAGTTTTATTATATAAAGTAGTATTACCCGTTGAAGTAGCAATAGAAGACAATCAAGGTGTACACGAACGGCTTGTTCATTCATTGTATTTGCAAAAAAAAGTCATGTTAAAATACAAGGTACGAAAATTTTCACATGTAATGAATGCTTACAGAGCTATTTAGGGTTCCTCAAAACAAGGGAAAGAAAGACAGAGCAATAAAATATTCTACAATCCTATATGCAATCGGCAAGGTTACGATGGACACAACAAAGAGCCCATAGGTGACTTACTGTTTTGTAAAGATAAAATGTAGCTACCATTCAGTGATTTTGCCCTTACACGTGCTCTTCTGTGTTTGTTTTGTTTCATTCTTATTTCATATGAATGACACCTATGCAACAATTCAAAACATTTCGTGTTTTTTAATCGCTAAATGCCACATAATTACCCGTTACACTCTACCAAATAGGCGCTTGTAATAAAGCGCGTCATGCATTTTAAATAAACAAATAAGTGCATAACTTACCAGTACCATAGCTCGTCTGTTCTCTTCAAATATACTATATTATATACAAAGTTTTATCCAAAATAGTGCAGAACGATGATATAATGACAAATATATCAAGCAAACATTCCTAGGAATGTTTTCGGGAAAGCCCGAAAATTCCAATTATGATTGAAAAAAAGTTTGTTGAACAAGAGCCAGCCTGACGTGATACCACTGTCAGCCAAAGAGGGAGATTATTGCCCTGACAGCTGTTTGGGCTATGAGTAATAGCTCATAGCACACCTTCACGTCCACTGGTGGCAACCAGAATAAGCACGGTGCCTCTACAGTGTTAATTGAAGACCGCCCTTCTCCATCAACAAATACGGGAAAAGAATGATTGAAGCTAAGGAAGGTAGATGCTATCAGTCAAGTTCAGATTTATCCGCGAGTGCTCGCACGCACGCACGCACGCACACACACACACACACGCACACGCGCACACACACACACACACACACACACACACATGTTCCTGACACTTCACTATCAGAGATGTTGTCAGCTAATAAAACCAAAGTCCAAGAATAGCATGTCGCGTCGATGTGTTCTCCGTGCTAGGTGTTCAAAACAGGCAAAGTTCAAAAGCATAACTATGATTTTAAATACGATGGCTCAATCTCGTCATGCAGAAAAGTAAAACGGAAATGATGAATTCATTCTCGTTTCAATCATATAAACCCCAGTGAACCACACAATATCCAACTGCTTATGGATACCACTTTACTCACTTCCGTTCGGTCTTCGCGGCTTTATCCAGATGATATTCGAATCGGTCAAAGAACCTGTAAAGCATCGGTCACCATGCGGATAAAGTTAACACCGATTTTTCGGGGATGTGCTGCGACCTATAGGTACGTTCTAAAAACACTGAAATTACTTCTCGCAATGGCAACCTTTATGAATAATTATTCCGAGTAACCATTGCAAAAGATTTTTTTGCTCTCAATACAAGCAATTTGCCAAAATGAGTGGCATACGAGTGACTTTTACTACTAACAAGGATAAGCTGACTCATTGCTCACGTGCGCATTTTGCGTGTGTTTGGCACTGCAGTTACTGTTGTTCACCTCGTTCCTAAATCTGCTCTTGCATTTATCCTGTTGATATTAGTGCCTCTCGTAATACGACATAGTTTGAAAGTTTGTTCGATTCATTATTACGTCCAGAAAAGACACAACACTTGAAACAGTTAAAGGCGAAAATCAAGAAATTATCATTTTCCCGTGTCGATTGTGAGAGACATAACGTGAAGACTACTGAAGTTCTTATGTAAAATAGCAGAATTTATATGTTCATGCATTCTTTTAACGAAAAATTGTGGCAGAAATTACAGTTTTTGTTTCAAATAAATTGGTAGCCAGTTCTCATTAACAGCTTGGATACGGATGTACAACCATAACAGCTATAAATAGGACATAGGCCTTCACTCATTAGATTCTAGTTCTTGTCGTATAAGTAACTGTGTGGTTACAAACAAAGAATTAGGTGCCGCTGATCACTCGGTATCTGTTTTAATGACGAGAAAATTCAGGAAATTGTTCTTACGTGGCTTCGCATAGTAAGCTGCCGGGGACGTCACATTAGCTTTAGTGGATGCTGGAAAAGAAAAACAAGCTAAATATAAACCCTTTGGTCTTCTTTCTTTACGGTGTATGTTTTAAAAATTATGGTGGGGTGTAGGTTTAGAAGAAGCAGGTGTAAAACATTAATACTCATTTATAGCTGGTTTATTGGGCGTAATCGCTAATGCTGGAGCAAAGCATTCTCGGTCTAATTGTGTAAATATAAATATCTACGTTTTTTTATTCACAGGATCAGGCCACTGATCTCGTTTGTTCGGTGATCTGTGAAGCAGCCAAGACATTTTATTTGCTTTATATGAATGATACATTGATATTTTGAAAATTCAGTAAGCTAGATAAAGAAAGTATCGTTTCCTTTTTTTATATTACGAACCTCCCTTAGAACCACAGTTAGGCAGGTTTCCGTATGGTCGTGATGTTTTTAGACGTATCGTGGTTCACATCGAATATAAATTGGCATCAACGTGACCTGTGCTGCGAGGGGCAATTGAAGCAGTTTACGTAAGGTGGCGAGTACCATTATTCAGTAGAAGTTGATGACAGGGATGAAAAATTAGGTGCCGCTTGTAAACTCTAACATCAGGCAGAAAAAACTTAGGAAATTATTCTTACCTGAGTTCGCATAGTAAATTACCGGAGAGGTTATGTCATCTTGAGCGGATGCTGGAAAGAGGAAAAACGTGGCTGATCCATTTTTCATGGAAGCGGCATAACGCGAAAGGGAAAAATTTCTGCACAGACGTAGTTGCGTTATTATTGCGCATTGTTTTGCCATAAGTATGAAGGAATAAATGCTGCAAAAACAAATTTCGAAGTCACGCGAAAAACGCCCAGCAGCGCCGCGCACCTCAAGCATACAGTACGCCCAATATGAACATATGCAACACGAGCGCAAACTATCAAATATGTAGTTCGATACTTAGGGCGTGCTGTTCGCGGAAAAAAAGCGCAAGTATGCACAGGACAAGCGCAAACAACTGCCACAATTCTTATTTCTTCGTGTGTGAGCAAGATGCCACTATTGTAAACGCGGCCGCGGCAGTGAGCGAAACGACCTTTCTGCTCTCATAATTCATGTGTCTGACAAGCACGCGTGCAGAAAAGACCACGCTCCGTGGAGGCGGCCCTCAAAAAAAAACGCGGGACAAGACAACCTTCAGAGCACGCCCAACGCGTGCGCGCCGCAACATCTAGCTACTTATGACAAAAATGCGCTGAAGTTACGGTGTTTCGATGATCGCCAAATGGTGTAAGGTGTATATAAATGACTTGCCGTTAAAGCGGTCCACAAGAAAGGTGCCACAGCCTAGTAATTAGCGCTGCACACTGTGGATTGTGAAGCTACTGGTGCGACGCCCCCCAACAAATCATTTTCTTCCCATTTTTTGCATACTGTTAGTAGACATTTTACAATGACATATCTGTTACTGAAATACGTCAGCGTAGACGTCGTCGACTCTGTAATAAAGCAGTTTCGCTTTAGAAAATCGAAATATATGCTCCTTGAGCTTCGTGCTTTGCTGTGTACATTTTGAAAGATATTGTGTTAGGGGGTAGGGTCGAAAGAAAAGGGTGTGGTACAGTACCAGTAAATTTGGCATAATGACAAACCATTCTCGGCCAAACCACGTAATCGTAAAAAAAAGTTTGTTTTTCTGCAGGCCACCAAGTTCGTTTAGTCCCTGATTTGTGAAGCAGACCAGGCATTTTAGTTGCTATATATACAAAGCATAATTTATTAACATGACAGTTTAACGAGCAACAAAAAGAAAGCATCGGTTTTTTTTTAATCACGAACGTCTCCTATAATACTGCACTGAGGCTAGTTCACACATGGTCGCGAAGTTTGAGACAGATCGTGGTCTAGAATGAACATAAATTGACATCAACAAGTTTTGGTGGCATGCAGCTGCAATTGAAGCTCGAATATGTCAGAAGGGAACGCTATTGTTGAGTAATAATTGCTTATAGAAATAAAAAAGTCAGGCAGTGCCAATAACTTTGTGCTATTTCTGACATCATGCAGAGTAAGTTCAGAAAGTTAATCTAACGTGGGTTCTCATAGTAAATTGCTGGGGACGTTATGCTAATTTGAACGGATGCTGGAAAGAGAGGATATCTGATGTAACTGACAATAATGCCAAAGAAAGTATGGGGGAAGTTAATAGACTCAATTTTAATGTTATTGTGAAGAAATAAAAGTGGATGAAGAGATAACCTGCCGTGGGCAGGAATTGAACCTGTGACCTCCGAATAACGCGTTCGATGCTCTACCACTCTGAGCTACCATGGCGGCTACCCTCCCAGCCACTTTATTGGGTATATATATGAATTTAAACGTTCGAGTGTCAATCAGCGCCACCAGTAGCCCTGGGGGCGAGTGTGGTACACTCTCTATGAGCCTGTCTGGCGTCACGTGGCACGTTAACTAATTACCAGCTAGCAGCTGACCAATAGTCACTCATATGCAACCTAAAGGCACCAAGTCTGCCAGTACGAGACCCTCGTAATGAATAAGGGAAAGAAGTGTATATTTGAGGGCTCGTTTTTCCGTGTTTTGAAACAATATATTGAGATCAACAGACAATAAGGCCAAGAAAAGTATACAGGGGAAGTTATTACACTGATTTGTAATGTTATTGTGAAGAAAAAAAAGTGGGTGAAAAGATAACTTGATAACTTCACCACCTTTTCTTTCTTCACAATAACACCATAATTCGGTTTAATGTCTTTCGCCAAACTTCCCTTCGCAGTATACATTTCTTTCCCATATATATATATATATATATATATATATATATATATATAAATATGGGAAACAAGTGTATACTTAAGGGCTCGTTTTTCGTGTTTTACACAATGTTAATGAGATCTAACATACAACAATGCCAAGGAAGGTATAGGGGAAGTTATTAGACCAATTGTAATGTAAATGAGAAGAAAGAAAAGTGGGTGAAAAGATAACATGCCGTGGGCAGGATCCGAACCTGCGACCTACGAAAAACGCGAATATATATATATATATATATATATATATATATATATATATATATATATATATATATATATATATATATATATATATATATATATATATATATATATATATATATATATATATATATATATATATATATATATATATATTGCCACGTTCCATTTCACAAGTTTTTGTTATCGTTCCGAAACACCGCACGATTCTCGGCCCAAACCGCGCCTGCTGGTTTCGAGAAGGTTCCGGACTGTAGTAGATCATTTCGATAAGATCACGCCCACTGTGCGAACGGTACAGATTGTTCTGGAACCTACGTCACCGCCAGCGATAACGCTAGAACATTTGACGGCAAGGGTATAAATGCGGACGTGCTTCGCCGCTTGTCAGTTGTTGATCGAAGGCCGACGCTCCGTTCGCCGCTATCAGTTTGAGACTGCTATCTGTGCGAGACTGCTGCTGTAATTGGACTTTCTGTTTACCGGGCACAGGTTCGCCCAAATAAACAGTTAAATCCCAACAAGAAGTCTCCTGTCTTCGGCCACGTCACGACCCCGTGACATTTGGTGGAGGTGCTGCTCCGTTCATGTACCGGACGCCCCCGTCAAGCCGTGAACCCAGCCCACGTCGCGGAGAAGACACCGACGCCAACCAGGAGCAGCGAACAAGCCGCCGACAGCAAGGGCTACCACCGGAGTACGGGCTTCTACACGACAAGCCGCGGAAGACCAAGGCCATGACTGCGACTGCAGCGACAATGACAACCGCAGCGTCCCAGCCCACGATGGTCATGCATCAACCCAGGGAACCACCAATTTTCCATGGGTCATCATTCGAAGACCCGGAGTCCTGGCTAGAGACATACGACCGTGTGGCCGCCCTCAACCACTGGGACCATGACGAAAAGCTGCGTCGTGTGTTCTTCTATTTAGAAGACACCGCAAGGACCTGGCTCGAAAATCGGGAGTCCACGCTCCGAACGTGGGATGCTTTCTGCGACGCATTCCTGCAAACGTTCGCGAGCGTCGCTCGAAAAGAGAGGGCCGCTGCTTTATTAGAGACCCGGGTTCAGCTACCAAATGAAAATGTCGCCATTTTCACAGAAGAAATGACCCGACTATTCCGTCACGCTGACCCAGACATGCCTGAGGAGAAAAAAGTTCGTTTCCTCATGCGAGGGGTCAAACAGGAGCTCTTCGCGGGGCTGATAAGAAACCCACCGAAAACCGTCCAAGAATTTGTAGCTGAAGCGACCACTATAGAAAAGACCCTGGACATGCGCACCAGACAGTATAATCGTCGCCTGACTGCAGACTGCGCTGCTGCTCAAGCCAGTAACTCCGGAGACCTGCGTGAAACGATCCGAGCGATCGTGCGGGAAGAGCTGCGCAAGCTGTTGCCTTCGGCGCAGCCTCAAGTGGATTCGATCGCCGACATTGTGCGAGAAGAAGTTCGGCAATCGCTTCAAATTCCCCACGCACCGCTGCCCGAGCCGGAAGCTATGAGCTACGCCGCTGCACTGCGCCACAACGCTCCTCCCCGTCCACGCCAAAACGCCGCCCCATCGCACTTCCGTCGACAGACGCCACCGCCGCCACCACCCCCACCGACGTCATACCGTTCGCCAGCAGCCCAGCGCAGTGCACCGAGGAAGACTGACGTCTGGCGCACCCCTGACCATCGCCCGCTCTGCTACCACTGCGGCGAGGCCGGACACACATACCGCCGTTGCCAGTACCGACAGATGGGATTGCGTGGCTTCGCCGTCAATGCACCGCGCCCACAGCCAGGAGAACGACCACGTGACATCGCCGACTACCTGACAGGAACTCGGTGGACACCACGAAGCCCTTCGCGTTCGCCATCGCCCAGCCGCCACACGTCACCGCACCACCGACAGTACTCTGGCCCAACGCGGGGCCGGTCTCCTAGCCCGTATCCGGGAAACTAAGGGCAGCAACCGGTGGAGGTGCGGTTGCTGTGCGACGAACTACCGAAGATCCTCCGACGACGACGACGCCGCGACGGAGCTTTCCGAACACAACGCCAACCAGGCAAAGCCCTGACGGCGAAAGCTCACTTACCGAAGGTGGCCTGACGACGCAACATGGAAGCAGCGGAACAAGCCGACGCAGCCGTGACCCGACGCCACGCCCTAACTGTAATGCGAGACGGCGAATTAGCGACCTCGACGTTCTTATTGACGGCCGCAGTGTGACCGCTCTCGTCGATACTGGAGCCGACTATTCTGTCATCAGTGGGTCGTTCGCCGCGAAGTTAAAGAAAGTTAGGACAGCTTGGAAAGGCCCTGAAATCCGCACAGCCGGAGGTCATCTCGTAACGCCTGCAGGAATCTGCACAGCGAGAGTCACCATTAACGGCCGTATTTATCCTACAGACTTCGTAGTCCTACAGCGTTGCTCGAGAGATGTCATCCTTGGCATGGACTTCTTATGCCTCCATGGTGCTGTCATCAACCTAAAAACAAAGTCGATAACGTTATCCACAGAAGAAGCACTACCGCCGCGCACGCCGTCTGGACACCATGCCTTGAATGTGCTGGAAGAACAAGTCACCATTCCGCCTCGCTCAAGCGTCATTATTTCAGTCGGCGCTCCTGAATCACCTGACTTCGAAGGCGTCGTTGAAGGCAGTCAGCATCTGTTGGTCACCCGAAATATTTGCGTCGCAAGAGGAATTGCAGAGTTGCGGGGAGGCAAAGCAACGGTTATGCTCACAAATTTCAGCAATGAGTACAAACATGTGAATAAAGGAACAACGGTCGCATACATCGAAGAAATTGTCGAAGCCACCAGTGCTTTCGCCCTCGCCGATTCTGTGGAACCTGCTCAGAGGAACCAAGCCCCTCCCATAGCTTTCGACGTCAATCCCAGACTTCCGAACGATAAGCAAGAAAAGCTCAACGCCCTGCTCCTGCAATACGAAGATTGCTTTTCGTCGTCATCGAAAATTCGGCAGACCCCAATCACGAAACATCGCATCATAACCGAAGAAAATGCCAGACCACTCCGTCAGAGTCCGTACAGGGTTTCGACGCGAGAACGTGAGGCCATCAAGAGACAAGTTGATCAAATGCTGCGGGATGACATTATCCAGCCGTCCAAGAGCCCATGGGCATCCCCCGTGGTGTTAGTGAAGAAAAAGGATGGGACCCTACGTTTCTGCGTCGATTATCGCCGCCTGAACAAAATCACAAGAAAGGACGTGTATCCTCTCCCACGAATAGACGATGCACTTGATCGGCTCCATAACGCCAAGTACTTTTCGTCAATGGACCTCAAGACTGGCTATTGGCAAATCGAAGTCGACGAAAGAGACCGAGAGAAGACGGCGTTTATAACACCGGACGGCCTCTTCGAGTTTAAGGTGATGCCCTTCGGCCTTTGCTCAGCGCCTGCAACTTTTCAACGCGTTATGGATACAGTACTGGCAGGATTGAAGTGGCAGACTTGCCTTGTGTACTTGGACGACGTCGTCGTGTTTTCTTCGAGTTTCGACGAGCATCTTCGGCGCCTTGAAGCTGTACTTCAAGCCATCAAGACTTCCGGACTCACACTGAAGCCAGAAAAGTGCAGATTTGCGTACGAAGAGCTCTTGTTTCTGGGGCACGTTATCAGCAAGTCTGGAGTTCGTCCTGATCCACGGAAAACAGCCGCCATCGCCGAATTCCCGCCGCCCACTGACAAGAAAGCCGTCCGCCGATTTCTGGGCCTGTGCGCCTATTATAGGCGGTTCGTGAAAAACTTCGCCCGCATCGCCGATCCTCTCACTAACCTTACCAAGGCCGACGTGGAGTTCAAGTGGGAAACGCCACAGGAACACGCTTTCCAGGAGCTTAAACATCGCCTCCAGACGCCTCCGTTACTTGCCCATTTCGACGAATTCGCCGAGACAGAAATACATACTGACGCAAGCAGCGTAGGTCTTGGCGCCGTTCTTGTGCAGAGGGCTGACGGACTTGAAAGGGTTATTAGTTACGCCAGCCGATCACTATCCAAAGCAGAAGCAAATTATTCCACAACAGAAAAGGAGTGCCTCGCCATCATCTGGGCTACGTCGAAATTTCGCCCATACCTCTACGGCAGGCCCTTCAAAGTTGTGAGCGACCACCACGCCTTGTGTTGGCTAGCCACTTTGAAGGACCCTTCAGGTCGCCTCGCACGATGGAGCCTGAGACTTCAAGAATATGACATTACTGTCATTTACAAGTCTGGCAAAAAACACTCCGACGCCGACTGTCTCTCTCGTGCGCCTGTCGACCAACCGCTACCCGACGACCCGGATGACGACTACTTCTTGGGAACGATAACTACCGACGACTTCGCTGAACGACAGCGGGCCGACCCGGAACTTAAGGCCCTAATAGAATACCTCGAAGGCAGGACCGCCGAAGTCCCGAAGGTATTCAAGCGCGCACTTGCGTCGTTTTTTCTACGAAACGGTCTTCTACAAAAGAAAAACTTTTCACCGCTTCGGGCTAAGTATCTCCTTGTGGTGCCTTCAGCTCTGCGACCAGAACTCCTGCAGGCCCTGCACGACGATCCGACGGCAGGGCACCTCGGTGTTTCTCGCACGCTCGCGAGGATACAAGAAAGGTACTACTGGCCGCGTCTTACCACCGACGTCACTCGTTATGTGAGGACATGCCGGGACTGTCAGCGACGCAAGACACCGCCGACAAGGCCAGCGGGACTTCTGCAGCCAATTGATCCACCCTGCCGACCTTTCCAGCAGATTGGTATGGACCTACTGGGGCCGTTCCCGACGTCGGCTTTCGGAAACAAGTGGATCGTGGTAGCTACCGACTACCTCACCCGCTACGCCGAGACAAAAGCCCTGCCAAAAGGCAGTGCATCCGAGGTAGCTAAGTTCTTCGTCGAAAATATTGTCCTACGTCACGGCGCCCCGGAGGTCCTTATCACCGACAGAGGAACGGCATTCACTGCCGACTTAACTCAAGCGATCTTGGCATACAGCCAAACAAACCACCGCCGGACGACAGCGTACCACCCACAGACCAACGGCCTCACCGAGCGGCTTAACAAGACGATCGCCGACATGCTGTCAATGTACGTCGATGTCGAACACAAGACGTGGGACACCATTCTTCCGTATGTGACCTTCGCATACAACACGGCGGTGCAGGAGACGACGCAGATATCTCCATACAAATTGGTCTACGGAAGGAGCCCGGCAACGACGCTCGATGCCATGTTACCCAACGTCACCGACGAAGAAAACCTCGATGTGAGCGAGTACCTTCAACGCGCCGAAGAAGCCCGACAACTTGCGCGTCTTCGTATCAAGAATCAACAGACGACCGACAGCCACCGTTACAACCTTCGACGACGCTTCGTGGAATACCAGCCCGGTGAACGTGTTTGGGTGTGGACGCCGATACGCCGACGTGGACTAAGTGAAAAGCTTCTGCGACGGTACTTCGGACCGTACAAGGTGGTTCGACGTCTCGGCCCACTTGATTACGAGGTTGTCCCCGACGGCATCACGAACTCTCAACGACGCCGATCGCGACCTGAAGTCGTCCATGTCGCGCGCCTCAAGCCGTTTCATGCACGTTAACAAACTGAAACAGTGTTTTTTGTATTATTGTTGTATTGTAATTTATACATTGTACATTCTTGCATTATTATTGCACCTACATCTTTAGTTAAAGCATCGGGACGATGCCTTTTTTTCAGAGGGGGGCAATGCCACGTTCCATTTCACAAGTTTTTGTTATCGTTCCGAAACACCACACGATTCTCGGCGCAAACCGCGCCTGCAGGTTTCGAGAAGGTTCCGGACTGTAGTAGATCATTTCGATAAGATCACGCCCACTGTGCGAACGGTACAGATTGTTCTGGAACCTACGTCACCGCCAGCGATAACGCTAGAACATTTGACGGCAAGGGTATAAATGCGGACGTGCTTCGCCGCTTGTCAGTTGTTGATCGAAGGCCGACGCTCCGTTCGCCGCTATCAGTTTGAGACTGCTATCTGTGCGAGACTGCTGCTGTAATTGGACTTTCTGTTTACCGGGCACAGGTTCGCCCAAATAAACAGTTAAATCCCAACAAGAAGTCTCCTGTCTTCGGCCACGTCACGACCCCGTGACAATATTGTGAGCGCTGACTATGTACTTCATCTTCATCTGTATAACCAAACCATTGTAGTGATCATCATCGTATGTCACGCGGGCTGGCTCTCTGGCTCGTGCGTCTGGATTAAAAAAGGATAACCTGGTTGCTGCCGTACCGGACGTGGTCTCATAAGTGGTGGAGCGTGCTTTGGTTCCCACGTCCTCTTGCTCTACCCGTCACCCCTGGAGCTCCGGTCTGGTCGACGGTTGTGCCCTCAAGCAACAGCAATGGCAGAACCCAACCCGCCCACTGCTGCAACCGCTCCTTCTCAGCCACTTAGGCTTCACTACACCGTGAGTACCTCTCATCGAGACCCTCCGGTATTTTCCGGCCTTCGCAACGAAGACGTCGAAGAATGGCTCGACAGTTATGATCGAACCAGCGTTTGTAATTATTGGGACGAGGCGCACAAACTGCGCTACGTTCCTTTTTACCTCGATGGCGTTGCTAAAACATGGTATTACAACCACGAGAGCGACTTCTCCAATTGGTCGGCCTTCACGGGGCATCTCCGTCAGGTATTTGGCACGTCTGCAGGATGTTCTGTAGTAGCGAAACAGAAGCTCGCAACCCGCATTCAAGGGGACGACGAATCGTATACGTCCTACATTGAAGATATCCTGGCTCTCTGTCGCCGAGCACAAAATGACATGACGGAGGCCGATCGCGTCCGACATCTACTGAAAGGCATCAACTCTGTGGCCTTCAATGCTCTCGTGATTCAGAATCCGACTACCGTCCGGGACGTCATTACTACATGCCAACGCCTGGACGCGCTTCATTCCATGCGCCTTCCACACGCCTCCTGCGACGCTCGCTTTACCAAAGAGCATGAATTGCGGGCCCTTATCCGCACAATTGTCAGAGAAGAACTTCACGGCCTTATTCCAGGCAACCCTACCGTTGCGTCTGTCCACACACCTCCTCCCAACCTGCGAGAGATAATCAAGGACGAACTGGCATCAATGACAAGCGCTGCACATGCCCCGTCTCCTGTGCGCTTCCCAGTGCCTTCGTACGCAGAAGTTGCATCGCGGGCCCCTGCACCAATTCCAACCGTGCCTGCGGACGTCGGATGCGACCATGTGGCTGCGATGACAACGCAAGCGCCAAGGCCACGCCACTATTCTACATGGCGTCCTCCCCGCCCCATCTGCTTCTACTGTGGCATAAGGGGTCATATATCCCGTTTCTGCCGCCGCCGTCAGCAGGATGAACGACGTGGTTACTCAGCTTACGAGAGAGACTTTTCCCCGCGACCCGATGAATACGATCCCGCCCCGTATCCATACACCTTCCGTCAGTCGCCCTCCCCTCCACGGTCTCATGCTGGGCCTCATCCGTCTCGCTCATCTCGCCGCCGTTCTCCGTCACCGTTTCGGCGTACGTCATCACCCTTGCGTCCCGCTCCGATCTCTCGGGACTCGGAAAACTAGAAGGTGCAGTTTTTGGAGGGGAAACTGCTTGTCGTCGGAACGCTACAACTCCTCCGTCTCGTCCAGCTAATTTACTGCCTGTTTCTGTGGAAGGTGTTTTTGTTGACGCCCTTATAGACACTGGAGCCGCAATTTCGGTAATTGATCGTGAATTGTGTTTTCGCCTGCGTAAAGTGCAAACTCCTTATGCCGGTCCCATGTTATGCGGTGCTAATGACAGTCCAATTCGCCCGACCGGGTTGTGCACTGCTCGTATTCTCATCGATGGAATCCGTCATCACATACAATTGGCTGTGCTGTCTTCGTGCGCTCATCAGATAATCTTAGGCTGGGACTTCTTGTCAGCGGCGTCTGCTGTAATTTCGTGTGGTCGGCCCCTCATTCGTATTACGGACACTGAGCTTTCTTCTGCTGCCGACCTTTCGTCGCCCAACCTTGTGACAGCTGCGGATTTCCTCCTGCCTCCCGGACGAGAACGTGTCCTTACGATCAAGTCACGTGACATTCTAGATGGTGACGCTGTTGTTGCTCCTTGCCAGCGCTGCATTTTTCGAGGGATCACCATCGCATCTTGTTTAGTGCGGTTCTCCCGTGGTTATGCAAGCATCACGGCCTGCAACACGACGCCAGAACCACTTCTTTTGCCTGAGGGGACCACTGTTGCCAGCATTACCGAAGAAGCACCGCTTTGTGTCGTCACTGGTTCATCTGCTTCGTCATCCTCAAAGTGTATGCCAGCGGAAGATGCATTTCCTGCTCTCAAGGCCACTTTGTGTGAACATCTCAACCCAACGCAAACGGATGCCTTGCTAGCGTTATTAATGAAGCACAAAACTTGCTTTGACGTTTGTTCCGAAGGTCTGGGTCAAACAACAGTGACCGCCCATCGTATCGACACCGACGGATCCCGTGTGATTCGCCGCCGCCCTTACCGTGTGTCGGCTTCTGAGCGCAAGCTTATAGAAGAACAAGTCAACGACATGCTCGCGCGCAACGTCATCAGGCCTTCGACAAGCGCATGGTCTTCTCCTGTCGTACTAGTGAAAAAAAAAGGATGGCTCGGTACGGTTTTGCATTGATTACAGATCACTCAACAAAATCACTCGTAAGGACGTCTACCCAATGCCTCGCATTGACGACGCTCTTGATACTTTACAAGGTGCCGAGTACTTTTCAAGTCTTGACTTGCGCTCCGGTTATTGGCAGATTCCAATGCACGAGTCTGATAAAGAGAAGACTGCGTTTGCAACCCCAGATGGGCTCTTTGAATTCAATGTAATGCCTTTCGGCCTGTGCAATGCCCCAGCCACATTCGAACGGATGATAGACACGGTACTGCGGGGATTAAAATGGAAGACCTGCCTTTGCTACCTGGACGACATTGTCATTTTTTCGTCGAGCTTCTCACAGCACCTGGAACGGCTAGACGAAGTCCTCACGTGTTTAGCTAAGGCCGGTCTCCAGCTCAACACTAAGAAGTGTCGGTTTGCCAGTCACAGCATCAAGGTATTAGGTCACGTCGTCAGTAAACATGGCGTTGAGCCCGATCCCGACAAGGTTGCGGCGGTGCTGCACTTTCCTCCACCAACCACACAAAAAGACCTCCGCAGCTTCCTTGGCTTAGCGTCGTATTTCCGCCGCTTTGTACGTGATTTCGCTACTATTGCGGCTCCTCTACACAAACTTCTGACCACGAGCGCACCCTTTGTCTGGTCGGATGACTGCGAAGCTGCTTTTCACACCCTCAAGCGATGCCTTACATCACGGCCAGTGCTTCGCCATTTCGACCCTGCAGCACCTACTGTGCTACACACTGACGCAAGTGGACTTGGCATCGGTGCTGTCCTTCTTCAGCGGAACCACGCTTCCGAAGAACAAGTCGTGGCCTACGCGAGCCGTACTCTATCACATGCTGAGCGAAACTACAGCATCACTGAGCAAGAATGTCTCGCCATCGTGTGGTCCATACAAAAGTTTCGTCCTTACTTATACGGCCGGCATTTCACAATAGTGACTGACCATCATGCTCTGTGTTGGTTATCGTCTCTCAAAAATTTGTCGGGACGCCTTGGCCGTTGGGTACTACGATTGCAAGAGTATGACTACAGCGTCACATATAGGTCGGGCCGAGAACACCAAGATGCCGACGCTTTGTCCCGTTGCCCGCTCTTGCAGAGCGCCGAAGTGTCACCTTCCATCTGTTCGTCACCGCCCGCCAAAGTGACCAAACAGACGGCTGCTCCTTCGAAACAGTTAGTTGCCTCGGCGGACCTTCTTTCGTCCACAGATCTCGCCTCGCTCCAACATGCCGATACCTACTGCCGCACAATCATCGATCGGCTCACTGGCTTATCGCGTGCTCCAAACAGCCGCCTAAGACGGCAACTTGCCCGTTTCAAGCTTCAAGAGGGAACATTATGTCGGCAAATTTACCATCCTCTCGGTAACCAATGGGTTCCCGTCATTCCTCGCTCACTTCGTCTGGAAGTTCTACAAGCGTTTCATGACGATGCGACAGCTGGCCACTTAGGGTTCCACAAGACCTACGACCGCCTCAGGACTCGCTGCTTTTGGCCTGGCCTCTCCACTTCTGTCGCCAAGTACGTCGCTTCCTGCGCGTCATGCCAGCACCGAAAACGTACCACGTCTCTTCCCGCAGGGCCACTGCAACCACTGCCGTGCCCGTCCACTCCCTTTGAATTTGTGGGCATAGACTTATACGGACCTCTTCCGCTTACGCCAGCCGGTCACCGCTGGATTGTTACTGCCGTAGACCACCTTACTCGCTACGCGGAGACGGCAGCTCTTTCATCTGGTGCTACCTCTGAAGTAGCCGATTTTTTCCTTCGCGCCATTATTTTACGACATGGCGCACCGCGTGTGCTCCTTAGTGACCGTGGCAAGACATTTCTTTCACATGTCCTTGCTGAAGTCTTAAAGGCCTCTAACACTATTCACAAGACCACATCAGCGTATCACCCAGAAACTAATGGTCTGACTGAGCGTTTTCACCGAACTTTGTCCGACATGATCTCTATGTACGTGCAACCAGATCACAAAAACTGGGACACAATACTTCCTTTTGTCACGTTCGCATATAACACTGCCATACAGCGTACAACGAATTTCAGCCCTTTTTTTTCTCGTGTATGGCCGTGCACCGACTTTTGTTCTGGACACCACCTTTTTGTCCACATCTTCCAATCCATCTTCATCTCTCCCGGAAGAGTTCGCCGCTCGCGTCGCCCGCTGCCGTAAAATCGCCCGTGCCAACACTGCTACCATTCAGGACAAGAGAAAAATCGACATTGATGCGAAGCGTCGAGTTGTTGTGTTCCGCCCAGGCGACGAAGTCCTTTTGTGGACACCTGTTCGTGTACCTGGGCTCTGCGAAAAATTCCTTCACCGGTATCTCGGTCCATACACCGTCCTGGAACGAACATCTGAAGTCAACTATCGCGTTGCTCCTGTCAACGCGGCTTCTGATCGTCGTCGCCGCCACACCGAGATCGCCCACGTCTCCCGACTGAAACGATATATTCGGCGTCCCAACTCTTTCTAACTTGCTGCCCTCTTTCGCGAAGGGGGGAAAATAGTGTGAGCGCTGACTATGTACTTCATCTTCATCTGTATGACCAAACCATTGTAGTGATCATCATCGTATGTCACGCGGGCTGGCTCTCTGGCTCGTGCGTCTGGATTAAAAAAGGATAACCTGGTTGCTGCCGTACCGGACGTGGTCTCATAATATATATATATATATATATATATATATATATATATATATATATATATATATATATATATATATATATATATATATGTGTGTGTGTGTGTGTTGCGGTGTAGGATCTGAAGAAGAAGAGGAGGTATGGTGGTAATACTCATTTATTACTTTATTACATCATTTATTACCAGGTTATTTTGCCTAACAGTGAGAAATTCTCGACCAAAGCATCTAAACCTAAAAAAATGTACGTTTTTTGCAGGCCACCAAGTTCGTTCGTTTCCTAATTGCGAGGCAGAGCAGACATTTTATTTGCTATATATGAATGATACTTCAATAGCGTGATAATTCAGTGAGCAACAAAAAAAAAGCATCTTTCTATTCTTAAATCCCACACAAGCCTGGAACTGCACTCAGGCCAGTTTACACATGGTGACGTTGTTTTAGACAAACAGCGGTTCAGAGCAAAGGTAAATTGATTTCAACAACACCTTTGTTGAGAGTTACAATTTTAGCGCATTTAGGTGAGCTGGAAGCAGTCATAAAAAATAGTTTTCCAATAAATACTGAGAGAAAAAATGCAACATAATTTTCTATTTTACAAGCCTAAAATTTATGTCTTTATATAATTGTTTACACAACATGCAGACTTTATGGCCTAATGCAGGAGGGTGTTATCTAAGAAACACTGGAAACAGCCACAGGGCACAATGTGAATACAATCAAGTCAAACAAAATAACTGCTGCTACTATTCAATTGGTTCAAACAATATAATCATACGAACAGTATAAGTGGAGCCTGGCAACAAATTTCAGTTGTCCAAAGCCAAAGTACAGAAACTGAACCTTATATTGTCAGAGCACGAAGACGAAGCCAGGATGTTTAGGTGGATGATGACGCTTGCGTTTGGCATGTATGTTTTGTTCCTTGCTTTGACGCAAGCTTCCCCGAGTCTCAGACGGCTGTATTTTAAGCTTCCTCTATGCACCGATTCTCAAATGTGTTACATGGTGTGTGAATGCCTTTGTCGCAAGACGGAGCTAGTTGAAGCAATGCGTAAGTGTCGCATTCCACGGTCTTCATTTGGAGGGATTGTCTGAAGGACGACGCATGCGACATGTTATTAAAAGTGAACACCGGCGTTTTTTTGACCATGTCAGGATAACGGTGCTTTTATGTTCCCTAGACACTCTTCTCACGTGCCGGATAACTGAAATGCGAAAAAATCAAGAATTAATTTTTAATTACCGAAAAATGGCAATACCGAAACCGAAACCCAACCGAGTGCGGTTCCACGTGTACGTAAACATTTGCCTGACGCTTCCGGAACTTGCCTGATTGCACATAATGCCCGCCAGATGGCACTACCTGTCCACGCCGTCCGTGGTGATTGGCTAAAACGCTTAAAAGCTGTTATGGTGAACATATGGCGAATCGTGTGTGGCTCACAACGCAACACCACTTGACAGCTATCGCACGCCCACAAACACGCAAAATGAAATCGCACGCCCAACCAATGAAGCGTCGGCGAAGCCCACACAATTCATAGCAGACAAGCAGACGCTGCAGTGGCACATCAGTTCGTCACCTCCGCCAGGCAGAACTCAACGCCACACGTACACAATGTTGCCAATAATTATGGCAAGCGAGGTGAGCTTTCAGAGGCAAGGTATAAAATTCATTTGAATAGAATCTGCAAAACTCTCAAGCCTGAAATTTGGCATGAATTGCGCAAACGTGTGAATGAACGTGCCCAGTCAATTTCATTGAGATCCACTCACCTCAAATAAAACAACCGGAGTTGACCTTCAAATTTAGCCCGTAACTCTGCACGTGCGCAAAAGGAAGCTACGTAAAACTATGTAAAGATTTCTGTACATATTCATTCATTACTTGATTGATTCGTGGAAATATTGGTCGAGTGCTTGGCTGATCCATCGGTCAATTGAGCAACCGATATTGTTACTCTTCGCTGCATTGTCTCGAAACTGACCGCTCCAAGCCTGTGAGTATATATGAGCCAGTGGCAACGTCAGCGTGCGCATCATGAAGGCGGAGACATGCCCTGCTCGCCCGCTATTAATCTAAAAGAGGCGCGTTGCCTGTACTATAAGTTAACATAGTCGAAACTGTCCCGTCATTCTTTCGGGTGGAACGGTTATAGCCATACTCTCTTTTACGATTATGGCGGACCGAAGATCACCGACTGTTTTCATCGGTGTTTTCAGTGCAACACATGTTTTCATTCCAGCTGTACGCCCGTAGAGCGGGGGTAAAGGGGAAGGCATCTGTGGGAAGCACTTCATCGAATCTTTGTCATTATAGGATCTTGTGCAAAGCATTCTTTTTTTATTTATCAAGGGGAGCAATGGTGGGGGCATGCCTTGAAACTACACCCCCATCCCCCTAATGGGTAGCTTAAGACTCGTAGATAGATAGATATATATGTGGGGTTTAACGTCCCAAAACCACCATATGATTATGAAAGCCGCCGTAGTGGAGGGCTCCGGAAATTTGGACCACCTGGGGTACTTTAACGTGCACCCAAATCTGAGCACACGGGCCTAGAACGTTTCCGCTTCCATGGGAAATGCAGCCTCCGCAGCCGAGATTTGATCCCGCGACCTGCGTGTCAGCAGCCGAGTACCTTAGCCACTAGACCACCGCGGCTGGGCAGCTTGAGACTCGTCACTGAGTAGAGTTGGCAATCCATGACTACGAGCTCTGCGAAATAATGTGAAACAATGAAGGCACACGCACGTTCGTATGTGCGCCTGTCTTCATTGTCCCAGTTTATTTCGCACACTTCTTCGTAGTCATTGGTAACCCTTCGCACGCCTATGGTTACAAATAAACTATGCTCGCACAACTGCTTATGCGCATGCGCAAAAGAATTTATGTGCACGCACGTTTATTGAAGAAAAGGTAATATTATGAAGTACTTTCAAGAGTTGTGTACGTGACTGTATATCTACCAGAATATATTTTACGCTAGTTGTAAATCTAAATCTTTCACTCGTGGCTGCCACCTCAATAAAAAAAGAAGCATTTGTGTTGGAACCTAATAATTCTGGGAGGCCGTCGTACACCCCGCTGCTCAGCACGGCCCCTAGGACAAACTCATAATTGTCTTGCAAGCCGATAATCCAACCAGAACGGGGTTTAATAGATTTTAAAAAGTTACTATCATTTCTAAGGAGCCTGAAACTTGATTCGACGTGAAAATTAGAAGCGTGGCAGTTTGGGCTATAGTTGACATAGCATGACGATTGTTATAGCGCCAAATCAGAACGACGACAAAGGGACAAGAAGCAGACGTGGAAGCCTTTTTTTTTTGGTAGACCTAAAACAACTATATGCTTTCAATGTATATGTGCAGTTCAAACCCTGTAATGTTGGATGTCATAAAGCGGGTGTCCAACTAACGTGCGTCTCAAAATCGGGGCAATTTTGGCGAGAAGAAAACACACACCTGCCATGAAATACAAAGAGAACTTATCTATTGCTTAATCTCAGTTGATAACGTAAGGAGGATCTCCTGAATAGGCACAGGTCATCTATTTTTGTCTGTACGCATGCTATAGACGTTTTTGGAAAAAGGGCAGCCCCAGCATCAAGGACGCGTACTACAGTCTGCCGCCCACTGGGAGGGAACCGCAGCAGACGACGCAGGCTGTGTGTCTCATAGAGTTTAGAAAACTCTATATATATGGTGTGTCCCAGCGACGCTGATGCGCATTTCTTGCAGCGGACACAGACACCAATTGCGTTCCTGCAGGACGCGGACCACGTTGCGAAGGCCGGAAGGCACGCTGATGAGAGTCTCTTGCAGGCCGGATCTATGCATTGTCAGTCATAACAAGTCAAATTGCTTGTCCAACCCGTTGAAGCGTAGAAAATATTGCTCATTGTGCAGCGGAAGTCGCTCAGAAAGCTTATTGGAGACTACTAGAAGCTCGTTCAAGCTAGAAAGCGGTGCGATTACAGCGGATCATACGGAGAAAGAGCCGGCAACACAAGCATCACAGCAATCACGCATTTGACGGCTCGCTTTCGATGCCTTCATGATGGCGCTAGCTATCCCACGCTCCTTTGCGAAGTGAAACTGACAAAAGCTCACCGTCAGGTGGCGTATTTATGAAAAGGGCCTATTGTGGTGATTCTTCACAATTTTTGATTACCTCTGAGGTATTTACGTCTTTCCCAAAGTGGTCCTTGCGCTGCCTGTTACAAATTTTAAGGCTTGCGATAAGTGACGTGGTGGATGAATAAACGTGTGACGTCAGGTTTCTCAAGCACATAGAGGCTCCGAAGCACCGCCATCACGTTGTCGAAAATGAAACCTGTAGAAGCAGTGTAAAATGCTACCCCCGCTGTTTCATTTCAGGAACATCAAAAAACTTGTCGTGCCCATGCATTACAAAGTGTACATTCGCATGCACAAGAGCGCACCGTCAAGAATATGCTTTTGTGAGGACTTACGTTGCATCTGAAGTGCTTCAGACAAAATAGCGCGTATTTATTTTTATAATACACACCAGAGCACTACCCACACTCTAACAAATTCAAAATTTCTATTGTTCAAAAAGCCTCGCGATGTCGTTCTTCACTTTCTTTTAGTTTTGAAAACTTTTTATATCCAACGTCTGTTGAGCCTTGCGTGGGCGCGGACTCTGTTTTCGATCTAAAATATTTTGATTGCAAAGGGCTTCAAGCTACGAGGCGTAAACAAGCTGGTCTTTAGCGAAAACAAGGGCAGGCGTACAGATATACGAGGATTTACGACGAAGCCACGTAAGCTCCCTATATAGCTCTTCCACGTGCGTTTCTATGGAACGTTTTTTTTTTTTTTGTAACAGAGAACTCTTGCCCGTCGTTTCCAATTTTAATATCTGCCACGTGTAAAACGACGGATCGTGAATCAGGAAAATGTGCGGTAAAAACTAGGTGAAAGCATGGAAACAAACAACATACCACATGAAGCGCTTAAATGTCAACTGAAAATAATCCTTGTGGAAAGCGTTCGCAATTTCGTGTAGGGACACCTCGTTGCAGTCAGATTGCGAACCACGAACCACAGAATGTACAGAGAAACAAAATTAATAGTGAATCACAAACTAGAGAAGGCAAAAGAGAAAAGGCAAACGTACAAAGTGGAGACAGAACGTTAGGTGGGCTGATGAATTTATAAAGTTCGCAGGTATAACGTGGCAACGTAAAACCCCAGACCGGGTTAATCAGCGAATCATGGGAGAGGCCTTTGCCCTGCAATGAGCGTTGTCAGGTTGATGATGGTGATGATTATGAATTACGCCTTGTTCAGTATCACATTGTTTCTTTTTGTTTTTTTTTACTTTTCTGGGGTTCGTATTTTGTTTGTAATGAGGTGCTGATAAAATGTATTTACATACGCTATTACGTGGACTAAATTTTCTTTCAGAGTCAGTTACATGTGGTGTGTTATTCGCTTGTATGCTTCGCCGTCCTTTGTACCACGCTGTTTTCTGATTCATGATGTTCAACCAACTAAGCTACAAGGTCACCAAATTACTTACGAAGGATCAAGCCCATCAAAAGCGTAGCCAGATATTTTTCAAATTTTTTAGATTGGATGCACTTCCTATTATTAGAGGAGGGCACCCTCTTGAAATTATCATTTTTTTCCGCTCCCTATGCTATGGCGGAAAAAAAATGTTTGCGTTTGGGTATAAGGTGGCACGAGCCTAGTTTGCTACTCCCTGGCTACGCCTGCGGAGTTAATACATTAGGAAAACTTCAGAAAGCCATTGGAACGCCTGCTTTGTTAACTACCCTTGTTTCATATAACAGGGAGTAAATATGGTCCCCGTAAAAACATACCCTATTGGCTTGTTTTTCCGACTTAATGGCCTCAGGAGTTACGCTAATGTATTTATACTGACTTTATAGGAGTGTTAAATGGTGTTCTTCATAATAAATTCTGTTGGATTACCCTGATTTTGACATCTATGGGCGTCGTGCGAACCTAAACTGAACAGAAGAAATTTTCGAGTCGTAATTATGTCGCTAACGAAGATACTTGAGTATGTATGTATGCCGAAATAACTCAGCAAACCAAACAACGTTTTAGACAGGCCCACCATGCTGGATAAAGCAATATATATATATAGATGACATCGATAATGATGTGCAAGGTATAACGTCCCAAAACTATCATGTTATTAGAGAGGCCGTATATAGTGGAGAACTCCGGAAATTTAGACTACCTGAGGTTTCTTAACATGCACCGAAATCAGAGCATACGGGCATACAGCATTTTTGCCTCCATCGAAAATGCAGCCCTCACAGCTGGGATTTGATCCCGCGACCTGCTAGTCAGCAGCCGATTATTATAGATAACATTACAAAGCTATTCAGCCACTACAATTCGAAAACCAATTCAACGTTTATCATTAATGAGCTTTTTATCACCGCTACTACAACTCGTTTACCGTCGTAAATTATCGCGAGCAGACACTGTCTGCAGAGGACAATGCTGGTATGCTGTTTGCTGTGCGGCCTGGTGGGTGATCAAACAGCAAATTAGATGTCAATCACGTAGATCTAAACAGATATGTTTGTGTGTGCGCTTGTGTGGGTATGAACGCACGTTATTACCTGCTTTTTATCAAGCATAACACAAGCATACTAAAACAAAACCTGTTTTTGAGACCTGTTTTCGAAAGTTTACGGGTGCTTATTAAGCACACGGGTACTCAGGGCAATTACTCTCAAGTTTTCTGCCGCAAGCTCGAATGAGTACGCCAATATAATTTCGTGCATTGTGAAAGTTGCTGTGAAATTCAGGTACTGACAAAGCAGGATTCGTGGCTTTTTAGGGCACTTGTATTCCGACAAAGCAAAAAACTACATTAGAGGCCGGCGAGACGCCGTCATAAAATATACTGCCCATGCGATTTGCTGAGAAAGCATGATTTCTACATCATCACACGCCTTTGTTTTTTGGTTTTTGTTTACTTTTTCCTCTTTCAGGCTGACAAACAAATGTGTGACAATTCTTGTTTGCTATTATTGTTGCGTACAGTGGTCAGTCATGAGGCTAGTGGAACGAATTTGCAGCCGTTATCGAATTTATAAGTAGCCGCGCAATAGTTTGTCGATCTTTACTTATTAACAACAAAACGCAATGATAAAGAAGAAACGCCTTGTGCAGTCTGACTCCACTCCTGTTTCGAATTGTTCTCTCAAAAGTTCTCGTCAAAATTGATCTGTGCTCCACGATTCAAATCAGTTTCGCATTTCCACACTGCGAAGGAGACTGGAGCTGACAAACAGTGCCCTGAGGGTGGGGGGGGGGCGGGAAGACATAAAAAATGTTTCTGCAACGCACGTCACTCTTGCTTGTCTGCCTTTGGTTTTGGGACGACATTGGTTCTATTTTTACTTCTGCTATTCCTCGCTGTTTTGAGAACTTTGATTTCCCTGACAGCTTTCGCAATGGTCGAAGAGTTTTAATACCTAAATATGAAACAGAGTCAACGAGTCGCTATAGCTGTTTATGTAGAAAAAAGTATTTTTGATTCACTAACTCTTTATTGTCTCCTCAAGTCGGCAGCAGCAGATGTGTGAAACCAAAGCCGATTGCGAAATGTCAGAAGTTCCTATTTCACCCAAATACTGAATAACCCTTAAGGCGTTCTGCATTTTTACTTTTGTTCTTGCCCGTAAACAGAAATGAAACGACAGCTTGCGAGTATGGGGTTTCGTAGTAGACTGTATAAGCATCATATTCGTTGAATTGCGTTTACGGGTCACAAGGCTGTGTGCATTTGCTATTGAAGATATTTCCCTTCATCTCATCTGGAAACATTAGGTGAAGGGCATCGAGCAAGTTAAAATCTGACACAGAAATTTGATAAAGCGAACGTTAGTCACCCCGTTTCATTCTTTTGTGCTTTTTAGTGGTGTATAATGCTTAACCTTTCCCCCAGCTCCCCATTAGAGGCAAATGCGATAACAGTCTTTCTCTATCCACCATTGCCCTGCAAGAGGGGCAGAACTCTGAAGAATGAGAAGAAGCGTCTCAATTCTTGGTGGGTGAAGCTCCTCAAGGCGTGGGTCATCCCTCCTCCTGCTCCTCTGCAGTAGCAGTAGCAGTAGTAGTACTAGTAGTAGGACTGTTATAGCAGCAGTAGTAGTAGTCGCAGTAGCAGTAATAGTACAGTAGTAGTAGTAGTAGTAAAATAGTAATAGTAGTGGTAGTAATAGTAGTAGTAGTAGTAGTAGTAGTAGTAGTATGTAGCCACGTCTAGTTTATGAATCGCTCGATAGATTGCGTTGTATGTATATGGATATCTGTTGGGGCTGTCAAGGTGGATGGACGTGTTTTTTGAGCGCTCCGGATCGACTGCGCAGATAAGTGTTTTTGCATGTTTTGAGCTTGTCTTTATAATTATAAGGCAGCGGTTGAAATCTTCGTAGCACCTATTTTATGGTACGGCTTTTTCGGGGGCCAGTCACCAGGTATTTATTAGTTAGTGCGGGTGTGTGTGTTTGAATTTTTTTGTTGTTTTTTTTTCTTTTGCCACCCCGTGGGGAAGGTGCGCGTAAATAGAACACGCAAATTTTTGTAGTGGAGCTTAGACTTCCTTTTTTTTCCTCGTAGTGCAGGGCTCGTGTTTAGTAATTATCGAGTATAGGGACAATTGGTGTCAGAAAGGCATGGTTAAAAAGACTGTAAAGTGTTCAGGATGTGGAGTGGGTTTGAAAGTGGACCCAAGCGTAGAAGTGGATGGAGAATAGGCTGACGTGAAGTGTAGGTAATGTGAGGTCGAGGAAAAAATGCAGAAAATGATGGTTGCCCAGAGTGAATTGCTGATGAGAATCGCCGAGCTCGAGACTGCGTTGGTGACAGAGCCAGAGAAAACGAGAGCAATGGGAGAAAGACTGAAGTCCGCCGAGGAAGCGCTAGCGAAGCTGAACAAAGAAGTGACCTACCGAGAGAATAGTAGGGAACCGGCAACCAGAACGGTGGAGAAGGAAAAGCAAGCAAGTTTGGAAAAAACAGGTTTAGCCGGTTCAACTGTCGCAAGGCTCAGCTTCAGCGAGGTAGTGGTAGGGCAGGGAGGGAACAAAGCAGCCGGCGTCACAGGTGCAAGTAGCCCCCAAGTGCAGAACGCTCAAGCTGAAAAGTCACAGCATGTGATAATCGCCGGGGACTCGAATTTAAATCGATGCACAGAAGCCATCAAAGAGAGGGTAAGAGGTGACAAGAGGGTTGCAGTAGGGGCGTTCCCAGGACGCAAGCTGGAAGCAGTCATGAGGCAAGCGAGCGCAAAGCTCAAAACGACAGCTGATAGACGAAACCTCGTTATAATTTCAGGCGGTTTAAACGATGTCCTAAATGAAGATGCAGCAGGACTAGCAGTCACACTGGAGAAAGGCGTCGATGACATGCGCGCCACTTCTCCTAAGGTACAGGTAGTGATATGCACGATACCGGAGGTACCGGTGCGTGATAGCAACCTGCAAAGAGCGGTGGTCAACGCAAACCAAGAGATATGGCGGATGAGTCGAGAGAAAGGCTTTGAGGTGGTGGAAATAAACAGAGAGGTGCATAGGTGGGGGGGGGGGGGTTTCAACGAGACAGAATTCACTTCGATGGGCGGCTAGGTCATGAGGTGGGTTGGCGACTTGCAGGACGCGCAGTAGCTTTTTTGGGGGGCAAGCGAGCCCTTCGGGGTGCAGGATAGCTAGTAACAAGGAAAACAACCAGGGAGACTCTTCGACAGGTGGTATGGACAGATACGATTCCAAAGTGCCACCAATATCTAAGATAGGTAGAGACCGGGGCATAAATAGACGTAGCCACGAGCGCCGAGCCAATTCAGACATAGGGTATATTAACATGCAGGGTGGTAGGAACAGGCTGAAGTGGGAAGAGATTGAAGAACAGCTAAGAGAAGAGAGGCCGATGGTATACGGTTTTGTAGAAACACATCTCAGGGACATGGAACAACCTCCGAACAATCTGGACTGCGCGTGCGAATATTGTAATAGAACAGAAGGCAGCAGAAAGGGGGGTGGTATTGGGGCATTCATTCATAAAAGTACAGACTGGCAAAGGGTCAAGCAGGAATGAAAGGAACATTTATGTCTAAAAGGGAAAGTGGCAGGTCAAATGACACTCCTTGGTTTTGTGTACTTGTGGACGGGAGCAAAGGCCAGAGAGGAAAACCAGATAATGGTAGAGTGTATATCAAAGGACATTCAGGAGTTAGGAAGAGAGTGCGAGATAATTATACTAGGAGACATGAATGCACACATAGAAGATTTAGATGGGTATACCAACCCGACAGGCAAAATGATCATGGATATGTGTGAAAGGCTTGATTTGATCATTTGCAACAGTACCGAGAAGTGTGAAGGGCAAATAACATGGGAGGTACGAAGGCTTCAGTCGACGATAGATTATGCACTGATGTCACATAGGATGTATGATAAGCTCAGGGGACTGCACATAGATGAAGGTGGCTTCAGAAGTCTGGGTAGTGATCACAAACGTATCAAGCTAAACTTTGGAAGAGCAGTGAAAGTGGGAAGGAGACAAGATGAGCAACTACAGGAAAATTTTTATCCAGAAAGGCAAATTGAAATAGCCACTAAACAAATCGAGAAAGTAATCACGCAGGATGATAATAAGACAGTGTGGACATACACGAATCTAATTAGACTCTTTGAGCTAGAGCTTGCTAAGACGCGTGACAAGTCACCGCGGAAAAAAAGACACAAACCCAAAAGTTGGTGGGATGAGGAAGTTAAGAGAGCCATAGCAAAACGTCAGGAACCCTTTAGAGAACACAGACATGCTAAGCAGCGGGGTGAACCGACAGATGATGTTGAAAGAAAATGGGCAACCTTTCTAAGCTGTAGAAGGGATGCATCCCTTCTGATCAAAGAAAAGATTAGAAGGAAGGGAGCTCAGTGGCTGGCAGAAGTACGTAAAAAAGATAGAAACGCAGCTGCAAAATTTTGGAACCATCTAAACTCCCTAAGAAATGAGACGAGCCTAGAGCAAAGTTTTATAACTACAGCCCAAGGTGCTAGGCTAGAAGGGGACGAAGCTATGGAATATATAAGAACAAGGGTGACAGAAAAATTTCAAAAAAGAAGTACTTTATGCACCATAATAGGCAAGGACGAATCAAGTGGTGCAATGGCTCCATTTTCACAACAAGAGTGGGAAAGGGCTGAGAAAAGGGTTCCTAGTAGTAGATCAACAGGCCAAGTCGGCATTCCAATTAGGCTGATAAAGACATTAGGTCCCAAGTCTAAGCGTGCTTTGAGAAAGGCAGTGAGCGCAATAATAATCGATGGTGAAGTTCCAGATGGATGAAAACTTAGTAGGTTGAGCATGATCTATAAAGGAAAGGGGGACAAAGCTGACATAAACAACTACCGTTTTATAACAGTGACATCAGTGGTCTACAGGCTAGCGATGCAGATTAGAAAGGAAAGACTGCAGGCGTGGATAGAGGATGAGGAGGTGCTGGGGGAACTGCAGAATGGGTTTCGAAAACACAGGAGGTTGGAAGACAATCTGTTCTCACTGACGCAGTGCATCGAAATAGCAGAAAAGGAACGCAGGCCCCTGTGGCTAGCATTTTTGGATATCAAGGGAGCGTACGATAGCGTGGTTCAAGAGGAATTGTGGAGAATACTGCACACACTAGGCGTGGAACATGTAGTCACTAATCTTTTAGAGGGTATCTATAAAGGTAACAAGGTAGTTATAAAGTGGGGAAAACAGGTACCCATGCCTGCAGAGGTAAAACAGGCAGGGGTGCCCCCTGTCACCCTTATTATTCATGATGTACCTACGAGGATTAGAGGCAAAATTATAGGGAAGTGGACTGGGCTTCAACCTCTCTTAAGTCAAACAAGAAAAACTTATTGATCAGGCACTACCAGCATATATGTACGCAGATGATATAGTGCTAATGGCCAACAACAAGGAAGATTTGCAGAGATTGATGGACATCTGCGGTAATGAGGGAGATAGGTTAGATTTTAGATTCAGTAAGAAAAAATCAGCAGTCATGATTTTCAATGACAACGAAAGTAGTGAGCTTAGAATACAGGAGGTCACGCTAGAGATAACAGATAAATACAAATATCTGGGCGTATGGATAAGCAATGGGACCGAGTATCTGAGGGAACACGAGATATACGTGACGACTTAAGGTAACAGGAATGCAGCAGTCATGAAAAATAGGGCACTGTGGAATTACAATAGGTATGATGTTGTGAGAGGCATATGGAAAGGGGTCATGGTTCCTGGGCTGACGTTCGGCAATGAGGTCTTGTGCATGAGATCTGAAGTTCAAGCAAGATTAGAAATTGAGCAACGTTGAATAGGCAGGCTTGCTTTAGGAGCTCACGGGAATACACCAAATCAGGGAGTACAAGGTGACATGGGATGGACATCATTTGAGGGCAGGGAAGCTAGCAGCAAGATAAAATTTGAGAAGCGATTGAGAGAAATGGGGGAAGAGCGTTGGGCTCGAAAGGTTTTCAGCTACTTGTACATGAAGAATGTGGATACAAAATGGTGGAAGCGAACGAGGAAGTTGACTGGTAAATATTTAGAAAACAGCAGGTGGCCAAACCAAAAAGAACTATCGGTTAAGAAGAAAGTGAAGCAAACGGAGACTGACATGTGGAAAATGGGCATGATTAAGAAGTACGCACTAGAGATCTATCGAACTTTTAAGCAGGAAATTGCCAAGCAAAGGATCTATGATAATACTCGGGGTAGTTCTCTACTGTTTGAGGCCAGGACGGGAGTACTGCGAACCAAGACATATCGGGACAAATACGAAGGGGTAGACACAGTATGCAGTGCGTGTGGAGAGGAAGAAGAAACTGCCGAACACTTGATAATGTTCTGTAAATGGCTTCACCCTATAATTCAGGATGATGGCGCAGAGTTTTTCAAAGCACTGGGGTTTAAGGACCGGGAGGGCAAAATAAACTTTAAGCGAGTAGAATTAACTAGAAGGAGGTTATCTGATTGGTGGCTAAAGTCAAGGCACGAGTGAAAATTAAACTCTTCACTGCAAAGTACGAATCCTCAAACTCACTTTTTAAGGAAAAAAAATAAATATAGTTTTTGTTTCGTTAGGTATTACGGCTTGGTGGCGCTAGCCACCGCCCGATCTAAAGGGCACAGCCATATCCATCCATCCATCCATCCATCCTTGAAAACATCTCTAGATGGCGGTTGTAGTTTTCGTATAGTTGACAGAGAGACAGACACATGGATGAACGTGGCCAGCGGACAGATGGACGATTCGCAATTTACCGATAAAACTCTTCTAAGTTTTACCCCACTCATCATCATTCACTCCATGGATATGCTGTGATTTTTTTTTTGCATGGTTCCCCAAGAAGCTGTAGTAAAAATGCCCTCGCATGTGACCTACCAGTGCAGGTCCTCTTAAAACTGGTCGAAGCGAACGGCATGCACGTTTCTATAACAAAGGCGCGTTAGACGGTTTTACGTTGGTCATCTGCAGATGGTCTGCGCAGGCAGCAATGGCAAGCTTCGTTCGCATAGCTGTAGCGGACGCTCAACTAAAACTGTCCACCACTGACGTGGTGAAACACGCACAAGCGCGTGCAGGAACAGTGGTGGTAGCGTCGGTGCCATTAGAGAAGGATGCAACAGCGCCACCTGGATTTTCGTGCGCCGTATAGTACGCCTAAACACTCTTATTTGCTCCGCTAGGATATTGATTCTAGTTCACTTCAAGTGAAGTGACAGAGGCGCGTTTGAGAGGTTGAGAGCACATATATGGCATAACTATGTTCAGTATAGATGGATGCCATGAGCGACGCTGACACTCGGGGTACAAGGTCGGAATCTGGGGAGGGGGGGTATGTTGAGGCGTTGACAAAAATTCACTTCTGCGATTGAAAACACGTTGAATGGGACGGCCTCTTAGAATAGACGCGTTGAAGGAACTAATAGTAGATGCCACGGTCATGACGAATTACTGATTTTCGCCAGGAATGACATGAAGGACATTGGTAGTTTTAAAATGCGCATTTTTTAAAGTAGACAAACTATGTGATGATGACTCAGTGGATAGCGTGCCCGGCATCTGTTCTCGCAGACCCAGTAGTCATGGGTTCGACTCCTGTTGACTCAACCTTTTTGCTTTGTCTTCTGACCATGCATATTATGTCGACATCCTTTTGGTGACCGAAATACGTAAACAAAGACTTGGTTGATTGTAGCATAAAAACTTTCGTGTTAGCACTTTTCGAAACATTTGGTCTGGCTACCTTACGACGCTTCGGATACTGTAGCCACCGGGCGTTGTGTTAATGCCTTTACCGAATTGCACTTCGCCTGTTGGAGCGCGCCAATTGGGACGGCCGCGTAGAAACAATGCGTTGAAGAACTAGTCGAAGAGGTTATGGTCATGGGAAAATTATTCTCTTGACCCTAAACACTGCTCAAATACAGTCTTAGATTATAAGGTACATTTGTAAAGCTTCCAGAGCATGTTGCCTATGCATAGGGGGTATAGTGTTCCCGGCCTCTGTGTTCCCAGTCTGAAACGTCGTGGGTTCTACTGCCATTGAAGGAGCTTTCTTTTTCTTTGCTCTCAGCTTGTGCGCGATTTGTCGACGTCATTTTTGTGATGGAAATACATCACGAAAATGGTCTAGCCCGGCATAAAACACTTTCGCGCTAAAACTTCGATGCCCTCGTATGTGAGTCCAGTGTGGCTGGGTCCTAATATAAACGGTGTCTGAATGTGTCGGAGCTTCGGCCCTCCTGGCTCAAATATTTTTTGTCCCCATTATTCGTTCATTCCCAATGATATATTTTATTTATATGAATTGATAGAAATGAAGAAAAAATGCAATTGTTTTTATAATTTTTCTACGTGAAGAAAACGCAGACATGTGGCAACATATGCTCCAGGTAACTTGGTAGCGTCTCGGTTCACTATCGCATATATTGGGCAGGCTGATGGATTATCAATAGAAGTTGCATGACGGTGACACACTATTTCCTCTTTATTAACCATTATACAAAACTATGTGCGCAGATCATACACCTGAAAAATAATAAGCTCCACTGACCCCATTCGTCACTTTTGATGGACGCGGTCACTTTCGCAAAAAAAAAAAAACACAGCAGCGAGACAGTGTCCTTGAAAAGCACTAATACTAACAATAAAACGAAATTCTTACTTGCTGTTTCTCAGAGTTGATTCTCTGTAATCGACACCTGGAAGGAATTGTGTTGTAACATGAAAAGTAAGCACACGGTAAGACACTTTTTTTAAAAAATTATCGTTACATTGCACAACTGATAATGTGTGTTCTCTAGGCAGATCTAGGTTGATTTCTCATGATTTAGCAGAAAAAATAATATGCATGAAAGAAAGACTTGTTCAATCAATCAATCAATCAATCAAACTTTATTTCAGGAATGCATACATTTACATGAATAAAATTCTACAGTACAGAGGAGGTCCCGAAGTTAGAAAACTGTCGGGGGGACCTCCGTTAGAGAATAAGTCAAGTGCGATAACAATGAGCAAGCAGTGAAAAACACTTTGTACGAATTAAACAAAGAATGGTTAAAATTTCATAACAAGGCAAGAAAAGTTCTTTGTAACAGCAAGTGTTATAGTGAGTAAAAGAAATACTAAAATTAGGAGTAAGGCTCCACGGCAGAGTTTAGCAAACACGTTTTGTGATTAGGTACTCTTTAAACATTTTGCGAAACGAATGGAATGTGGAACATAACTTTATTTCAAGTGGTATGTTGTTCCATACGGATACACCTATAAATTTAAGAGTTAGTTTTCCATAATTGCTACGCACTTTAGAGAGAAGGAAATTGTGACAGGCTGAAAACCTGGTGTTATTAGTATTGACAAGATGTTGTGTGGATAGCCCTGAAACACATAGACCATGATAAATGAGGCGGTACATCAATATAGCTAATTTTAGAGTGAATAAAAGATTAATTGGAAGCACGGAAGAATAAATAAAAAGTGGCGTAGAGGGCGATTGAAATGGAGCGAAGGCGATCACACGTAGTGCCCGTTTCTGAAGATGTAGAAGGGGCTCCAGGTGACTGGCATATGTATTACCCCAGGATGAAATGCAATAGGAAAGATGGCTATGAATGTATGCATAGTATAATGATAAAATAATGCGTGACTGAAAATAAGGGCGGGCTTTAATGAGAACATGAATACCAAAAGAAGCTTTTTTTAAATATTGAGAGTACATGATAGTTATATTTCAAATGCTTGTCTAGTATTACGCCTAAGAACTTTACATGATCCGATACAGAAATAATATGGTTGTTAAGAGATACGGAAACTGGTGAGGGAAATGTGTTCTGTGCGGATGAAAACACCACAAATGTAGTTTTAGAGGGATTCATATAAAGATGATTGTTAACACACCATTGATAAATATTACAGAGATCGGAGTTTAAGCTACTTTCAAGTTCAGCAGTTGTTTTCTGGGTTGTAAAAATAGTAGTATCATCGGCGTAAAGAAGACAGTTAGTATGGTTAAGGGAACTAGGTAGGTCGTTAATAAAAAGTAGGAATAGAAGAGGGCCTAGAGAAGAGGGCCTAAGCACAGAAAGCTCAAAGATCCGTGTCGTCTTGCTGTTCATGTCACAAACCTTGTTCAAATAGCTTCCCCACAGTTCTAATATATATAACACTGTGTAAATGCAATGAATTGCAACAAAAATAGGTTGTTTAGCAAAAATTTGTTAACGATTCAGTGTATTCGGTACCTCTTCAATTCTTCACATATATTCGATGAGAATGCTCGGTTAAAGATAACCAATAAACTAGCATATTCACAGCCTGACATACAATTCGTACTGGAATGAGAAGTTAAATTGCTTCGCGTTAGTATGAAGCACGTACGGAGCTTGATGGCCTTGTTTCTCTTATTCTTGCTTTTATTCGTTGGTTTCGTCTCTTCTCTGCCTTTATTTTTATTTTTGTCTACTTTCCTTTATATTTTATGTCGTCCTTTCTCAACATACAATACTTCTTTCTCGTTTCTGTTTTTTATTCACTTTTTTCTACGTTTCGCTTACTTCTTTTTGCTATATCAACTCCTTCTGTCCATATGTTTCTCTCTCTCACTTCTTACGCCTTCATTTCTCTTGCTACCTTTTTTCTACATTTCTCATTTTTATGCTGCGCTTTATTTTCTTCCTTCTCCCTTACCCTTCTCTACATATACACATCTCTCCTCCTCACTCACAGTTGTATTTCACACAGACTTGTAATACTGCACAATAAAATAATTTGTTTTCCCCGCTAACATGCTTTTATAAACAAGTGGTTAAGGCTATCGCCTTCATATCGTTGTTACTCTGGTTGTCATGCCGCCTCGTCACATTTTCTTTTCGCCAGGAAATCTTTCTCTTTCCATCGTTCTATAGCCCAGCCGCGATGATCTAGTGGCTAAGGTACTCGGCTGCTGACCCGCAGGTTGCGGGATCGAATCCCGGCGGCGGCGAATTCATTTTAGATGGAGGCGAAAATGCTGTAGGCCTGTGTGCTCAAATTTGGGCTCACGCAAAATATTCCCAAGTGGCCGACACAAACGCTACATATAAATCAATCAATCAAATAAATCAAATCAATCTCACGTTCTCTCTTTTCGACTCGCTCTCTGCACTTTATCTAAGGCCCATCTGCTTCATGGGATCCCTCACCAGACTAAGTGATGCAGCCGGGTAGCGCAGCCGGGCACTCGTGTTTGGGGAGTGAAGGAAAAGATGAAGAGGATGAAGAAAGCGTTCGCCGGCCGATAATTGTGTTGTATGCACAAGAATTATAGCGGTCATTCATGATTATGAATATTTCCTCAAACTATTCATGAGCTCCAATATAAGAATTGTCGCGCCGAAGAAATGCGGATGAATTGTCAGCTGCTTGGGCGCACTTGTATATCAGATCTCTTTCGTTCTCAAATCTAAAAAAAAACATGGCCGCGAACCACATAAGCCTAAATTTGAATTAAGAGCACATTTGATGTAGAAAATAAACTGGCACTGAAAATGTTGTCTAGGTAACAACTCAGGAGAATATACAAACCATATTCTATGATGAATATTCCTTTTTGTGTAATTCTGATTACACAAGACTTTAAACTTCTTCGTAAACACCCTTTCGCAACCTTTCGCAAGTACTTTCAAATAATTGTGGACTAAAAACTTCGTCTTGTTGCCCTCAGCCTCGCTCCAAACATGGCAGTTTGGGCAATTAGATCCCATGCGATTGCCATATAATATTTTAATTGTAGTTCAAAAAATACTTGTTGCATTCCCTTGAAGTATATTACATAAGCAATATTGTTGATGCATGTAAAGATCACTCGACAAGGCTTCTCGTTGGTGCAGTGGGTAAAAATTTAAAGCATTACTATGTAATCATGCACATATATGAAAGACGTAACAATACGAAAATTATAAAATTGAGGCATATGTTATTATACTCAATTGGTTAAACCAGCTGGCTTATTTATTAATATTTTGTTCATTTTTAGAGGAATGGTAGTGTGTTTGTTTAGAGAAAGTGAGCCACGATTGAAGTACTCGGTACTTTAGTATGGACGAGCATAAAGTCGTCCCGTGAGCCTCACACTTGACAGACAACAGTTTGTGCTTAGAAAAATTGGTTAACCAATCATAGTACTCGGTACTTTACTATGGGTGAGCTGAAAGCCGTTTCTTGGGCCTACCACTTTTAGACCGAGACAAGTATATAGAAAAAAGTATGTAACGATTTTAAGTATTTCTTACTCAACTATAGGAGAGCAGCAAGCCATCCCAGAGGGCGCCTTTTGGTTTTTTACATGTAACAAGATTAGTAGTTTTTAAACAACGTAGGGCATATCCTGAAATTATACGCCACCATACTAGCTAACAGCTACCCTAAAAGGGCACGATCTTATGTCAAACATTTTGTTCATTCCTAATTTTTCGCACCAAGATAGCTGCTGAGCAGTTGTGCGCGTGAAGTTTAAAAAACTGCGCAATACGTACTTTTGTTTTGGCCGCAAGATTGTGGAGCATCCAGGTCTGGGAGAGACAAAAACAAGAATTCACATTCTGTTCAACTAATCATCTTTGTTAGCTTTATTCCTGACTAAGTGGCATAAATTCTGGCGTCATCGGAATTTCATATGTTTAAAAAAACAAACTGTTTGCTCTGCTAGGGAATCTGCAGAGACGACCTTTTAACGTGACTTGAATAAATGCTTACTACTGTCCATACTCATTTCTTTTGTAACATCTAGGAATGTGCAACAATTGTTGCCAAACTGATTTTTCCCTCCAAGTGGATGCTTCAATAAAGCAGTGTATATGTTGCCTCTTATCGATATTGCATCGCTGTAGGTCCCTGAATTTATTACTTGTGAGATATGCTTTCAAAAAATCAGTGAATATAAAATTACCCATTCGTCTTCATTCCTAAGCACCTAATAATCTCGTGTGTTTGGCGCTCTTACCGGTGAGCTTGTGAGATTTCAGACAACAGTGAGTTAGTTGTGAAGAGAAATTTGAAACTGACAGTTAGAGGCCCATCAAGTGCTAGTACATGATTGAGTGTCCACGCATTCTGATTGAATCAGTTCTCACCTGATGTGTTGAAGGAACAAATATGATTTATTTGTGATTATCACGCACCAGAAGACAGCTTACAATAGAAACTGTTGTATAAATGAGTTTTGCACAAGAATCATGTGTTCATTCGGCACCACTGGTGCAGCGCATTTCACCAGCTAGTGTGGTTATGCATGTACAAATTTACTAAAATTTCACGTGTTTTGGTTGTATGCTATTTAAGCCACTCGTATGCAGGTACCTATGTCCACTAAATGTCCAGTTTCAATAGTAAACAATCGGTTCCTGCGCGCGTCGAACACATATTCGTTGCCCCACGCTTTTTACAATTTTTCTTTTTCATTCTCTCAGTCTACGAAGTGATACCTAACTGCATAGCTGGCACGCGTGCAAAGGCTCAAAGAAGTTATCACTGATGTTTTGCCTTAACCATGCAGCTTTCGCACGCAGCAATTATGCAAGCAAATGCGAGAAAGAATCAATGCACGTTTTGTTGTCACTGTCTATGAGATTCTATGCTCTTTATCAACAGGAATAAGGTTTAAAAACTTTTTCACGGATCCTGGTCGTCCAGAGGGCCCGCGCGAGGGCGGTTAGGTTTAACCTAACCATTCCAAGTAGGCCTAGCTGACCATCCTCGAGTGGGCCTAGCTGACCGTCCTCAAGTGGGCCTAAATGACCATCTCCGAGCGGGCCTAGCTGACCGTTCCCGAGTGGGGCTAGCCAGGTGACGCTGAGTTAACTCGCATCTACTGTGGACCCAATAAAGTTGTTTCACTCACTCACAGACCCTTTATTTTATTTTAGGGAAGTGTTAGCTTTGTTTTGGGTGTATTGGTACCTGTGAACAAGTTCGTCAGTCTTAAGTTCATTCAAAGGCTGTGAATCCTATAGGTAGGAGCGTTGCGGAGAGGAGGCCATATGTCATTGTACCTTAAGTGACGCGACTGGAATAAATGTAGACACAATTCCAATTCAAGAACCCTTGTTGTATCGATGAAGCAGGAAGCTGGGGAGTTCCAAGAGGTTACTTTATGAATGTTTATTGAGATATCTCAGAGCACTGCAGCCCCAAGAGAAGTGGCAGTGACAGGCACCAGCTTAAAATATTTTGTCGTTACCATTGTGAATCACAACTGTACAAGAAGATCCTTATTCAGCTGATACAGTACTCTAATGTATCTTCTAATCATTCCAGAATTTGGGCAGTATGCGGTATCTTTGTTTAGTGCTAGTGGAACGTATTTTTTTCCTTATGCAGGTCCCTTCGACCGCTATATTTCGGCAATACATAAGGATGCTTTAACAGTTAATGGATACCAGCCAATAGACAGTTTAATACAGTCGGAGTATTGGTGGTATCCGTATCGACGCGTAAATGATAGAAGACGACCAGGTTGTTCTCGCTACATTAAAATACGAAAAAAAACATGTGCAGAGAGGAAGCAACACTGTTGAAGAGAAGCTGTAAACTCAATAGTAATACTCACCAACATGTTTGTCTGCGCCACTGTTCTGGTGACGAGTAGGTTGACGGTATCGTTACACCACATCGTAATTAGCATAAATTGCTACAACGTGCTGGTGCAGTGCTGGTTCGAAGTGGTGCGACGCAATACTCACATCTGCTGGTGACGGCAGTATCAAGCGAAGCACAGCGGACAGACACATAGTTACATGTATTCACACAGTTTGGTAAAACGCTAACTAGTGCTAGTGGAGTGCTGGTGCAATGCTGGTAGTTTCATTCGGTTAAGCTCACAAAAGAGCAGTCCTTATATATTAACAAAATATCCTAATACATAATATATAACTGAAGACTGAAATAAAAGCATATAAATGTACTTCTTTTCTATGTGCCACACAGTCCTTAAACGTATATTTCATGAGCATTCCCAAGAACACTGAAAAGCGTCACAATTATCTGCAGGTAAATTTTGCCAACCAAAACTGGCCACAAGGCAAGTGTGGGCGAGGCCCCTAAAGCTTTCACTTCTTTCCTTACGTGACATTTACATTCCCTTCACTGTGACTCTTGGCCAACACTGCCAGAAAAAGAGGGAGTTGCCAAAACAAAATTTTCATTACACGAAAGTTCAAAAGGCAGACAAGAGTACAAAGCAATCGAGGGGCACATGTCAACACATAAATAAATATTCAAATAAATGAAAAAGGAAACTATGTGACTGCTTAAGCCTGTTTGATGAGCCGTCCTCACAAAGCATATCTTCGCGGGCGAAGTACTACAACATGTCAACTACAGTAGTCAAGCCTGGATAGTTTCCCGTCATCGTGAGATTATCATGGCGCTCTTAGAGCGAGAAAAAGAAGGTAAAAAAAGTGGCAAATAAAGAGGGATCGTCCATTTTCGACGAAATACTCTCACGTTTCTGCGTTGCGCAAAAAGAGTTGGACATCATGAGGAACGGGAACATCCGGATGTCTACGTCAACTGTGACACAAATAACTGCATGTCAACGCAAGCCTTTGTTGCCGCGGCTCACCTAAATTTACTGCTAGTCCCATTACCCGGAAGCGAAGTGCATATGCCCGATTTGAAAGAGGAAGAGCGGGGGTTTGCACTACCGATACGGAAAATGCCTTCTGAATGTCGAAAGGCTTTCTTGAAAGCTGTACCCCACAAGATTCTTCCTTGTTGTACATCAGTTCCTTTCGGAGTTTTCTTCTAAATCTGTTTAATGAAGTTCTCTGGTTTATCTCTACCTTTGTAGTCTATAACTAAGAGCATTGAGACACAAAAGCTGGCTAGAGACATTAAACTGATTTTGTGGCTTAGGTACACTTCAACATAAAAAAAGAGATGAACATAAGTCACTGGTGGTGACATGCAGCACTGTTGTTCCAGAAAACGCCGATAGCTGGAGTCCTCAGCACATTCCATTTTCCAAAAGCAGGGGTGGCTCGTGAACAGCAGTCCAACAATCAGCTTTTTCGGGACAGTTCTGGTGACGATCTAATTGGTCATACTTAAGCGGGAAAAAAAGAGACATCATAGGCATATCCGCGGTTTCCTACAATACATTATTTGACATCAGCATTTTCTGAAGAGCAAACAACAGCAAGATAAGCTGTTTTCTGCCGGCCATCACTGTTTTGTAAAAAGAATGGGCTTATTAATCTAGCCAATGGCGCGTTCGGCGACAGCAGCTCTGCATGTCGCGATTTTGGTGCTGAAGTCACGTGATACTTGTGCTTATAATAATTCGTGGCGACTGCACGTGTGCTGGAGTGTTTTTGTTTTTTTTGCGTGAGGAAGCTAATTTCTACTGTTGTTTTATTTTTAGGCATTGTTGCTTAAGAGTCATTTTCAGCGTGCAAGAAAGTACAGCAAAACAAGCATGATAAAGGATAGCGTAGGTCTCCTGAAAAAAAAATTGAGTGTACGCATTTTGTTCAGTAAAGCGTAAGGGATGCGCTACCCAAATGTCAGCATTGAATATTGTGATTTAGCAAGTAAACCGGATTTCGTCATTCTCAGTATAGATGCTGGTGAAAATATTCCTCGGCGTTATAAAAACAGCAAGCCAGTATACTGACATTGTCCTTGCTGCAAATTATGTAGTAAACTCTATTTTTTTTACACTTGCGTATGTTTGGCCATCACCGCATGTTCATTTTACGTCGACTACCGCTTGAAAACTTGTCCTGTACAACACAGTAATAAATATCGAGAGAACAACGCTAACAAGAATGATAACAACAAATATTTTTGCGTACTCATGAACTACTGTTTCGCAATACTCTAAACATCCAACCTACACCGAAAACAATTTCTGTAAAAGACCCGCAGTTTGGCGCGTCGATTCCTAGCCACGGCTTCCGCAATGCTTGATTTTCGCGTATCAATAAGTGGGCGCACATCGAAGTAGACGAAATTATCAGTGCCCTTCATTTCAGCATTCCTTATATTCGTATCGTTGTTTTGTGATGTTAAACCTAAAAAAACATATTTACTTTCAGTATTTATTTATCTTATTTATTCATATCATTATTTATTTATTACATACTGCAGACCCTTAGGTCCAAGAAGGTGGGCCGTTTCAAGAGAACATAATTGGTACAATAAGTGGTATAAAAATTGTTTGGGGTGAGTGTTTTATACACTCATAGTGAACACAAGGAGTGACATAGGAAAATATTTCGTAATAACGCATGTACCTGACCAAAGAAAGAAATACACCACAAATGTATACTTATTATGTTGTGAATTAAAGCAAAAATAAATATATAATAAATTCAAAACAATAAACACAATATTTTCACTGTTCAAGCCAAGAAAAATAATGAATACATATGTATAAAATAAGAACAGCATATACAAAAAGAAAACAAAAAGAAAAAGAAGAAGAAGAAAAACTCTCAACCATTTTCCCGAGGGTGAACATGGTTAAGTGCGAATGCACTGGGTGATGCTATGAGGGGGAATAAAGTTAAAATCCGTTGGCATTCGCCAGTGAATTCACGTAAACTCTCCCGTGTGATCCCATTGCGATTCCCAGGAACCATTAGACCATCTCGGGAAATCTTGGTGAGTTTACGCGTATATGTGAGAGTAAATTCGCACTATAATGATGTTTAAGTCCGCGGCCCGCTTCGCCCGCTTGCGCTCGGCATCACGGGCCCTTCGCCGCGCTGCCTTGTCTTCAACCGGCGCTACATCTTCAACGACGCGTGCAATGCTCGCATTCGATTCCGTTGTACTCGTTGTTGGAGGTATCGCAGTCGAGGATGATGCCTGCGATGGATCCATACCTATATGACGACTTGCCGATCTTGAGCAAGTCGTGGCTGCGCGGGGCGCGCGCAGGCACGAAGCAGAGGGCGGAGAGCGCGCAATCACGTGGTGTGTGACGTCACTGCGCCGTTGCTACAGACGCTCCTCTCCGCTCCTCGCGCCGTTGCTAGGGGAGAGGAGGAGGCGTCCCGCAGACGGCGGATTCAGGGTCGCTTATAAAGTGCATTCGCACTTAAAAGGAAAAGAAAAGAAAGAAAAACGCTGTAATAAAAGACGTAACCCTGGATTTGCAAGAACGTAAAAAAAGAACAAAACTGCTATCGCTGTCATCTTAAAATTCCCGCACAAAGCGTGATCCCATCACCAATTTTCTTGACGTCTGCTAGGTCCTACTTAGTTCCGAATCGGTCAAGGTAAAGTAGATTGTCCTCTGAAGGCGAATCAAAATACCAACTTTTATTAATTTTTGTTGCGGGAATTTTCATAACACTCGGAAATACGCTTTTATAATCGTAACGTCAGGCGAGGAGATGTCACCACGAAATTTAAGCGCAATATTTTGACCACAATTTTCTCGCCTTTTAACAAACCTTTGATGGTGACATTTACGACATTCGATTTCTCCGAGCTTGATTTATCAGTACAATTCAACTATTAGTTACACTTCAGTGTTCCTTAGACTCTATTCTTAACATAATTGAGCTCACTGCTACAGAGGGTTTATATAAAAAATGTTTTTTCAAGGACTTCAAAGCTATTTAGAAGGTGGAAACCACCCGCGCGTTTCAGCGTGTGCGCTATATATGGAGCTATTTCCTGTCCACACTTTTAATTTTGCAGGTCCATCATCCAACGTAAACTTCCTTTGTTGTTACGGTGTTTTAACGGCCCAACTTATATAACTTTTAGGGGCGAAGCTCCTTAAAGCGGCACCAGTCTGTCCCTCATCGTAGTCGTAGTGCGTAACCAGTCTTACGATTTGACCTGCAAGGTGGTGCCGGTGGGAGAGTTCTTCCTGTGCGTTGTTGAGCAATAAAAAGTTCGCAGCGTGCGCGTTAGCTAAAGACGGAATTCTCCTGTCTCTCATTCTCAATTAGCAGCCATTGACATGTACATTGAGCCCTATCTGACAAGAAAGGGTTGTAACGTTATACACGCTGAGCGTAACCTCCTTGGTTTTAGAAAGATTTAGCGAGCGTTGGGCCGCAGTGGCATGAATACAGTGTACTAGTATATACCATGAACTCGAGGTGGCTGAAGGTGGGAAGTAGACACGAAGCGCAAGCCGTAAGAAAGTGTGCGTGTGCCACCTCTCGTTCAGTCCTTGGAATGTCCGCTGGATGGCGGTGCTTCTATATGCGGAATATATGATGAAAAGATCCGAGATGGTGGTACTTGGAGTGTTGACTGAATGGACGAACGGACACACAGAAAGATGCATGGACGAACGCTTGGATGGCTGCGTGGACAGATAGACGCATAGACGGACGCAGGGGCGAATGCAAGGAGGAACGCAGAGACGGACGCACGGATGAACGTGCGGACGCACGAACAGACACACGCAAGGACGGGTGGATGGACGCATGGATGGTCACACAGACGGACGCATGGACGGACGGAAGCAAAAAAGAATGGACGGACGGATGCTTCGCCCCACTCTTCATCATTCACCCCACGGATATGCTGCCATTTTTTACAGTTGATGTGGATGCACACAGAAAGCTTCAAGGCTTTCCTGAGTACAATGTGATATATGTTCTGCAAGATACGTATACAGTTTAATTACGAACCTAGGCCCTTGCTATAACGTGCTAAGGTCTTTAGTGAACTGAAACTTGTAAAGAAAGTAACGCGCTATTAGGACGACATGATGTAACGAGGGCCGGTAATATGATTCGGCCAGAATGCGCAATATTTGTTGTTCGTGATGATTACTTACTATAAACCCTTCACTACCAATAATATTTGTATGTTCAGCGTCACGCTTGCAGAACATCCGCAAGTACAAACGACTATATAAAATTGTCCCTCATGGAGGACCTAGTCGGTGAATACGGTGGTCGGCTGCGGACCCGAACATCCCAATATCGATGCCGGCCGCGGCGATCGCATTTCAGTGAGACGAAACGGTAGGGCCACGTACTGTGCATCTCAGTGCCTGTTAAGGAACACCAGATGGATCCACTTTAACGTCCTTTATTGTAAATAGATGGTTTTGAGACGTCAAACTCCTGGTATCGCTATTACTATTATAGAATTATATCATGAAGACTGTTATTTCTCGCTATTCTCAAACATGCATCAAACGCACATCTTAAGCGTGCACCACTTAAGGTAGAAATTGCCTGGCCTGTTCAAAGAGCCTAATGTCTAATTAACTATGATGACATCTTTTTACCGGCGGTAAAATGAAGCCGACGCTGCAAGACTTGCCCCATGAAGCAATAAATATGACAAGGCATTGAATTGCGTACGCGAATGTTCCAAGCAATATTTGGTCTTCTAGGGCTGTAACTAATCATGTGAGTGTGAAGCAGCCACTGCTTCTCTTGTGCGGCTATAAACGGCAGCCGAATCCGTGCATCATCTTGGGCTGCTGAAGACTGGGAATAAGAACGTGTCGTACGTGACTGACGTTGGGAGTAGAGTACGTGACTACTTGCTTGAGTGCACCCTATTTCATCTTGCTTTCTTTTCTTTTTTGTGTGTTTCTCAGTATATATGTAAGGATTAGATAGCCTTCGATTGTTTTTTTTTATATTTACATTTTGTAGTGCATGTGTGGCGCGCTCTTTCTGACGTCAACGCGGCGTTCTGCAATATGGCGTCTTTTTTTTATGACGACCACCATCGCAATTGTTGGAGCACGTAGACTACTTCCACGACCGTAGTTGGTTGTCCCAGCGAAGTTTTGTCCAGAGGTATACGTTTTCTCAAAAAGGCACCATAAGTATTGCTCCTGACCGACCAGATGAGAATGTAATTCCATAACAAGAGAATGACCGCTTGAGATATTTAAAATGATGCCCCTATGCTCGTAGAACGTCACGTTTTCTGTGATTACTGCTGTAATCCGGACAAGTGAATTTGCGTAACCTCCTGATGTCTGATATTCTGTATTGGTACCTCACTGCAAGCGAATATCAACTTCTAGGTAAAAACTAGTGCGTGGTGCTACTTAGTGTTGTACAGAAGTGTTAAATGCGAAGCATTTTTTAGCGAACTTCAACGACTTTCAGCGCATCTATCTATCTATCTATCTATCTATTATCTATCTCTATCTCTCTATCTATCTATCTATCTATCCTATCTATCTATCTATATATCTATCTATCTATCTATCTATCTATCTATCTATCTATCTATCTATCTATCTATCTATCTATCTATCTATCTATCTATCTATCTATCTATTTATCTATCTATCTATCTATCTATTTATCTATCTAGCTATCTAGCCCCTTACGTTTCGTTGCTCTTGTAGTCACCCTCTTAACTTCGGTTGAACCAAAATTAGCATGGGAGAGTAAGATGGTTTGATGAATATGACTTGCTGGTGAAGACATGAATAGTATATTAATGTCGTCGCGTACGTCGTCAAATAGTTCACGCCCAAAAGTGGCACATACCCCACGGTATGTGGGTATGTGTCACAGGTGATTGACGCTTAGTATCTACCCAGGAACGACGAGAACACACATAGGAAATTTCAGCATGCGAGCGTAAATACCCGGCATTGGTAGCGTCGACCCAACAAATGCAAATAAATGTTAGCGTTCCAGCTGGAATCGAACCCAGGCATTCTGCGTTACAATGAAGCCTTTTACGACAGAGGTACGCAAGATCTGGGAAATACTGAAACGCGCTAGTGAAGATTCGACGAAGAGGAGAAAGAGACTCGACTGGCTCGCGAGCGACGCTGTGGATCCTTCGCTAAGCTACACCTCTGTGTTACCCATCTAGTAAATAATCGCGTTCCATCGTCACAGTTGTGGTGGAAGGTGCTGGGTAAGCTAGCAACTACCAAGTGATACCGGAGAGGCACCGTCCCCTAACGACGGAACCGCTACACGAGCTTCGCCGCAGCCGTCGACTAGCGGGCTTGGCACCATTACCTCAAGAAATGAGCTCGGACGGAGACAACCTGCAACCAGCCGCAAGGACGTCGCCCTACCACTACAGGGAGCCGCGAACCTTTACAGGGAAACCCGGCGATGACGTGGGCGAATGGCTAAGCCACTATCAGCGGGTGAGCCGTTCGAACGGTTGGAATGCGGCTAGCCAGCTGTCTCACGTGAGGCTCTTCCTCGATTTCATGGTGCTGGTATGGTTTGAAAACCATGAAGACACATTGACAACCTGGGACCAGTTTATGGAGGAAATTAATAAATGCTTTGGAGACCCAGCAACGAAGAAGAAACGTGCCGAGCAGACGTTGTCGCAGAGGGCTCAAGTCACCGGTGAGACATGCATAACCTACATTGAAGAGGTTCTGAAGTTGTGCAAGTCGGTGGATGCCCACATGACGGAAGAAGACAAAGTGAGCCATATACTCAAGGGAATCGCCGATGACGTCTACCACTTCCTTATTGGCAAGGAGAGCCTGGAATGCGTGGCTGACGTGATTAACCGCTGCCGAACCTTCGAAGCTCTTAAAACTTGTCGCATCACATCGAAGTTCGGACGTCTGGCCAACGTCACGACTGTTGCCACCGTCGATGTCTGCCAGAATTCTCTACCTGCCGACCTTCCCTCCACCATTTGTCAGATTGTACGGGAGGACAACGCCTGCAATTTACTCTTCCTTCCCTTCTAAATTCATATTTACATAGTGGTTTTGATCTCTTCAGTTCGTCAAAGAATACTTTGCGTGCCATGTACGTTAATATGTAAGCTTAGTTTTTTTTTTTTTTTTTCATATCTCTGTGCTTAATGTGAATATTATTTATACTCTATTTTATAATATCTTTTAGAGTCTCTTTTGTATTTGTCGATTATTGTTTATTTGCCATTACACTATGTTAATACTGTTGTTTAATGAACATTGCTGTGAAGCTGCTGCTAAGCAAAAGGGTGTCGCGGCTTTGTCAAGCTGTCTCTGACAGCTTTTTCTGCGCCTCCACTGTCTGTACCCCTACAAGGCAGAAATAAAGAATTTGATTTGATTTGAACTGCGTCGCCATGTTTCTGTTCCCATGCAAGCTGGAGACCCGCAGTGTGATACACTATTCCCAAGCATCAATGCTGCGAGTTTCGACGAGCGCAGTTACTCCACCCGCAGTCCACGGCTGAGGGCTCTGCCACCACAGGCTACTTACGTCGAGTCGTCTTATGCGCCCCGCAGCAGTTATAGCTACGACAGCCAACCGCCTCCGTTTGTGTCCGAGTGAAAACAGTTCTCTGAGCATCCTCTCCACACCACAGCCTTCAATGTGCCTCGGGAACGCCCCGTGTGCTACCTGTGTGGTGTTCGTGGACATATCGCCCGGTTTTGCCCATCGCGACGTCGCCCACGCACGACGTTTTCTGATCGACCAGCGATGCTTACACGGCGAAGCAAACAGCCTGATTACGCCTACTGGCCTTCGGATTCAACCGCCCAGAAGCACGGGCACCGGTCGAACATCCGCAGTGACTCGCCTGCGTCTGTGAGGAGCTTGACGCCACCTACTACGCGCCAGCGACGGTCCCCATCTCCCCATCCCCGGCCGCGGCTTTCCTCTCCGCCACCGGGAAACTAGCCGGCGCGGCCGTAGAGGCGAGGTCGCTGGACGTACCGTTTGCCCACAAGTATGCCTCCATTAGTTCACATGCTTCACAACAAGGTTCATGTATTCATTGACGATGTTCCCACGATGGCTCTGGTAGACACCGGTGCAACAATTTCTGTAATGAGTTTAGTTTTCAAGGAGAGACTTGGCCGCAAGGTTATGTTTTATTGGGATAAATCTTCTACTTTTCGAGCAGTCAGCGGCACGGCTTTGTGTCCAGTAGGTGTGTGCACTGTGTCTGTTCGTGTTGCTGGTAAAGCGTTCAAGGCAGAATTCGCAGTGCTTGCTCATTCCACGCATGAAGTTATCCTTGGAATTGACTTCTTGCAAGAGTGCCGTGCGACTATCGACTGCGGGGCAGGCGAGGTTCTGTTGTCCGCCCTCGCCCAGCAGCCTCAGCGTAGCGGAGACGACAACCTCGTTGTAGTTAAAGACACTATTCTACCGGCATGGTCTACTGCCAGCGTGCCCGTTGCTGCTTCGAATGCCGACTCAAGTTGCAGTTCTCCTGATATTGTGATTGAGCCGTTGCCTTCGCCTTGCATGAAGAACAACATCTTTCTGCCGCGCTGCGTTGTGTCTCTCACCGAGGGAAAAACTAAATTATGGGTAGTTAACTGCTCATCCGAGTCTCTCGTACTACCAGAGGGAATGCGCCTTGCCATGTTTGAAGGGCAGTGCAGTATCTGCATAGGAGCTCTCAGCAATGCGGCAAATTCGGACTAGGCTGATGTATCCTGCACGGAATACGAATTTTATAAGATGGTTAGCAAGTCTATTCCCTCGCATAAGCGCAAAGTGTTGGTTACACTGCTGGACAGGCACGCTAAAGTATTTGATTTTGCACGGAAGTCGCATAGACCTCAGACGCCCAGCACACGCACTCGTCACAAGATCGACACCGGATCTGCGCACCCCCTCAGACAAAAAAAACCTTATCGAGTTTCCGCGTCAGAGCACAAGGTAATTTCAGAGCAAGTTAGCGAGATGCTAACCTCTGGCGTAATTCAAGAATCGTCAAGCCTCTGGGCCGCGCCTGTTATCTTGGTCAAGAAAAAAATGGGTCCTGGAGGTTCTGCGTTGACTACCGACGTCTCAACTCTATAACAAAGAAGGACGTGTACCCGCTTCCTCGCATCGATGATGTCATCGACTGCCTGCATTCAGCGTTCTATTTTTCATCGGTGGACTTGCGATCCGGGTATTGGCAGATCCCCATGGATCCGGCTGACAAAGAAAAGACGGCCTTTGTTACACCCGACGGTCTGTTTGAGTTTAATGTTATGCCATTCGGTTTGTGTAATACCCCCGCCACAATTGAAAGATATATGGACACCGTTTTACGGGGCCTCAAATGGGAAATTTGCCTGTGTTACCTGGACAATGTGGTGATTTTTGGCCGAACATCTGAAGAACATAATCATCGCCTTGACATCGTTCTAACCTGTCTCGAGGAAGCTGCGCTTACACTGAACTAAAAAAAATGTCGCTTTGGAGAACGTGAAACCTTGGTTCTGGGACACCTGGTGGATAAAAATGGCGTGAGACCGGACCCGCAAAAAGTCGCCGCTGTCAGCAACTCCAAGCAGCCGCAGTCTCCCAGGGAGTTGCGTAGCTTCCTGGGCCTGTGTTCTTACTTTCGTCGATTTGTTCCAAATTTCGCTGATAAAGCACAACCACTGACTGATTTGCTGCAAAAGGATGTCCCTTTCCACTGGACACCGGATTGCGAAGCAGCCTTTAAGCACCTTCGGTTCATACTGACTTTAGGACCGGTACTACGCCATTTCGATCCTTCTGCTGAAACGGAAATTCACACAGATGCCAGTGGAATCGGCCTTGGTGCAGTGCTCGTTCAGCGCCATGACAATGGCGCTGAACGAGCACTGCACCAAGGCCACGTGGTCTCTTACGCGAGTCGTTCGTTGAGCAAGGCAGAACGAAATTACACAGTCACAGAACAGGAGTGCCTCGCAGTCGTTTTCGCCGTGCACAAGTTTCGCCCATACATCTACGGCCGTCGCTTCTCGGTAATCACCGACCATCATTCTCTATGCTGGTTGGTAGGCCTCCGAGACCCATCTGGACGACTGGCGTGATAAGCTTTGCGCTTACAGGAGTTCGACTTCACAGTACGCTACAAGAGCGGTAACCGGCACGCAGACGCCGACTGCTTATAGCGCTTTCCTCTACCGACGATGGAATGCGACGCTGACAACTTCGACCAGGATATCGGCGCTATTGCCTCTGAGTTCCCTGATCTCGCGACTTTCCGGACAGCCCAACAAGAGGACCGCTCCTTAGATTCTCTTCGCCTCCGCAAATGAACACGCAAACCCAAGCTCTTTTGTGGTTCATGACGGCGTCCTTTACAAGAAGAATTATTCCGGACAAGGCGCCCGTCTGCTTCTAGTTGTTCCACGCACTTACGGGCTCACGTCTTTCGGTCCTTACACGACGACGCAACTTCAGGCCACATGGGCTTCGCCAGAACGCTTCAACGAGTCCAGAAAAGGTTCTATTGGCCCAAGATGCGACACGACACGGAAAAATACGTTGCTGGATGCGAACAATGCCAACGACACAAACGTTCCACCGCTACGCCGCCAGGACTTCTCCATCCTGTTCCACCTCCTAACTCTCCCTTCGAGACTGTTGGTGTCGATCTGCTCGGTCCATTTCCACGATCGAGCAGTAACAATCGATGGGTCGTCGTCTGTGTTGACCACCTAACGCGCTACGCAGAAACTGCTGTAATACCTGCTGCAACGACCATGCACGTGTCGCAGTTTATGCTTCGCTGTATAATTCTCCGCCATGGTCCTCCACGCGTTGTCATTAGCGACCACGGACGTCAGTTCGTTGCCGACGTCGTTGAAGAGATCCTGCGTCTGTCTGCCTGCCATTTCCGCCATGCCACACCATATCACCCGCAGACCAATGGTCTCGTAGAGCGCCCGAACCGGACTCTCACGAACATGCTGTCTATTTATGTCGATTCTAAGCACAAAAAAATTGCCCGCAGCTTCCCTCGGGGGAACACTGTGGAGGATGCGGAGCATATAATTGGTTAACGGGGTGTTAAAGTGCGACTTACTTGGGTCGATGGCTAAATTGGTTAACGTGGTTGTGAAATGGGGTGTTAAATTGCGACTTACTGGGTCGATGGCTAAATTGGTTAACGTGGTTGTAGGAGGGGGTGTTAAATGAGTGAACACGTACACACGTATGCGAAAGGGCGGCGCTGGTCGAAGGGGACGTCGATCATTGTGTTTGTGGATTCGTTAGAATTCATTTCACCGCGACCTTGGACGTCGACGCGCCGTACAAACCAACCGACGAGCGGCAACTGAGCGAGCGAGCGCCGACCTTGAGTATATATACAGCGCGACGGCGCATGCACTGTCAGCTGTCGAATGTTCGATAAGGGGGAGAAGCGCAACGGCGCATCCGCGCGCGTCAGCTGCCGATGTTCTAGAAGCGCGACGGCGCATGCGCGCGCGTCAGCTGCCGATGTTCTCGAAGCGTGACGGCGCATGCGCGCTACATTATACAGCTAGCGAATGTTCGTGAAGAGGAGAAGCGCACGCGGTGTGTAGAGGAGGAAGGGTGCACAGATGGTGGAGGAGTGAAGCGCGCGCGGTGTGTAGAGGAGGAAGGGATGCCACAGATGGTAAAAGAAGGAGGAGGAAGCTTGCGGACGGCGCCGCACTACAAGCCTCGAGTATTAGATGCTCCGCATCTAAAACTGGGACGAAGTGCTACCTTACATCACGTACGCGTACAATACCGCGAAGCATGAGACTACAGGTTACTCTCCATTTTACCTGCTGTACGCTCGCTCCCCACGATTTTGTCTCGGCACTATACTACCTTTTACACTAGACGTAGAAACCTCGACAGCCGAGACGCTCTGCCGCGCAGAAGAAGCCCGTCGCATCGCACGCCTCCGAACCTGGCATCCCAGCAGCGTTCTAAGAAACGTTACGACGCCTGCAATCGCTCCGTATCTTATAGTAAGGGCGATCTTGTGTGGTTATGGACACTAGTCCGCAAACGTGGTTTGTGCCAGAAGTTCATGGCTCACTATTCCGGTCCATTCGTCATTCTTGACCGCCTCAGTGACGTCACGTACGTAATCTCGAGCGTCACAAGCAATGGTCGCCGCTCTAGCAAAACACAACTGACACACGTTGCGCGCCTTAAACCGTGCCACCATCAACCATCTGAGTGACTCGCCCAGAGGGCATCGTCTGCGAACCGGGAAGTGAAACGCGCTAGCGAAGATTCGACGAAGAGGAGGAAGAGACTCGACTGGCTCGCGAGCGACGCTGTGGATCCTTCGCTGAGCTACACCTCTGCATTACCCATCTTGTAAATAAACGCGTTCCATCGTCACAATACTTTTCAAATAGACGCTTATCTTCGTGAAACGTGAACAATGGTTGAAATCCTGTCTATACCAAAATTTTAAACGTTACATATGTACCCATTTGATACAGCTGTCACGTCGGCTTATCGTCAATTGTGGTTAACTGCCATGCGCTGAAGTTGATTTATGTAGAAGAGTCCAGGGCCAGCATCCTTGCGAGCGTCAGCGCTTCATATCAGCTTCTGGTACAGCTAATACGCATGTTCCAGTTGGCATCGTTATGCAAGTGAAAACACTGGTTATATAAACATCTGCAACGCTCATCTTGTGCCTGTGCATGCAAAGTTATATTGATTGGTTTATATGCGGAGTTTAATCTCCGAAAACCACCATATGATTATGAGAGATGTCAACATCTAATCATAAGTACATTAACGTCATTTCAAGGCGTCTTGCTTAATAAAAAGTTTCAACACGGTCGCGTTCCTTGCGCATGCTTCGCATAACGTTGATTCCCAGGTACGTGGGATCTGCCGCAATTTTTTTAATTATTATCACTTAAACAAAGAAACTTGTACTTTTTATTGATTTACTTTTGTCAGGACTCATAAGCACCTTGAATAGACTTCTCTTTGAAACGTGGAATAAATGAAAAATGCGACACCTATGTGGGAGCTACCTCTTTCTATTTCTGACCGGCAATTGCAGCCAAGCTCCCCTCACGCCGCACGACGAAATGAGCTCGACCCCAAGCTGCTTTGGATGTGAAATGGAATTAGGCTGGCAATAAGGCTCACTGGTACTGATCGATTATGTAATGTGTCAAATCGACGTACAGAATATCAGAGAAACAAAAGAAAGGCAAGTGCACACTGCCAGCTGAAGTTAAAATACAGAGCAACAATTTCAATCACATGGCGGGAAATATATTATTGACGAATTGTTAAAAAAAATTTAGGTAGCTTGGCAGCAGTAAGGCCATTCCTGAAGAAACTGTAGAGTTGGCTAGCGTTCATTGATTGTCTTTGGTCTTCTCTGTTTCTTACTGTATTTCTGTGTTTTCTCGTTTACTTTTCAAATCTTTTTTTCTCTTGTCTCATTTCTTTTTACCTGCATCGTTTTTTTCATTTCTTTTTTTCTTTTTAGGTTGCTTCCACTATTTGTTCCATGCTTACGCTGTATCCGCTCCGCCAAGCGACAACGTCATATGACAGCTCAAGCTCCAGAATTAACTTCTCACATAAACCGAAATGGTTGTTAGCAACCCAATGGCGGGTGCCTTTTCACCTAAACAGGAGGAAATGAATCTGAGAAAAAAGGCCCCCCATTGTGGGCTGCGAAACTCAATTCCCTTTCTTTTACGGTTCTGCAATGATTGTTGTTTTCTACCGTGACTGTTTCTGACCAGGCGGATTCTGTAGAACCATGCATTTCAATCTGCACCTGTAAAACAACATCCCTTGACGAAATCAGCGCCTATATATGATCTGAAATACACTTCACAGTGGTATATCATGCATCTAAAAGGACAAATTATCTTTCGTGAAGAACAAACTGGAACAAATGCGGTGTCTTCGAACAATCTCAAAGTTACCACCCAACATTGCCAAAAACGTTGGAAGTTCAAAGGAAGATGGATGCCGAAGGGATGAGAAATGATGGAACATGAAAAGCCACAAAAAATTTTGATTAAATCCTGAGATTTTCTTTCCGAAACCATGACATGGTCGCGAGAGAAGCCGTAGTGCCTGAATTCGGCAATGTCAACCGGCCTTCTGGAGTGAACCACGAGCGGCAGCCAGACCAAGACGACCTGTATAACGTGAAAGCGAAGCTCGTAAGCCATTGCCACAGTTGTGCTGCCTCTGTAGAGTTTTACCACAGAGCTACGCAAGATTTCGGAACTACTTTTCAAATAGATGCTTATCTTCGTGAAACATGAATAATGGTTGAAATCCTGCCTATACCAAATATTTAAACATTACATATGTACCCATTTGATGCAGCTGTCACGTCGGGTTAACGTCAATTGTGGTTAGCTGCCATGCGATGAAGTTGATTTATGTAGCAGAGTCCAGGGCCAGCATCCTCACGAGCATCGGTGCTTCATATCAGCTTCTGGTGACGCTAATAGGCATGTTCCAGTTGGCATCGTTGCGCAAGTGCAAACAACTGGTTATATAAACGTCTGCAACGCTTCAACTTGTGCCTGTGCATGCAAAATTTAGATTGATTGATTTATATGTGGAGTTTAATCTCCAAAAACCACCATATGATTATGAGAGACGCCAACATCTAATTATACATATATTAACGTCATTTCATGGCGTCTTGCTTAATAAACAGTTTCAACACGGTCGCGTTCCTTGTGCATGCTTCGCATAACGTTGATTCCCAGGTACGTGGGATCTGCCGCATTTTTTTTAAGTTTTATCACTTATAACAAAGAAACTTGTACTTTTTTATTGATTTACTTTTGTAAGGACTCAAATGCACCTTGAAATAGACTTCTCTTTGAAACGTGGAATAAATGAAAAATGTGACACCTATGTGAGAGCTACCTTTTTCTAATTTTGACCGGCAATTGCAGTCAAGCTCCCCTCACGCTGCACAACGAAATGAGCTTGACCCCAAGCTGCTTTGGATGTGAAATGAGATTAGGCAGGCAATAAGGCTCGCTGGTACTGATCGACTATTTAATGCGTCAAATCAACATGCAGAATATGAGAGAAAACAAAAGAAAACGCAAGTGCACACTGCCAGCTGAAATTAAAGTATAGAGCAACGATTTCAATCACATGGCGGGAAACATTACTGACAAATTGTTAAAAAGAATTGAGGCAGCTTGGCAGCAGTAAGGCCATAGCTGAAGAAACTGTAGAGTTGGCTAGCCTTCATTGATTGTCTTTGGTTTTATCTGTTTCTTTCTGTATTTCTGTGTTTTCTCGTTTACTTTTTTTAAAATCTTTTTTTCTCTCTGTCTTCATTTCTTTTATTTGCATCTTTTCTTTCATTTCTTATTTTCTTTCTCTCTTTATTTTTAGGTTGCTTTCACTATATGTTCCATGTTATGCTGCACCCGCTCCGCCAAGCGACAACGTCATATGACAGCTCAAGCTCCTGAATACCTTCTCACATAAACCTAAAAGTCGTTAGCACCCAATGGCGGGTGCCTTTTTCACATGAACAGGAGGAAATGAATCTTTGAGAAAAAGGCCCCCATAGTGGGGCGCAAAAATCAATTCCCCTTCTTTTACGGTTCTTCAATGATTGTTGTTTTCTACCATGACTGTTTCTGACCAGGCGAATTTCTGTAGAACCATGCATTTCAATTATGCACCTGTAAAACAACATCCCTTGACGAAATCAGCGCCTATATATGATCTGAAATACACTTCACAGTGCTATATCATGCATCTAAAAGGACAAATTATCTTCTCGTGAAGAACAAACTGGAACAAATGCGGTGTCGTCGAACAATCTCAAAGTTACCACCTAACATTGCCAAAAAAGTTGGAAGTTCAAAGCAAGATGCATGCTGAAGGGATGAGAAATGATGGAACATGAAAAGCCACAAAATATTTTGACTAAATCTTGAGATTTACTTTCCGAAACCATGCCACGGTCGCGAGAGAAGCCGTAGTGCCTGAATTCGGCAATTTGCACCACCTGGTGTTTTTTAAGAAAAAATGATAACGCACAGTACACGGGACTCAAGCATATCACCTCCATCAAAACGTGGCCGCTTCCAACCGAGATCGAACCATTGAACTGCGTGTCGGCAGTTAAGCTCTGTAACCCCTACACCATGACGAAGAAGTATCGCTGGAGTCAACTTCTCGACAAGATTTGGACTTGCCTTCGTTGTAGCACATTTTCAGTAAAATCATATGCACCCTGCTCACACTTCACAGCCCCAGAAATGAAGAAGGAGAACAAAAGCAAGCATATGTGCGAAGAAGCGGTAAAAGGAGAAAAAATGCGCTATTGAATATAAAGAGGTCGGGGAGACAAATTCAAAGTCAGGGTCGAACAGTAAAGTAGAAAGACGTTCAAATTTTCTTATATGAATTACCTAATCTGCCTTCACAAAGGACAGCCGAGCACAATGTAAACAAGAGTCTGGTATCTTTAAAAATCGCCTGCGCAGCAAGCCATACTGTGCGTCATCACCGGAGCTATTCGAGGATGCCTGCCCGTTGCATATTTAAGCCAGTACAGAATATGGCGTCACCACGTTCGCTCAGCATTTCAGGAAACCTTGTAGCTGTGGTCATGACGTTATGCAATATATATATATATATATATATATATATATATATATATATATTATATATATATATATATATAATGTGAGGAGGTTATTAGCCGTTAAAGCCAGCGACGAGACAGCGTCAAGAACCGTCCAGCGATCGGCACAGCAACGAACCGAAGCACGAGCCGAGAGAGCCAGGCGTTGGCGATGCTGCTTGCTGCAGGCACATCTTCTTCTTCACAATCGCCCCCGCTGAAAAAGGAGCCATCCTGGCGACTTAAGAAGTTTCAGGCAAAGGCTCATGGTACGGTTTCAGTCGGGAAACATGGACGATGTCACGTGCACGCCGGCGCATGTCGTCCGATCGGGAAACTGGTTCAATTAGGAAATTAACCGGAGAGGTTTTCTCCAAAACGGTGTAAGGCCCCTCGTACCGGGGGACAAGTTTCGAGGAGAGTCCCGGTGTTTGGTATGGGATGGCAAGCCACACAAGAGACCCTGGGGCATAGTTGGGATCCGGAAGAGAGGTGCTACGGGTTTCTTTCTGGCGTTGTTGTTCTTCCGAGGTGAACGCACGGGCGAGCTGGCGGCACTCTTCGGCTTGTCTAGCAGCATCGGAGATAGGTGGACACTCGGAAGCATCAGGACGGTAAGGAAGTAGGGTATCAATTGTATGGGAAGGCTCACGTCCGTAAAGAAGAAAGAAAGGTGAGAATCCCGTGGTGGTTTGTATTGCGGTGTTATATGCGAACGTGACGTATGGGAGAACACGGTCCCAGTTGCTGTGATCAGATGCCACGTACATTGAGAGCATATCACCTAGCGTGCGGTTGAACCGTTCGTTAGTCCGTTAGTCTGCGGGTGGTATGCTGTCGTTTTCCGATGAATGACGTGGCATTCCGAAAGCAGAGTTTCGACGACCTCGGAAAGAAAAGCGCGGCCTCTGTCACTAAAGAGCTCTCGAGGTGCACCATGTCGAAGGATAAAGCGTTGCAAAATGAAAGAGGCGACAATTCGGAGCTGTAGCGCTCGGCAAAGCGGCTGTTTCGGCGTAGCGTGTCAGGTGGTCGACCGCCACTATAATCCACCGATTACCATGGTGTCAATGGAAGGGGACCGTAGAGGTCAACGCCGACGCGATCAAATGGCTTGGCAGGGCATGGAAGTGGCTGCAATGCGCCAGTCGCACGTGGCAGTGTTGATTTACGTCGCTGGCAGTCAGGACAGCACTGCACGAATTTACGTACAAAATTGTACATGCCGCGCCAGTAATAGCGATGGCGAAGGCGTTCATATGTTTTGAACACTCCGGCGTGGCCACATTGCGGATCGTCGTGAAGGGAGGCGCATACTTGCGATCGTAAAGTGCGTGGAATGACCAGCAACCACCGGCGGCCATCGGGAGCGTAGTTGCGTCGATGAAGAAGTTGATCGCGGATGGCGAAATGGAAAGCTTGACGTCGGAGGGATCGAGATACTGGAAGGTTGGGCGTGCCAGATAAATATTCGATAAGAGAGGCGATCCACGGGTCACGACGTTGTTCGGTGGCAATCGAGTCGAGATTTAGCGATGACAAGCTCTGTAACCCCTACACCATGACGAAGAAGTATCGCTGGAGTCAACTTCTCGACAAGATTTGGACTTGCCTTCGTTGTAGCACATTTTCAGTAAAATCATATGCACCCTGCTCACACTTCACAGCCCCAGAAATGAAGAAGGAGAACAAAAGCAAGCATATGTGCGAAGAAGCGGTAAAAGGAGAAAAAATGCGCTATTGAATATAAAGAGGTCGGGGAGACAAATTCAAAGTCAGGGTCGAACAGTAAAGGAGAAAGAACAAAAAGTCACAGGGTTCCTAACCTCATGTTAAGGCGAATTGGCGGCAAAAGCAAAACTCCCAAGTCATCCATACTATCGCAAAGGCATATCTGTGCACACTACCACCAAATATTTGTCGTCGCAGTATTGTGCTGAATATATATGTGTGCGTGCGTGCGTGCGGGCGTGTGTGTGGGGGGGGGGTAAGGAATTATCCAAATTCGTTGTGACTAATTCTCAAGGTTCATTAGTTTTCCGGGTGTTCTCTTTGGTAAATTCGCAAAGAAGAAACAAAAGCTAGATGTATCGGTGTGCCCTAATGCAGTTTTCTATTGTTGTTTTTTTTGTTACCAACGACTTATTGATGGATACACTTCGCTACACATAACAAGTAAGATTTGTTTTCTCGCATTACCGAAGGCATTTTTCATAATGGTTCTGAGCTCTCGAGGCCGATAAACTTGAGACCACGCATGAACTCGGGGTCTACCAGAAGACGCATTCAAAAAGTAGATAAAAGAAACATCGGAATGTCAGATACGGTAAATCCTGCAGGTTGATAAGAGGCTGGTGTTGATATCGCGATTGATTTTCCAACCAGGAGGGTGAAAAAAGGTCAATGGTGTCACGTTTCATTTGGTAAAAGAATCAGGTGATGAAGAACGCTGCCAGGAATGCCTCGTCCTATGATGCAACTCGAGATCGATCGACCTAACGAGTAATCAATTGCTTGTTTCCCTGTTATGAGCTGCTACGGCCACGGCAACTATACCACTTCCACGAAATTCTTGCGTCAGCTACTCCATGGCTATTGCGTCATGGTTCTTAGCGCAAATGTCACCAGCTAGATTGCAAAACTACTGAAGTACTAAGCAGAGAATTGGGAAAGCAGAGATAGTGTAAAGTTTGTAAAACTTTCCGGCTCACATTGTTACAGCGTGGCCAAACACAGTAGCATTTTTTTCACCTTGTACATACTGCTTTGGGGGCTGCTATCTGGATTGCTGAACACAACAGCATGGACGTTTTTTCCAATTTATACCACCATGGGTATGAAGAAAGTGTTTCTAGTCAAGCATCATGACGACAAAGAAGGTGCGGTCACTGACCGAGCAAATGTGAAACGCACAAGCATTCAGGGAACGCCTGGGTTCCTTGATCGCACTGTACAGACAAGAAGGGTAGGTCACTTTTTTTATTTACCATATCTTTTTGATACCGTCTTACCTCCTTTGAATAAATGTGGAAGATGAATTCCACTTTGATCACTGACAAATATTTCTAAGATCAGCTATAGAACTGCATCAATGAAATAAAAATGGATGATGAAGTTAAACCTGCAGAACAATAGGAAGAGTTCAAGCAGCGAATAAAAATGAAAGCTATTGATCGTTCTTGCGCATTGAGTTACGAAAGCAAAAAGAAAGATAAAGAACTCCGAATGACCTTGGAAAGACTAATTGACTTGGAGTGCAAACAATCGGAAGAGTATAAAATTGACACACGCAATATTAAGCAGAAACTTGCACGGCATAATGAGGAACCGAGCCACGCCGGTGCTTGGGACATGTTGGCAAACTTGCCTTAGGCAGGCTTGATGTCGGGAAAACAATTATGTTAATACAAACTTATAATACGTTTTAAAAGAGCGAAACAACAACCAGGCTCGCACAATGCGAATAGCGTAACGAGTGGGTCGTCTAATGCCCCAACCCATTACAAAAAGTCACAGCTTTAACGCAAAGGCGACGCAATGAATGTGATAGCAACAAATCAGAATGTCGCGCGCAAAATGACAAGCAGATCGAAACGTGCCCCGCGTTTCTCACCCACAAGTAACGCACGAAACGTACTCACAGGTACAGATGAACGCGAATAAGCGTCTCAGTTGTTACTTCGCTGTGTCTGAAAAGGGCATTCTTTTCGCAAACGGAGGCTGTGCAACGACTGCAGTGACCTTTGTGTGCCCGGTAACTACAACATAACCGCAGCGGCGAAACACAAAGGCTAGCCAAGACTTACGATCCTCCCTACTGCAAGATAAGTGTGTGCGATCGAGCATACACCTCCTTATTCTCTATGCAGGCTAAAGTACGCGTGAGAGATGAGTGCCTCCGCGCGTTCACTGCGCCATCTTGCTGATAATGCTAAAAACATTATAGTCCCCCCTCCCCTCCGAGATGCCTGCCAACAGCGATAAGAAGTAGATATGAATAGCTTGTCGTTTGATTGTTGAAGGAGGTGCATCTCGGTGGCTCAGAGGTTAACGCCTCGCATTCACGACGCGGAGGTCCCTCGTTCAATTCCGCGCGCCGGAGTTTTTTGCTTGATTTTTTTCTTGTGTTTTCATATATATATATATATATATATATATATATATGGTGCATGACATCGACGCCGACGTTGACACTGACGGTGGCGGTGAAATCCAGCCGAGACTGTCCATATAATTGCCGTTGCATTAAAAGCTCGTTCTTCACCTATTAACTATGGTGGATGCCCGCTTCAGGCATAATTTCTCATCGTCGTCAGGCACTGCATGAAAAAGTGGTGCAATATTCCTTGCAAGTGTTCAGCCGATACTACGCTTCTCAAAAGAATGACAAAAATAGCATAGTGAATGCCAAACTACTACCCGAAAATGTTTATCATTGATGCCCCTAGAGGATATCAAGTAAGTGCGCTTGCCGCAGCTACCCAATGAATGTTCAGAAACGGCTCGAAAAGGCCGCTCTTCTAGCTTTTGCTTTGACTGTGCCGCTCATTCCGCGCAGGCCTGGCATATTTTTTACAAAGTACGCATGTCTCCAAATATGTAATTAAAGCCAAAGTTATGTTCTGCTTATTTTACGCATCCGAATAACGCGTCCGACTAAGTTGTCAAACATTCGAATAATGTTTTTGACGTCCGAATAGCGCCTGAATATTGCTTTCGACCCCTAGGACGTGGTGTTTCAAGGTCGGCAGTTCGGTCTCTGCCACAGCAAATTCTCTTTTCGGCCAAATTAGTTTCATTTCAGTTATTTCTAATTACTGTGTAGGGATACCATCCCCTATGCTTTCCTCGGCTTTGTTGTTCTCCTAGTTGTAACTTACGTTACGCCCGCTTTACTTGTGCTACAGTCTAGGCTACTTTAATTTATTCTTTTTAAGGTGAAAGCTGTTGTAAGATCACAACACGGGTCGTGTGTGGTGCCGTATTTGTTCACCGCCGCCGCCGTTGTCCGATACTACTATCGGACGAAATAAGAAGAACAAAACTTGGTAAATAAAAAAAACATCAATGACACAATAGAATTTGAACCCAGGTCCTTTGCGCGCTAGCCCAGTATTCTCCGGCCCCAGTGCTTATAACTACTTTGGAAGCTCATCAAATAAACGTTTTGTTCACTCTCTCCAGGCACAACAATATTGTTTTTCGATGACATTTGTGGTGTGCCATGCAGATACGGGGCCATTTTTGTCTCCCTGTCTCGTAAATGTATTTATGTATTTATTCGCACATGTATCCAGTAAAGAAAAACGAGCCCTTAAACTTCTGCTTTAACTCGTGTCACTACTCACCAGATGTGAATACAACGTACCGCTGATCGCATGACATATCCCCGCTAAAATTACGTAATGCTGATCCCGTGACATGTTACCAACAATCTGACGTACTTCGAAAAAGTCGTGGGTTGGGGAGCGACTCTTCATCGGTAGTCCGTGCAATCGCTGCACTGCTGCTTCCAGCCTTCACTGTATACCTCAGTCTTGTCAGCACTAGTGCGGAGCTGCCGCAATTACGTTATAGGGCATTTCGACTGTGAAGGTAAAGGTCTAGAGTGTCATCAAATTAACAACGCTTCTTTCATCTGGCTGTTATACTTTTCGCTGTATGCTTCATATTAAGCAGTGGTTTCGTCATAGCAACACTCACAGTTTAGTCGTGGTGGTCAGAGCCGGTGACCTAGAAAGGAGAAGAAAAATATATAACCATGCGCGTAAAGAGTGTTTTTTTTTTTGTAGTCTGTGCTGGTAAAAACCGACAATGACAAAAATTCAAATGCTGGTAGCGTTTACACAAACTAAGGAAAACTGCACCTGCGTGAGTGCTGTCAGGAATAAATTCAAAATAAGAAACGTAACGAACAAGTGCTTCTAAGTTTCGCTTTCTCCCGAGTTCGCAGGCTTGACTATATTAGTGTTAAAGACCTTCCAGCAGAACGCTAAAAGCCGATCGCGGGCCAAAGTTATCGGGAAAGCAACGAAGGCTCAAAGCTACGCTTACTATGGAAATCTTCAGTACTTGCCATCTCTCTTGCACATTAATGAACAGAAATTCGTTACTAGGTAGGGAGCAGGATGATTTAATAAATGAATGAGTAAGTGGCGTTAGTAGTCGATAATGCCTTGTGGTTAAGTGAGACCGACAATATGTTCAACGATGTCGTAACTTTTTTTTTCTATTGATGCAGACGGAGCTTTATTATGCGCGAAAGAAAAATTGGTCTTGCCCCGACCAGTTGAGTGCGCCGAAAGTGTTGGCGTGGAAAATGAACCACATAATCTTCGGAAGCTTTGACGGAGCTGTGCTGTGCTCCGATGAGAGGTTGCCACACGTCAATGATCCGCATTTTGGAGTGCTATTTAGATACCTGATACTAAAGTAAGTAGAAAGACGTTTAAATTTTCTTAAATGAATTACCTAATCTGCCTTCACAAAGGACAGCCGAGCACAATGTAAACAAGCGTCTGGTATCTTTAACAATCGCCTGCGCAGCAAGCCATATTGTGCGTCATCACCGGAGCTATTCGAGGATGCCTGCCCCTTGCATATTTAAGCCAGTACAGATTATGGCGTCACCACGTTCGCTCACCATTTCAGGAAACCTTGTAGCTGTGGTCACGACGTTATGCAATATATATATATATATATATATATATATATATATATAATATATATATATATATATATATATATATATATATATATATATATATATATATATATATATATATATATATATATATATATATATATATATATATTATATATATATACTCCGGCACAACTTTTCGAATCCAGTGGGATTCAAGCTGTGACTACCCACTTCGGTATCATTTTTCGTATAGAAGTGCGTCCGTCTCTCCTTAAGTGAAGCTTGTTTAACTCACAAATTTAGGTGACAGTGTCGTACGCGAAAAGTGCGGAGCCGGTGTGCACAACATTCACCACCCGAAGGTGCGCGTCACATACCGTTTTCCAATGACTAATGCTGTCTATATCATGTGATTGACAGCGATCTGTTGTTCATAATATGTTCATAATAATAGGTGACATGTCACTTCACGTTGCAACATTTGGTTGCTGCCTGCGTAAGAACACAACACAGTCGTCGTTGCCTGCTGCTACAAAAATAATGTGCTGAGCAGCAGGGGGATGACAGTCCACCGGCACGGAGAAAGAAAGCAGCGCACAATGCTAACACAGAGAGAACAATCGCGGCATATTGACGAAGTGAATGATGATGAGTGGGCGAACCAGTGGGATTGTTCGATGTTACCGTAAATCACCCGTGGCATTGACCACTAACGCATGTATATGAGTGACAAAGTGGTGTAGAGTTATGAACAATGTTTATTGGTCATATATCGTATCTTGTTTTTAGTTGTTAATTATGTTTTTCCTCTATTATTGCTGGCTTGTGTATTGGATAACCTGAAGTTGGGAAAGACGAGGTCTGCGCACTTTTCCCTGGTGGTTCTTAGTAGTTTCTAGTCATACGAAATGGATGCGTAGAGCATATTTACTGCTCAAGTCAGTCATTGTTTATAATCATCATCGTCATCATTTGAACAGTCGTCGGCATCATCGTCATCAGCGTCGGAGCCATTACGCAACCATGATGTATAGTGGCTACATTGCATGTGCTGATGTTGAGTATTAATCCGGATAGGAGCAACCTGGAGTGGTCCAGACTTCATCGATGCTCACGAGTCATCCTGGCCCTCCTGGGAGGATGTGGCAGAGTATTCTCTTACTCTTGGAGCGGGCCAGACTATCGAAGAGGACGAAGTGGGGACAGGCACACTCTGGAAAAGGACAGCTTGGGCTCCATGACGAATGAACAGTCCCTGGTTCGATCCCGGGTTTCGGCACCAAAATGTAGAGAAAAGGACGAGCCATCGTGCCCATCGCAAAGCTTACCCGTTCACCTCTTCTTTATTCCGAATGCACTGCTCTGATCTTCATGATGATATCACCACTCCTTGTGTTCTACATATTATTCAACAGATGGCAGCAAGAGAATGTGTGGTCTGGAATGTTCATGTTTTTCATTGTCGTCGCGTCATCGCCATCGTCACTAGCGGCGGCTACGGCACACAACGCCAACGACAAGCCTCGATCATAAGAAGCTTCGCCCCTAAAAGCTTCTATAGCGATTGGTGTACTTCCAAAGAATGCGCAGCAAAATGCAGCTCTACCACTGTGAAGCTGCAGGAAGTGCGCAGCCCGATCGAACAGGGATTCCCGTCCGTAGGGTTTTCACTGCTGCCTTTCACGTACACTCCATGACGCGAATGTTTGAGGTATGGATACGGAATATTGCCAGCGCCAGCATAAGGTTATGGAGATGCACAAAATCCGTGTGCGACTGGCGTGTCACGTTTTTGCAGCGCTCTATCGACATGCTGCTGATAAGGCTAGTTGGGATACGTGCCATCTTGTGAGTTGCCTCAGGTTGTTTTAGGCTCCTGACATTGTGAAGAAACGCCGGAGAAACGCCGGTGGGACGAGCGATAGCGCTCTTGGGGAGGTGGCTGAGCCCTCTCTTTGCACGGCGCAGATGTGACCAGCAAGTTTTCGAGGCGTGTTTAGTAATTTAAGGTATTAAGCGCGAAGGCAATTTTTAAGCGACCCTGAATCCGCCGTCCGCGGTGCGCCTCCTCCTCTCCCCTAGCAACGGCGCGAGGAGCGGAGAGGAGCGTCTGCAGGAACCAACGTTACTAGATTAATCTAGTAACGTTGGTAGGAACGCCGCAGCGACGTCACACACCACGTGATTGCGCGCGCTCCGCCCTCCGATCCGTGGCTGCGCGCGCAGCCACAACTTGCTCGAGATTGGCAAGTCGTCATAGGTATGGATTCATCGAAGGCATCAACCTCGACTGCGATCCCTCCAACAACGAGTACAACGCAATCGAATGCGAGCATTGCACGCGTCGTTGAAGATGTCGTGCCGGTTGGAGACAAGGCAGCGCGGCGAAGGGCCCGTGATGCCGAGCGCAAGCGGGCGAAGCGGGCCGCGGACATAAACATCATTATAGTGCGAATTTACTCTCACATATACGCGTAAACTCACCAAGATTTCCCGAAGGGTTTAATGGTTCCTGGGAATCGCAATGTGATCACACGGGGCAGTTTTCGTTAACTCACTGGCGAATGCCAACGGATTTTAACTTTACTCCCCCTCATAGCATCACCCCGTGCATTCGCACTTAACCATGTTCACCCTCGGGGAAGTGCTTGGGAGGTTTTAGTATTAATTACTTGATCACTTTGGTAGCTATAATATTTAGGCTTCGATCTTGTATTTTAACCTGCTTTTGGAAAATGCGGCCTTTGTTTTAGGTCTGTATTGTGCGCGTCATTATGAGCATGATCACGCTGTAGAACATCTACGGACGACGGGCCAAGCCCTTAAAGCATTACGCACATAAAAAGAATGGCAAGTACTACGTTGGACACGCGCACGCCATGCATCGCTCACCCCCATTGCGCCCACAGGGCAGAAGATCCCTCATTTGTATTTCACGTCTTCTTTGGCCTCGATTTAGCCGCACAGGTCTGAAGCTGCAGAAGTACATGTATCACTGGTTTTCAAATGTGATCCATGCATTTCGAGACCTCATACGTCCATAATATGCTTTAGCACGAGCACTGTGTGGAAACGTACCGGCAGGGAACTTGGTTGTAGCTGAAGAAAACAATACAGAGACCACAACTTATGGAGATGCTCTCAGCAGACCGGCATTTTGTTAATCCATCTTTTCGCTGCTTTGACTAACCTTTGCACCACAGGCGAGCGAGACTACATGATCAAGCACTATTGATGTACGCTTGGCGTCAACTCAACGCAGCAATTACATTTACCTATATAGCTTGCTTGAGATACATTTTACCGTCATGGTTCACAATGTTTCAGACGTTTGTACACTCACACGCGAGTCTAGATGTACTTTTGTTTTAAAAAAAATCACTTCATAAACAGCTGTACGTTGCCGTTTTGGAAATTTAATTATGTAGTGGCACCTTTTGACACCTCAATACACGCAAGTCTTTCACAACTGGGTGTGTTTCTTACTACTATTGATACAATATTTCAAGGCGAATAGGGTCAGTACACCGAATCGTCCCTCATAATTTCCTTGTGTTCTGTAAGCACGTTTTACAGTATCGGGGACACTTGGGGCCGCCTTTGCAGGTATTTCTCAATGACCTTTTCTGTTTTATTTGAACCTACACCTAAATTGCGCGTTGGTAAACAGCGGAGATGTTGGCTTGAATTCTGCTTTTTCGGCAAGGACGCATATAAGCTTGAAAGTAATTGCCGTTGCTCCCTAGACTTTAGTTACATATATCAAGCAATGACACAGTAATCTTCAGCGTACGGATAACAAACTTTGCTTTTCGCATTCATTGAGGGTCAGTCATATTTATATTCGCGAGATGTTTCTCCTTGTTTACGATGTGTCAACTCTAATGAAAGCCGTTCAATACTCATATCTTTTGTTAATAATAATACTAATATAATACTAAAGAACTATAAAGAACTATAAAAAAATCAACTATAAAGAAAACAACAGTTTGGTAAAAAGGTCTGAACACTGCAGTGCCAATGAGCCGTTATTCAAAATGTCCCACTGCTTTCATTCTCTATAAGATGCATGGTTGGTGGTCGTTAACCTGAACCGGCTTCGCAGGCATTCACTGCGCGCGTTTTTCTCACGTGGTAATGACATTTGGACTGACAGCTATCCTCGGAAAGTGTGCTGGCTGACTTACTCGCGCAGGGCATGTATTTTGCTTCCTAGCAAATCCTAGAACTTATACTCCCTCGTAATCGCGTCTTTCTTGAAAATTCCACAAAAGCATAGGCACACTCAACCCTATTAACGGACGCCTACAATCCTCTTAATCCTAAACAACATCCGCCTCGATGCTTCAGCTGATTTACTTCGCGCTAATCAAATTCTGTCTCGCGAATCGTAGCAGAGATGGCGCATAAAACTGTTGTGTTCATTCCGTGCCCTTCATATCCACTCCATAAGCCCACTTAGTTGTATTTTCCCCTCACCTTGCGAAGGGCATGCGAACGCTGCACTACAGGGACCAGTGGTCCCGAGTTTTAATAAGAGCCAACCACGGTTCAACGGGCAACCTTTTTCTACCAGCCACCCGCCTATTGATCTATGGCGCGTCGCCCAAGGAGCTTGTTCGTGGCGGTGACGTTGGAACCGGTAACGGCCTGCTCAAGCGGAAGCTAAATGCGCCTAGGTAATCCACTAAACGAAGGAAATCAGTCAATGCACTTACGTTGGCCCGTGGACGAGCAGATAAAACACGCCTGCAGAAAAGTGTAACGCTGGACCGCACGAGGGTGGAACAGTTGATGTCAATGCGTGATTGGCGATGTGGACAGCTGGAGATGAAGCAGGCAAATCCTTAGCCTAATCGGCGGCTTCTCCTTGAAGCTTTATTGATTACGCGTGTCTTACTTTGACTGCAGTAGGTCAATTTTTTACCATTATTTGCGAAGTCTAAATTGATATTTATTTCATCAAGAAATGACAAAGTAAGCTAAAGGGAAGGGAGAGATCGCTCGTAGCGAGGCTGTTCATGATGATTTTAAATGCATAACTAACTAACTTGATGATCCTACCGTCTGGTTCTTGGCCGATCCCCTTTTGTGGGTGAGTGTCAGCAAAGCAAAAGGCTCATCATCATCATCATCATCATCATCATGAGACCCATAGCCGAGGCACAAATTTTAGTCGATGATTTTCAGTAGCTGAAGCCCAGCGTGAACGGCAGGTAGTTAGTTTCAAGATGGTTTAGTTATCTACATGTCATATATTCACAGCAGAATCAAATGTATTTTAGTGGTGTATGCTGGTAGAATGCGTAAGCGTTTCATAGGGATGACCCGCTACACTCCATTCAGTGGGCAGCCGGCACGCCCTTGTCTTTTCTGCCCGCCAGGCCAGTCTAATTTAAATATTTTCCAACAAACGGAGCAACTCGGGATAGAATTTGACGCAAGATCAAGTAACTCAAAACTCTTACAAATCACTTCCTCAAGCACTTTGTTTTTAACATGATAAGTTTAAAGAAGCATTACTTTTTGTTTTCTCTTCAAAGACGTTCTTGTTTTGTAATAAGTATTTCTTTAAAAATGGTTCACACGTTTTATTGTACTGAAGCGAAGCAGTTCAGCATTTTCAAAACAAAGCAAGCGTTTCAATCAGCCAACTTAAAAGGACAAAAGGCTCAGCCTTAAAGGAAACGGCTAAACATCAAAACACACATTCTGGTTGACGCAATATTTTTTAAAGGTGTTCTAGTCTAGCTGCGGCCTAGTGGTTATAGCTTTGTGTCTCTACGTGGCCGCCAAATACAACGTAAGAAAAAATCCAATCTAGCACGCACCGGTATTGCTGTCGCATAGTAAGCCATATTCACACCGACCACAAGGAGCGGTCCCGCGACGTAGTTATAAGCACAAAACTCATGATCGTAGCAGGCTCTTTTGGTCTGAAAGTGGCTGCTTTGGCTCTCTCACTAATTGCTCAGTTTTTGAGCTGCATGACCACAGTCACGCTCTCTTGAACCAATCAGATGCGCAGAAAGAGGATGTCAGCTTGCTTCGCTATGGCTGCGAGAGAAATCCTTGGCGGCGCGAGGCGTACAGGTCTCGTAATAGCAAAGGTGAGCATCGATCGCGCCATGTCACTCTTCGGACAGCAGTCAGCAATTGTTGTCCAATTGGTGCTAGCTGCAGTTGTGAATGAGCCTTTAGTCTAGGTGATGTGTCTATAAATATGTGTGACTATTTAGAGTAATCTCTTACGGGGAAACGGTAAGCTGGGACCAATGTAGATCACCAACTGTAGTGATTAGGATCTTTTGCTCAGCGGAAAGCGCTGTTACATTGCTTTATTAGTCGATTTTCAACATACAGGCACACGTTTCTTCTCTGGTTCTAGAACTAACACGTCCAAATAGGATCTTCCGTCATACATCGTGGTATTATTGCTCAGCCGAAGAAGACTATTGCAGAAAGAAACGAGAAACTTTTACTTACTAATACGTGTCGCGTTGATATTATCGCACATAAACTATTTACTATACCAACGCACGCTACCGACGCTCAGTTATGAGCAAGCATGTGCAATATCAATGAGTAGCTTTTTTGTGTGTTCGACATGTATAATCACTAATTGTCAGCCTTAGTTTTGTACTAAAGATTGCTGAATATGTGTGGAAGAAATGTTTATTGGGTGCATTTGTGTCTTCGGTATTCGTTTTCTTGCTATATGTACACCTGGTCAATCCTACCATAAAAAATGGCAAAGAAGTACATTTTGCCTTTTCTTCATATCATGTAAATTATAGAAATACGCACAGCCTATATACTTTAGTGTTATTGCAGTTGCTTGAAGCTCAGGAAAGAAAAAAAGATGAAGCAGCGAACATGTCGCAATGTCCTATGATTCCTCAAGATCTCTTTCTACAAGACTTTAACGAGCATGATGCAAGATGAGATAAATTGCGTACATCAAACAAACAGAGGCAGAAACAAACAGAAGAAAGGGCCTTTGAGCTTGCCATGTACAGGTGCTCTTAATATGACTTTCGGTTATATACGGGAGCGCGTAAACTCAGAGTTCAAAAAGGGCACATGGCTTTTGCCATCCCTTACTTCAAGTACTATAGCTGCGCTACTGTATGACCTTGGCATAGTCACAAGTATGAAAATAATGTTTAGTTGTTGAAATACAAACAGGTTGAAGTCATGCGCAACGAACTCGTGGGGCCATGCGCTCTCGTTTTGCAAGTCATATTGAGTGCACCTGTGCGTGCAGTACCTGCGTTGTGAAAACCATGTCTTCGATCTATTTCATCAAAGAAAATCGATGTCGTATAATCTTAGAAGCATACGTTCCTATGTAACGTCTTGGTCGCTAACCTAACTCACGTCCCTATAATGCTCAAACTGTTCTCGAGTGCTGCAAAACGCTGAGCGATCGCATTCTACTTTTACTGCGTATTCGGTGCAAGAAGAGTTCTTCAATGATGCGGTGAAGCGTCTAGGGGGAAGGAGAGGAAAAGAAATAATAGTGTCTCAAGATTAAAACTTCTACCAGACCGGAAGTACCTTTACCAACCCTACACCGAAACGACGGGATTCGAGATTGCTGCTCGTCGGTCCGTAATAAGCGTGTGGGAAGGCTTGCCCGAACAAGACCGGCTAGCTGCTGGAACGCACAACTAGGAATGTCGCACTGCACCCGAATCAATAAAAGCGCCTCGTTTGGGGAGCGTCGGCATGTATGAAGACTCTGCGCGGAAGCAGAGAGCTTCGGCGACGGCATCGTTCTTTGATCTTCTTTTGCCGAAGTTCTTAGGATCTTCTCGAGTGGTCTCCCTCAAACTCACTTATACAGAATTACGGTGGTCTTCGCAGGCACTCAGGCATCCATTGGAGCATGCAGGAATTGATTTTGTTATAACCAATTCTCTGCTGGTGAATGGTTGGTGCTTAATGCATGCCTTTCAAGGTGCAAACGGCGTCAGCAACTGATAGCGTAGAAAAAAGAAGGCTCCCCTGAAGTTCATTTATTTCGCGGACGTATGCGCGTATTCTATGTAACCTGTGGCTGGGCGACTTGCCTCATTCCTAAGGGTCAACTGGCTTGCGCAGAAAAATTCCAAGGGTAAGCTGGCTTGCGCAGAAAAAGACACAGAAAGAACAAATAGGGACCGGCTTATGGCTGTGTCCGACTGTCGTTGTTTGCTTTTCTGTGTCTTTGTTTTGCGCTCACCACATTACTTCGAAGATATCTGTGTTTTTTTCCAATGCGTGAAACATCAGATAATCGCCACATAATGTATTCACAGCAGTTAATATGAGGTATGCAGAATCGATCTGATGTTGTGTGGCGAAAGGTATGCGGTCGCTGCAAAGCACACAAGAAGTTTCCGTGCCGCCACTCTGACCCGCCAATTAATGACGCAGGTATGTTCCGCGATGGAGATGAGGGAGTACCATGCATGGGAAAGCTAGGTTACCTGGTCATTTGCGTGGTTGACGAGCGAAGCCGTCAAAGCTGGCCCCCGTTTTTTACAAAAATGGAGAGCCAATAACAACGGCTGTCTTGCGGTAACCAGGCAGCAGCGCGGTCGCTTGGTTTCGTTTTGATTGTTTGGCATTCACGTGTACCTTAGAAAATGCCCCCAGAACACGAAATAACCTTTTCGATAGCTCGGCTGACTGACACTGATGGTTAGGGTGCACGTTCAGCCTTCGGTTACAATAAGGCCTTCGAAGCATGCGGGCGAGCTTGTCCCCAGCTGCACGTCATTGCCGACTGTTCTTGGATGGCCGGTTGCCTCACTGTGGCATGCAAATATGGTCAGTGGCCATGGCTTGACGACGAGAACATTCTCGTCACTTTACAGTGACGAGAACATTCTCGTCACTCCTAAGGCGGCTTCTTCGAAGCGACGTTTCGGTGCACTGGGCTGATTGAGCTTGAGCGTGGAAACGGCTACCGGTGGACGGAGAAGGCCGATACTCAATTTAGCATGAGTGCGAGTGTGACAACACGTGATGCGCAGAGAACCTATCACTTCGCATGTTGTATTTTGTAACGTGCTTTTTACCAATTCAGTGTCTGTCATGGAAGTGTTTCAGCAATTGGTTGAGGTGATGTGGACCCTCTTGCAGAATTGCCTTGTTTGGAGACTCTTTGTCTAACCTAGGGTTGAAAAGAGGATGTTTGGATGTGACAAAAGAGCGGAATTTCGGGCTCGGGCCTGGATAGACGCCTGAGTGCTGCAATAAAGCATCTCTTCACCGGACAACGGCTCTTACTTCGTGCTGTCACCGAGCAATCGAGTCATCGAGGGAAGCCGATTCCGAATCTCGAACACTTCCCCCTCCCTTAGCTGGTGTTGAAGCTGGTCGATGAAGAAGCAGGGAAGAGTAGAAATTAACTACAGTCTTTCATGTTAGTAGAGATTGCAGCGCAAGCACGAAAGTGCTAGAAGAAAAGCTTACGGAAGGCGAGGAACGGAAGACAGAAAGGGACAACAGGAGCCCTGTTCCTCTTTGCTGTCCCTTGTGCTACTTATACTGAAAGGCGGTTGTCTCCCTCCAGACAACAGCTTTTGTGTAGTTGTGCGAAGAAGGCTGCAGTCTAAACAGCAGGGCAGTTGTCGAGCTTGAAGAACTGCGCCGTTAAAACATCACATTTTAAAATAGGACACAGTGGTCCCATTGGTGGTCGGAAAAAAATTGTTGAAAAAGCTTGCAAAATGCTGACCAAAAAACAGCCGCAGCGAGACTGACATGCTCATAATGATTGCCGAAGCTTTCAAAATTTAAATGCTTAACACAGGAACACATCTATCAAAATAAAATGAATGAGCACGCCACTTAGTGTTTCGTTTTCACAAATAATCACGATCTACGAAGCTGTACCGTGCAAGCTAGCCAATGCCGTGACGATGCAGTATTACAATAAAAACAGGGCAGCCCGAGCAAGCTGGGTTTTTTTTACGCCACGGTCGCAATCATAATAAAGATTCTTCTTGCAACACACGTTCTGCAAGTCTCGGCATCTCGAAAAACTGACTAATGAAGATTTCGCTCAAGTGGGTACAGCTCGACTTTCGTGAGAGCGAAGATTAAAACTTAACGCATGAACAACGTTTCGTAACCTTCAGAGTGCGCTCGCAATTAGAGTAACTTATTACTCAGCACCAAACTCCTACTACGGCATGCATGAATTTATCGCGGAGTCAATTTTCTCAGCATATCAGCATATTTTTCTGGGGCAACTGTGGACATACATAATAAAACGCCTCTTCGTTCTCAGCGTCCATCGTGAAGGCGTGCCTGATGAAAGCTCAGGCTGAAAGCATTTACTGGAGGTAGATCGTTTTCGTAGGAACTTTATAGTCCATCCTGCATTAAAACTTTAACTTAAGATGATTTGCAAGGCTGGAGGATATCACGTTGTACACAAACTTAATTAAAGAACATTTTCTTAGCTAAAACGCTGAAAGCGTCAAACCACAGCTTCTATTACATGAAGTTGCGCTCAGGCAACCTCCAAGAAATTATGAATAGCTGAGTTTCCTATTGCTACATACCAGTGGCATCACGATCAACAAGATGAAGAGAAGAATGACAAAAGTTTGAGAGAGTTGTTCGTATCGGCAGCGCTGCTCGACTAACCAGCGGTAAATACATATTTGCGTATTTTCTCTAACCCATATCTTCCTGATTCTGTCTTTCTCGTAAAACATTTGGTGGAAGTGCTGGGTATCGGACCCAGCATTATTTGATCTTGGCACTTATAAATGTAAATCCAGGTAGAAATATGAGCACCTCGATATAGAATCAGCCAGTGGACCAAGCTAGATTTTGTATAGGCTGCTCCAGAACAGACCGTATTTCCACTTGTCAGGCAATGTACTTTACTGATGCATTGTCCTCAGAAGCTGATTCCCTTCAAGAGGAAGGATTGACTGTGGACCGTATCTACGAGGGGAAAGGAGCGGCGAGTTCTTCGGCCAAAATGCAGGTTCTCTGGACAGCACCGATTTGTACCTACCGATCTTAGCTGGTGATTGCCAAGCTCCAGACGTACTTCATGCCGAGAGACCCACCATCGAGCATCTTTGTACATTGTGAGAGCACGTGGTCAAACGTGCATTGCCTCTCATCGCAATGAGGACTGTGTGAATTTATGCTGTCAATAATGTTACTGTAAACTAATTATCATGGGTCACTACCCGTTTGCGCCATTCTTAAAGTGATGAGACTAAGTGAATAAGGTGATTTACTAGAGTTTAATCAGTCGGAGCGGAAGCTGTGTGTGGCTTATTAGTAATGTTTACAAATTTTATTAAAGTTGGGAAGCGAATCAAATGGCGGCAAACCTTCTCTCCCAATATCAGAGACTGGTTGCCCTTCACAGTGTGACAGTTCGCGAGCACTGGTATGCTCAAGCTCATTTGCATTGGAGACAAAGGGGTGGGTTCTTAAGCACTCAATCCTGGGACTAAAGAGTGCGTGATGCATTGCTAACTCCTACACATAGCTTTCATAGATTATCAGAACTGATTTGATTCGGACGCGATCTCAACAGTCATGCCGGTGCTGCGGAATGGAAGCGTCGACAAACCATACATATGTATACTGGGAGAAACACTCAGTGCTTCCACGGCCAGCATAATCCTTCATAAAGAAGGTGAAGAAGTTGGTACAAATTCGGGTGTAAGGCAGGAAGACTCGATCTGCCCAATGCTATTCAACAAGTGCCACTAGCGAGTTTCCATGTAGCGAAATTATCAACAGTTGGGGATACAATTTAATTGAGAGTATTATAGTAACCTGCTATTCGTCAGTGTCATTGCCTTGGTGAGTAACTTAGGAAACGAATTGCCATCAGCGAATACTGAATTGTACAGGAAAACGTAACAGTAGGTCTGAAAATTATTATGCGTAAAATTAAACTAATATTTAAAAAGTTTATTTATTTATTTATTAGAATACCCTCAGGGCCCGTAGGGCATTACAGAGGGGGTGGGTACAACATTTATAACACACAAGAAAAAAAAAAACAAAATAAAGAAACAAGTGTCAGATGCGCAAATCAGGAAGGCAACATAAGTCAACTAAAAATGTATGAGTAAGAATTCAAGCACATACAAGACAAAGATAGATAATGGAAACAGCGTATAGTTACAAGCATTGCTGAGAAATTGCAGTCTTGAATAACAAAGGGTCTGTTATTGTTACAACGGAAGAGGGAAGGTGGTTCCAATCGGCGGCTGTTTTCGGTAAGAAGGCTGCTGAAAAGAATTTGGTGCGGCAAAACGGAATGGCAACCTTATGCTGGTGATCAATGCGCGATGAGTGGTATGACGGCTATGTAGCGGCTATGTTATCCACGCAAACTTATTGATGTCGTCGGCTCACTGTACCTTTTACCTCCCCCTCCCACACTTGCCTGGCTTTGTAAACCAGTTAGCAACTCCTAATGACCAGCAGTTATCTTGCCTATGTGCCAGGATCCCTGCCAATAACCTTTGCTTCTGTATTTCGATATGCATGGCCCTGCAGCCCGCTTTTTTGGATCGGTTAATCTAGAGATAAAAATGTTTGGACAAACAAGTTCCCTTGCAAGACAACATCTTGTTGTCGAACTGAAACTTAGCAGTCAGTATGACACCTAGGAGTACCTGTTAACCGCCATTGAAGTATCATTCGTCTGAAAGGATGTTGTGCAAGTACCAGTTGATCATGACTTTGTCAGAGACATCGAAATCGGCGGTCATATCCTTGCTGATAAACTGGTGATACCGGGCAATGGCTGGAGCTCCAGGAATGAGCCTTTTAATCGGTGCTGATCAACTTGGGCAATTTATGTCGGGAAGGACAAAGCGGTACAGTGGACAGAAAAGATTGGTGGCTGTGGGTTCTGCTTTTGGATGGTTGTTGCAAGGATCCCTTTCTTTTGACACCCCTTTGAAATCAGCTCTCAACGTATGCGTCTTTCGACTAAGTACGACTGCCTCTACCGACGAGATTCTACGGAGGTTCAGGGACTTGGAGAGCATCGGCATCATGCCAGCCGACAACACTCCAACCAAAGAAATGAATACGCTAAAATAAAGATTTGAACAGGACTTCTTTAATGGTCGCTATCAAGTCGCGCTTCCTTGGGAAAAGGGTTGAAGACAACTAGATGGTAACCGAACGCAAGCAATGCAGTAGGTCTGAAAATTATTATGCGTAAAATTAAACTAATAGGCAAGATAACTGCTGGTCATTAGGAGTTGCTAACTGGTTTACAAAGCCAGGCAAGTGTGGGAGGGGGAGGTAAAAGGTACAGTGAGCCGACGACATCAATAAGTTTGCGTGGATAACATAGCCGCTACAAACGCATGCATGACCGCGAGCTGATTAGGGACATATCAGAAAAGGGATTTGTCTTTTATTGGGCGCAGTCGGTGATACGATGACGCCTATGATTACTTTCCTATCAATATTCTAATAAGAAAATTGTACAAGACTGCAAGAGTTGGTCGAACGTGAGATATATGAATGTAAGAAATATTTTTTTTTTCAATCGGCTTTTCAAATCACATTGCGCGCATGTCAAAGTAACAATTTAACGTCGCGTCCTTGTGCCGCTCTACTCACCTAAACATTCACACTTTCTTCCCTCATCGCTTGAAATTGTATGACTTCATGATGAGATTGCAGCTGTCAGCGCACAATAGCATTCGCCTTCCATATGTGCAAAAAGCAAAATCTGCTGTGGCATGTTTGAACATGATTCAGGCATGACCACCCGTACAAGCGGTAGAAACATATTGCGAGGTCGGTAAAATTCCTAAATGGCATTCTTCTTTGAAGGGCTGTCTCACAGCTTTTGTGCGAAAAAGGGCATGCGCAGGATCAGAATTCTGATAAATTGTTCAAGCATTCGGGTATATTGTATAGAGGCTCCTTTCTTCTGTTATACGCCCAGTATAAAAGTGCACGAAGAAAATGATTTATGCGTGGTCACATCGATTGAAGAGCTGTCAGCACCACATTATTTTTATAAGTGGCCAGCGCAGTCAGAGGCGGTCGTCTTCTACAGATCATTGCCGTGCATTTGTTTACATCGTTGCACAACTCAATTGAATGTTGCGTTCATGGCGTTGCGTAGATAGCGTTAACATTTTTCTGTGTGCAGGGGGCAAGAAGCGGTGCACTGTCAGAAGAGAAAAAGTGGAAACTTTACCCTCAATGTAGAAATAAACTAAACATGCTGGAAGGAATCCGGACGATGATCTCGACAACAACTGGGATCCTTTGAACCAAAACCTAGAGGATCTCAGGAGGCCCTCTACATTGGTCATTATGAGACCCAGCAAGACTGTCGCAGAAGGCATCGTCCCGCAGCTCTTTGGTGCGGAAGGGGCGCATGATGACGAGAGAGGCAGGAAATACTTTTGCGGTGCACTCCACCGTGGCACGGAATACCGTTGGGAAGTTTCCACATACCGGGCAAGAGTGTGCACAGCAGTCTTAGTGGAATTTGTTGAAAAACACGAGCTGTTAACGACAGAGAGGCCACAACGATGCTGACCTTTCAGTTATACCATAACACTATCTCCTCTGGGTACGACACAAAGCCTCTTTAGTGGCATTGTAGTTGAAGCCATTTACGCACAGAGGTATCGTCTGCGTACAATGCGCTGGAAGTCTCTTCGAAAGCATGAATTTCGAGCTGCCTGGCAGAGATTCGTGCTTCTGCCCGACACACTAAGGCAAGAAAGAAACAAAGCAAGAGCCTACCGCCTTGTGAAACCAGCGTTGCGACGCATAGAAAACGCAGGAAGGTTCAACATTTATTCGTGCACGAGAGCTCTAGATCATCTTGCGAAAAAATGCATTCGCAAGTTTAAGCAGTTTCCTTTCTATATTACCTTTCACATCCACGAGTAACAAGTTGCCGCATATGCTAGGATACGTTTGCATTTTTCTTTTTTTTCACTGTGCGACGAAACAATTGAAGCCAGGGGCGTCATTGTCGTTGTATATTTAGGTGTTTTTGAATCAGTGTCTCCACGCCTGTCTTTTAGTCAGTCGACAGGAGACGGTAACAGGAGGCAGCGTCACGACAATCTTCTATCTGCCCCTTTTTTCTTGCCCCTATTTCCCCACCCCCATTGCTGGGTATAAAACCATAAGCCAATATCTGGTTAACTTCTCGGCATTCCTTTTTCTCACTCTCTCCTTCTATAAGACATATTGATGGCTGTCCAATTTATAGCTTGCATTGCTCCGTGAAGAATAACGGCTATTTTGACTAGTTGTTTAAATTCCACATTATTAATAATAGTTTCAGAACTTTCGTGCTTGTGCTGCAACCCCTATTATTATGCGTTGCTCTTGTCTCACGCTCCTGAGAATTGTTATAAAGTCGCTTTGTACCGGATGTTCCATAAGCTTATTGACGAAACCTTTTGGGCTATTATGGCAACAGTAATTAGAACCCTTATACTGCTGCTTTGATCTTTTTTATGATCATTTTCATATTGCCACAGGGTCGTGACGTCGACAAAGAAGCAGACAGTACGATGAAGGTTAAACTGTTTACATGGGCGAACATGTGCCCGGTAAACGGAAAGTCGGATCACAGTAGCAGACCTGCACTGATACAAAGAGAAGTTTATTAACTTCAAACTCAAAAAAAATCTTTACATCATTTTATACATACAGTGCTCGTTTAGACACCCCTCTTGTGCACTATGGGGCATACAAACTCCATAGCGGCGAACGGATCGTCCGCCGTCGAACAACTGACAAGCGACGAAGCGCATCGGCATTTATACACTTGCCATCGAATATTCTAGCGTTATCGCTAGTGGTGATGTTGGCTCCAGGATAATCTGTATAGTTCGCGGAGTGGGAGTGATTCTATAAAAATGGCCTACTATAGCCCTAAAGCTTTTTGAAGACTGCAGGCACGGTTTTGCGATGAGAATTACGTAGTGTATTGGGGCGATAACATGACTTGAAAAAAGGAACGTGGCAATATGTTGCGCTAATGAGCAGATTACATGACAGCGGAAAAAGGTTGTGCTTCCGTTTTTGTTCTTTCTTTCATTTTTAATCAACTGCCTCGTACATGCACTAGGAAATGCTCTTGTTTTACCGCCGACAGAACAATTCTGATGAAACTCTTGGGATGTCAAAGCATGCTATGTTAAGAAAGATCAGTTTCCCCCAAGGGAAATGCATCATTTACTCATTCTGCGAGCTCCATGTACTGTGTGCACTTGTATACACTTGTGCGTTCGTTTCGTGTAACTTTCCTTCTGCTTCAGTAGCGCGCTTTGAGTGTCGAGTGGAGATGGTTTTTCGCCCTCGTCCTCTCTCTGCTCTTTTTATGCGTGCTTTCTGCCTCATATACGCACAGCAAGTTTCAAGCTGCTTTCCGTTCTTCGCGTGACATTGTTTTTTGTTGCTGTAGCTTTCATTTCTTCATCCTTGTGACGAAACAATACTGCATAAATGCTCGACTACCTCCGTGAAGAGACGTTTCATTTTCGTGCCATTCCGATTCTTGAAAAGAGGGACCAGCCACGTACTTTTCGGCACTCAGGCTGCCAATCTGTGCTCTACACACGTGCACTCTTGCCACTCCCCCAGTCCTGAAGCAGGCGTCTCCCTTAATTCGATGTGTACTAATAGGTTCTTGGAATAACTAAGGAGGTACACATACATAACTACTAGCCCTGAAGCAGCTGCCTTCTCGTCGGCTGAGCGAGACCTACTGTCACCAGATACACGCGTAGACTGATGGCTCCACATAGTCCGACAGCTCTACCGGAGCATTGGTTGTTCAATGTGGTGAAAAATCAATGTAACTTAAGTTTTTCTACACCACGACGTCAATAGCAGCAGAGCTCGCAGTGCTCTACCATCCTTGTTGCCAGTGGTAACCGTCATTTACCTTTAGTAACCGACGTGCCGTGCTGTTAGGTGCGTAGGTGCTTTCCCCATCATAGAAGGATGAAGATGTTAAAATGAACCATGCCGCATTACGGCACAGCAAAAAAAAAGAAATCGCCAGGTCCCGCGTTCCTGGGGCTGGGAATCAACATCGTGCGAAGCATGCGGAGGGAAGGGAACCGTGTTGCAATTTTTTTATTGAGCGATACGTCATAAAATAACGCTAAATACATGTAAAAATGTTGCACGCACCGACATATGTTGAAGATTGGCAGATGTTTATAAAACCAGTTGTTTGCACTTGCGCAACGATGTCAAATGGAACATGCGTATTAGCAAAACTGATAGCAAGCGCTGATGCTCGCGAAGATGCTGGCTCTGGACACTGCTATAAAAATCAACTTCAGCGCAAGGTAACTAACCAACTTTGACGTTGACCCGACGTGACAGCTGTATCAAAGGAGTACAGATGTATTGTTTATAAAATTGGGTAGGCAGCACTGCAACCACTATTGACGTTTCACGAAGATTATCGACTATTTGAAAAGTAGTTTCGAGACCTCGCGTAGATCTGTGGTAGAATGCTTCATTGCCCCGCAGAATATTTGGGCTTGAATGCAGCTCGGACCCTGACATTTATTCTTACCATTCGTCAGGTGGACACTACAGATGTCGGGTATTTAACGCGCCCACGTTAAAATTTCCCATGTGTGTTCTCGTAGTTTCTGGGTAGATACTGAAAATGTCTATCACCTGTGGCGCGTAAACGCATGCCAGTGGAACATACCTACCCGCAGGTATGTTCCACTCTCTGGCGGAACATGTTTGACAACGTACACGACGGGATTGTGACATTATTCATGTCTGGACCAGCGCGTCATATCCATCAAACCATCTTACCCTCCCATGCTAGTTTTGGTTTACGCCAAGGTAAGGGAGTGACTACGAGAGCACCCAAACGTGAGCGGCTAGATTTATAGATAGATAGACAGATACGCTCAAAGTCACCGATGTTTGCTAAGAAATGCTTCGCATTTAAAAGCAAGAAATGATCAGTTAGGGCTTGGCAAGCGTCCTTGCTGTGTGCGAGCATTACAACTGTGGTTTTTTATTGAGGTAGCAATTATATGGACACTCTCAGCGGGATTTATGCCGTCGGCGTCGGCCTTGTCGTCACTCACCATATATATACAGGTATCTATATATATGAAAACGCAAGAAAGCAAAAATCCAGAAAAAGACTCCGGCGCGCGGAACCGAACTTGGAACCTCTGAAACGTGACTGCGAGACATTAACCACTAAGCCATGCAACAGCCCGTCCTTCAATGTTCAAATGGCAAGCTATTTATGTCTGCCACTTACCGCTGGCGATGGGCATCTCGAGAAGCAACTATCGTGTTTTCAGCATTAACAGCAAGATGGCACAATGAACGCGCGGTGGTGCGCGCTCTCATCTCCAACGCGTATTTTGCCTGGCGGAGGGGGGTGGACGTAAAGCCCCTGGACATTCCCTCGCGCGCCCTTATATCGTGGGTGCGGAGATCGTACGTCTTGGCTGGCCTTTAGCTTTCATCGGAACGATTCTGTTGTAGTTACCGGGCGCACAAAAGTTACTACAAACGTTGCACAGTCTCCGTTTGCGAAAAAGTGCCGCCATATCCACGAAGTGAATGATGATGAGTGGGCGAAGCTCTGGAGGAAAACCTGGTAAACCATAAATCTTCCGTACAATTTGCCTGCTCGATTTTATTACAATGCTCCCCCTAGCGTACGTCGCCGCACTAAATCGAACGATTGCCTTCCACCAATGACACGTGCCATATGTGACATCATTCCTATTTTATAACATCTCGCATCTTTCATCATCAACTACAAGTACCACCGTCTAGTTTATAACATCTTGCATCTTTTCATCATCAGCTACAAGCACGCCTTTTCAGACAGAGCGAAGCAACAACTGAGACGCTTATTCACGTTCATCTCTACTTGTAAGTAGGTTTCGTGCGTTATTTGTGCGTGAGAAACGCGGGACACGTTTCGATCTGCTTGTATTCTGCGTGTGACCTTCCAATTTGTTGCTATCACGTTCATTGCTTCGCCTTTGCGGCAAACCTGTGACTTTTTTTCTTTCTATTAAAAGAAGGGGCGGGAGAAGAGGGGCAAGCTAAGCCTGGCTCCTTTTCCCGATGGAGGAATTGCTTCATATTTTTGTTGTCTAGAAGCGTAGATTTCCTACTAAGGGTGACGGCAAAGAAAACACACCGTGAACAGCTTTGTTCACATTTACAACATAGATATTACGAGGCTTTTGAGTGCGATCATCGACCTTAATTGTAGATGTTTTAGTCTGCCTCGAACTAAGAAGATGAAAATTCTCCGGACGAGTGACGGAGCCTCCATGAATAGGAGTAAAACTGATATAGCAAGGTAAGCATACGCTGTCGCACTTCTCGTATACTTTTTCCTCAAGATTTATACCATACTTAAAGGACCCAAGGAAAAGTTCACGTGACGGGAGTGCCAACACGTTTCGCGTCACAAGCAAAACCACAAAGCAATAACATAATACAAAAACAGTGGTCTGAAGAAACCTGATTAAGACTACAACAAAGTACGCTATTGAAACCTAATGAAGTTTAAGCCTTCGTTTTTAATGCCAAACATGCGAGTATAGTTTCATGTTATGCGGTGCTGCGCCAGCAAATCTTTTTCTGTTCTGAGTAATTCCAAGTGCTTTCTGAACAGAAAAGTTTCGAGCTTCTGAGGGCTTGTTGTTAACGTTGTCTATAAAGAGGATCTCTTCAGTGTGATCGTCGTTGCAAAAAAAAAAACATCAACACCATCTGTTTTTCTTTCACCCTTGCGACCCTTATTTGAGATATTATTACGTAAACACAAAACCTTGTTGTTTTTGCAACAAGCCTAATATAACTTGTTCTCTGCGTCAATTTCTTTCTTCGAAAAGTAAACAGTGATGGTTTTTGCACTTACGATAAAAGTGATAATTATAGAAATCCATATTGCTTTGTGAAGCCTTGACGCCATACATGAATCTTTGTACGTGAATATTAGAGGACAAATGAAAAAAACACGATTATAAACAGCGAACCGATATACCGTCCCAATAACTCGTTATGCTTTTAACCAAAATATTTTCATTGCAAGCGGCTCTTTTTAGTATATTGAGACGCCCACTTTTGTGGTGGTCCAAAAATGAGATAAAAAAGGATTCATGCTCACACATTCCAATTAGGATATAATTACAAATTTAACTTCATATATACCATTTAATAGGGCTCAAATTAGCTTATATATCTTATGAATTAGAAAGTTCCTTAGATTTGAGAGCTTAATTCCCAATAGCCACAATGTAATTTTTGACACACAACTACAATAGGTACAATCCAGAGGACTCGTTAAACAGCAGAGAGCCGTGGCTGTGCGGCTCCAACATGGACGTAACCGACACCAAGCCAGCGCTGCACTGGCTGGCTCCTCTGGGCCTTATAATGTGCTCTGTCTGTCTGTCTGTCTGTCTGTCTGTCTGTCTGTCTGTCTGTCTGTCTGTCTGTCTGTCTGTCGATCTGTCTGTCTGTCTGTCTGTCTGTCTGTCTGTCTGTCTGTCTGTCTGTCTGTCTGTCTGTCTAGTCTAGATCTATCTATCTATCTATCTGTCTGTCTGTCTGTCTGTCTGTCTCTCTGTCTGTCTGTCTGCATAATGAAAGAACGCGCCCCCGGTAAAATTGTCAAAAGCGCGACCACCTCTGTAATTCCTTCGTTGACGAATGACCTCTCTTTACTGTGGCTAGTAGGTTGGGGCATATTTAGAGAAGTTGCCTAAACAAAATGCCTGAAGATAATAAACGCTTTTTATCAGGTGGTTGCAGACTGACGTACGTAATTGATAAATTCAGTTGAAATCACTAGTACTCAAATGATTAAGAGCCATTGTTCATTCTCCCCTTTCTTAGTCATGCCAGGCGTAAGATAAGGTGTTCATGTCTCCAAAGTGTGTGTTCAACGTAGACAGAAAGAAGAATCTGCCTACGCTGATGCGATGTGTCATTTCAATTTAGCGGGCATGCGGAAATTCATTTTCTGGTCACAATTGTGTGGTCCCCAGTGTCACCAATCTGGTTTGGTTCAGTTCTCAAGTGAGTAGCTGCGCAAGACGCATCGAAGCAAGGCGTTCGTGTCAGCTCGTGAAAAGGCAATGCAAGCTTTTAGCTTCAGCGTTCGCCTCTTCGTTTTCCATCCCGGCGCAATGCGCGGGAAGATGGCCATTTGTTGAAGCAACCTGGATAATTTCTGCAATTTCTATAGCCAAGATGGGGTACAGACTTTGTCTCATGGCGTAACTGATTGTTTGCAAAGCGGGTTTGGCATTAAACAATCGTCGACGCTCCAGGCTGCTCCCCAGAAATAAATATTACTGCCTCCCGGATAGCGACAAGCTCTCTGACAGTTTACGTGGTTTTGTGATCTACCTTGAGGCATCGAGCGATATTCATTTCTGGCAGGACAAAGGCTATGGCGGAGGTGTGTTGTGTGGCAGACCCATCAGTGCACACGTGCAGAGAATCCCCGTACGTTGTATAAATGTGATGTAGGGTGAGTTGTCTATAAGGCCAACAGAAAGAACGAGGGATTTCTTCATAATCGCAGGAATCGTAAGTCTAGCAGTTGGTGCAGGTAGAAGCCATGGAGGCACTCTAGGAACTATCGGCGGAGGAAGATCTGATGGTAAGATATTCTCATGCCACGATAGTCCTCTTAAGAAAACTTAGGTCTGGGTGGAAGGAGCAGAGTGCGCATAATGGGTGCTGCCTGTGTAGGATTAACAATCACAGGTGTACAAGTGGCTCGCGGAGCATGTATAAATCGTTGGGACAAGCCCGAGCCTCCGCGATGAGTCCATTTGTTGACCGACCGCGCGGTGCACCCAAGCATCTTCGTGAGCCTCTAGCTTGAACGCTCTCTGGAGTCTTCACGCCGCAAGGTCTTATGTTGGAGCACGCCGGCATGCTGAATCGTAGGTATTCCAAAAATATAGCATTGTACAATTAATGTAGCGATGATTTTAATGAACCCCATCTCGTTGCTGCCATATTGCGAAGAAAGAAAGAAAAGCTGATCAATTTAGATTTAAGTACTGCGACGTGTCTCGTCCACGATGGATCTCTGACTATGACGACCCTAAGAAACTTGAGGTGACATACAGCAGTTATCGCTGTTCCATTTAATAAAAATTATCTGGTATTGTGACATACGTTTGCACCTAAACGCAACCACTGCGCTTTTGTCGATTAAGAAAGTGAGCCCCTGATGTCGTAGATATTTGGTTGTGATCATCTCTGCACGCTGTAGTCGAGCACGCTATTGCGGACGAGCAGATCCAGATGTCCATATGCATGTGTCATCAGCGTATCCACTGAACGTCACCATGCTGGAGAGTTCTGCTGCAAAGCCGATCATTATTTCCGTATGAAGTATCAAGTTATCTAGGGCCATAAGTACACCAATCTGAAGGATACGTAATGAGATCAATAAGTTTATCGTTTTCTCGCGATCTTAATGATATAGTCTAACAACCTCCGACAGCGTTTCCTCTTTCATTTTGTCTGTCAAGTGTTGCCTTTCGCTCTGTGGAAACAGTAGCCAGCATGAGGCTAACTGAATGTGGAAAGTTCTAGTACTAGTAAAGTAGAATTTTTTGAAAGAGCGGTGAAGGCTCATTTCCACTATGTTCACAATGTTCATTCGTTTTGTACTGTATGAGATACCAGAACCTATAGGCCATCACTTTCACACAAAAGAATCTGGCCTTTTTTTTTCATGCCGTCGCGCAGTCCGTAGTAAGTGCATATGCTGTAAAAAAAGTAAAACTGAGGTCACGTAAGCATGGCGCACATTACTATTCTGGCCAAGGTTTTGTCGTTCACACTCTTCAGCAGTCCAACGTTTCACTTTTGTCTAGTGCTGTAGTTCGTAAGCCAATATAGTTCTTATCACTATATTTGATATGAAAAAAGATTCATAGTTAGGGTGTATAAATTACCCTGTGTGAATTCAAAAAGTCTAACCTATGTACTGAGAGTTGTACCAGCCCTTTGATGTTGTTCGTTATGTCAGAGTAGTACTCTAATTAGAGAATAGAGCCTTCGTGCCAAGCGTTATAGGGCTCAAACATATCGTACATCTTTTTCCTAGAAAGCAAAAATATAAAGTCTGAGGAGATCTGGCTGCATTGTAGGAAAAATCGCTTCGTAGATTAGGCGAACTTTAAGTAAATATATTTCAATGGCTGCAAGCCTTTAATTATTCAACGAATAAAAAAATTGGGCATAACGGTGACACGTTCTCCACTCTCCTTGAGCTTTTCTGCGACTATTCAGAGATCACTATTTTACTTGCGAATCAATCTTCAGTTTTGCCAAGGCTTGTAATGCTGGGCGTTCATTTCTAATATGCTCGTCGAGCGGGGAGCAAAAACAAAAACAAATGCAGTATAAAAGCTAACAGAACACAATTGCTGAGCCGGCAGCCCGATTATCGGCCCTCAGTCACAGTTATAGAGAAGCGTGATGCCACGTTTTGTTCTTCATGTTTCCGCGTAAGACTTTTTTCATCTAGAGAACAAAAAGCAATTCAGTCGGCGACCTGAATCTCATTTCGTTCCGCGCCTCGTTTCCGGTTCGAGAAAGGAAAAGAGAGAGTGTAGGGAATTTTTCGAGTCTCCAGAAAACATTCTCATATATATGTAGCTGCGCTTGCTCATACTTTGGCGTCACAGTAGGAAGTGAAGGGTTCATTTTTTTTCGTAAGAAGTAGAACTAGTAATGAAAGCTCCGTATTATGCCTCAACGGGAAATTTATCTAGTGCAAGCTAATGGATTCCTTTTTCTGTTCTTACACTTTTACTGCAGAAAACTTTTCAAGGTCACGAGGGTGTTTTCAGTGCAGCACTTTATTGCGTCGTGCTAGCTATATGCAGCTTCTAGATATGTTATAAACGAAACGTAGCTTAACGTTTGTTCTTTTGAATGCGAAACATCTAGCGAACTTCAATAACTTTGGCCGGATTGTCTATTTATCTATCTAGCCGGCTACGTCTTTTAGCTCTCCTGGCCGTTTCAATATTGGCGTCATATACCAAAATTGGTATGGCGTAACATGACTGCACGGAGAGCGTAAGTGACAAGTGATAACATTAAAATCAAGACATATATACGTTATTTTGTCATGAATTACACGTCATGGTCTCGCAGCGCTTGCGTGGTTTTGTTCACACGACGTATTTCCAAACTGGTATGGTATGACATAGCTGCATGGCGAACATATGTTACGGGCTCTAATGTGGAAATAATGACACGCATGTCATGCAAGTCATGACAACATGCCATGCTCTTGGTGCACTCACAGTCGTTCTGCTAGCTTCACATATGCCAACTTTGGTGATACGTGACGTGAATGGATGACAATGGTATATGGCTGGTGCAAACATGACAATCATGACATGGGACTCATGTAAACACATGACTAAATACCACGCTCATGATCCTCTTGCAGACGTTTCGCTAGCTTCACGTAACAAAATATGGTATTACGCGACGCGAATGGATGACGAAGGTAAATGACATGTCTAAACATGACAATCCTAACGCGCGTGTGACGTAAAACATGACTGCATGCTACGCTCATAGTGCGCTCTCGGCCTTTTCGCTAGCTTCATATATACCAAATTTGTTGTTACGTGACGTGAACAGACGAAGAACTCAAATGCCAGGCGCAAACATAATAACCATGACAAGGAAGTATGTACGGCCTAATTTACGACCACCGCGGAACGTTGAGCTGATTTTAAAGTCACATATCAGCTTTCTTCATTCGTGCTTCGTGTATCGCCGATTCTAACTGTACGTGGTATCTGGCAATTTTTTTTATTTTAAGATTCTGTAGCCAGAGCAGAGAGAGCGCGAGCGTTATAATTGTTTCGGGAAATTGCAGACGAGACATCGAGCTTCGTTATAGAGAAGCTTTGGCATTTGCTTTTGAATACTCTAGTAAAAGAACGCTTTGCTTTACATTTTCAATCATTATCTCGGAATGCAAAAAATACAAGTACCGCCTCTGTTCACGGTCTCCAAGCCAGCGTTCACCTATGAGACAGCAAAGTGCCAGTTGGTGAGCAACAGGCGAAAAATGAAAGATAAAATTGTAGCATTACTTCAAAAACTCTCCACTGTGACCACTCAACAATCACCATGCTCTTGCAATCCTATCGACGAAGCAGGGCATAGAGTTCGTCTCTGTTACACGATATTGAATTAAGCCTTAAATAGGTGCATGTTTAGGTTTTTTTGAAGCAAAATTTTTTAGGACAGCTTCGCTGCCTGCAGGTTAATTTCTATGCGATTCCAGTTTTTACATATAGATATTAATCACTTTCATTTCGACGAAGGTTTTAATCTATCAACCAAAAGAATATGTATATCAACGTGATTTCGTTCAGGTTATTTTTAAACACTCGCTAAGTGTTCACGTTTTCATTAAATTTTAATATTGAGCTGGTTGGATTTGTTACGGCAATCAAGCTGGTCCAATAAAGTGACCATCGGTCTGTGCCCTGCAAGTTTTCAGCCAGACCCCGCAGTCTGAGGTGTACCTACGCTTTGGTGCAATACTCACTGTTTTCCATTCTCATACCTTGGCCTGTAGCGAATATCTGAAAATAAACTACGCTACGGTGGTATAGTGGCTGAGCTGCTCGATTGTTGACACGTAGGCAGTGGAGGCAAACCTCGGCTGCTGCAGCCGCATTTTTTATGATGGCGCAAAGGCTTCTGCGCTTAGATTTAGGAGCATGACGAAGACGCAGGCAGTTGAAATTCTGAGAACCCTCCACTACGGTGCCTTTCCTAACCTTATCATGGTTCGTGAAAGCTGAAACTCAACAAATATTATGTTAGAAAGTGCTTGTGAAGTGTATGAAAATATCAACGTCGCTGCGTGAAACAACTGAACTGGATACTTCATGGTGAGCCTACGCCGCCAAGCCAGTTGGAGCTTCGGTGCAACTGCTTGTGGACTAAAATACGGTGCCCATACGTGCTGGTCATCGGTATCTATAGCCATTAAAGCTATGTGGCAGGCAAAGCTTTTACTCAGTCACACGCGTAACTCTACAAAACGTTGTTGTAAAAGAATGCTGCCGTCCCACGAAGAGAAAAGGTTTTCGAGCTGCCCGTGCTCTTAAGGCAAAGCAAGGAGTGACAACATGACACGCACACTATTATACGTACTGTATCTTCGTATCTGTCGAAATTGCGTGCATGTCGCTGCGCCTAATTCATCGAAATTCGCAGTTTATGATCGAACGACGCATCCCCCCCTTTCCTCTCCTCAACACCAGTCTCATGCATGCTCTTTCGCAAGAAGACAGCCAGGCGGGACGTTTCCTTCCCGCTTAAGAAGCAATCTGTGACAAGCCTCTTACGCCAGCTGATGTAGCATGCACACTTTGTGTGACAGAGATGGTCGGCTCGCATTATCTCTGGGTCAGTGCGTTAGGCGTGTTCGTTGCTAAACCTCACGTGATTTTGTTGCTTGCTTATTGAACGTGTGATACGCGGGGCGATGTTATTGATTTGAAATTTTTACAGCAGATGGCGGCGACAACCGAACCCACCAATAAGGAGGAACATGGGGTGTTTCACCTTATTGATCAAAGATGAATTATAAGGATTGATCTTTTCAATAACATTGTCATACGAATACACTCTAAAAAGGAGCGAGTAAAAAGGGCGTCATTTGTCCCACACTAATAATCGTCATCTATATTGCGTTTCATCCTTGCGCTATCGCTCCGCGCCTGGTACATTCCGATCACGATCGACATGCCCATTATCAGGGTTACATTGCATTCTCGATAGGAAAGTGGCCAGCGCCGAGTTTTCAAGAAAGGAAGCGCACGCAAGCCGGATGACGATTATTGTTGTGGGACAAAAAGACACCCTTTTTACTCAATATTTTTTAGAGTGTAGCAGTGAGCATTATCAAGCTACGTAGCCGTTGAATCAATCAGTAAAATTTGTTTAAAACTGGCTATGGCAATGGTCGGCGTTTGATAAAGAATGGGTGACCATGGGATGATTTTAATGCGTGAATTGTCGTGAAGGGCTGCTTACACATTAGACCATGAAGCTATTATTTGCACAGTGTGTTAGCCAAAGTGGCCTTATCAGAGTTCCTTTGAGAGACCCCAAACCACACATACTTGACACATATACTTTAAGCGACTATTTAATAAACAAGGGAAAACCCTAAGGCACTATGAACAATTACCGTAGCTGGGAAAAATTCCACCTATCGCCAAAAGAACACCCGCCTTCCTATTTAAAAGTAAAAATCATTCTATCTGTTCAAACGGGTCTGAAAGCTTTCTTCGGGCGACATATTGCAAATATTTTATTCCCGTGCAGCGTATTACAGCAGACGAAAATACTGTGTCCCATAATATACTAGAAATGTGCGTATACTTTTTCTTCTTCTCTACCTCATCTTGACCATAGAGTGCCTCGAATAGCCTTACTGTAGTAGTATGGTAGATAAAATAATGTCTACTAAAGTACAGTGTTCACAAATATGAAAGATGAAAACATTTTTTCTTTCTGCATTGTTCGCTTTGTCCAGCTGCGAGCGGTGACGTCAGCTTCATGACCCTTCGTAAACATCACCGGTCGTTCCAGTCCTTATACCACATAATGATGCCCTTTAGGAATTAAACGACTACCGATGGCGTGCCGTAACGAGTGCCTTCTCTGTTACATCGTTAAAGCAGCACGCATCGCCAAATCTATTGTGTTCTTTCTCGTCTCTCAAGGGGATAGATGCTCGAGCGAGAGTAAGCTAAAAGAAAGATGACTGTACCTTTGCTCAAAAATGCTCTCGACGCTCTGTAGGTGCCATTGATTCCAAGTCAAGAGATTCACAGGAATATATTCTCATTGTTTACGCACAGTGTATGCGCGGTCAACTCCCCTATCTCAACACTAACGATGTGATCGGGTACTCATGCCATACGACGCGTCTGTATATACAAACGAGGAGAAAAAAAAAACCTACTAAGCACTCACCCCTGCTGGATTCGGTTCAATAATTATCCAGTTATAAAAAGGAAAATTTTATCAACGTAACGTGAAACATCCACTTAAGTTGCGTTAGAAATAAATGTATTTTGTTTCTCAAACTTTCATATAAATCTCGACAGCTAAAATAAGTGTAAAATTCGAGAGGCGCCCCTATATGAAAACTTTTTGCGCCGTTACTTCGCCGTTCTTCCCAGGAATGCACCACCGGCGAAAAATAAACCCAATCTATTGTGCTGTTTTTCTGCCTACATTGCATTCTCGGCACTTAACAAGTGTCTGCCGTAAATTCGTAAATTCAAAGTATCAGAAATCTTTAAATTGATGCAACAGGGCATATTGCACTGAAATAAAGAGCGATAATAGTACAATATATATATATATATATATATATATATATATATATATATATATATATATATATATATATATATATATATATATATATATATATATATATATATATATATATATATATATATATATATATATATATTACGCAGTTTCAGATTTTTTCAATCTTATGAACACAGCGCAATGCACGTAATCCATTTGAAGCATTATTATTGGGTTTCTTTTTGATGACTCATGGTTTACATTTTTTGTTTATGCTTGATAGGTTCTATATGATAATTTAAGGGGGCTTGGATTCAGTATAGCATTCCTATATAATGCAGGCATATTTCAAATTCTGTTCGGACTGCATCTGGCAATCAACGATCTAACCCTAATTTAAGGATAACAGCAGTTTAAATCTTATAGGGCAGAGTTATTAGTTCCTACATTGCATACAAACTGGCTTTACATTACCATTTGCTAAAGATAGGGGATCAGGCATCTATGATACTTTGTCCCAACACAAAAATAAAGCTTATGCTAGTGAGGCGCTATTTGTTTACACTAATAAAGGTTATGGCAAATACCAAACGAAGTATCTCTAGTTCACTTCGAAGCTATCGTGTGCAAAGCGTTATACCTAGCTATAGGTTCTTTCATATATGCACGCCAGTACGAAGCTACTCCAAAACGCTCTGTATCATCTGTAAATGAACCTGAGCGGGTGTGGGTTCCCTGATACTCGCGTTTATCTTCAGAGGCGAGACTCGAGGCACACAAGTTGTTTCCTGCACAAATGCATGTTTATTTCATTGATGTCGCTGTGAGAGAGACTACTCGGAATGGCCTGACGGTGGCTCCACAGGACTCCGAATTTTAAAGACTGAACCACATAATCTGTATGCCTTCAGCTATAGTATTCGACTACACCATGGTCTGCTGTTCACTCGGTAAAAAGCTTTCTTTCTTTTTCTTTTTTTTCTTTCCTTCTTCTATATTTTGTTCTATCTTTCTATCACTCTACCTGCCTATCTTAATGTCTGCATTTCTGTCTGCCTCTACGATAGTGAAACATACGGTGTTAAAGTTTTCAGAGTGCAGTTCATCAATCAAAACCAACTCATTTTCTGTCTTTAAAGCCCCTTTCAATTGCTCGGTTTTAATTGCATGACAACGCCATAATTGAAATGTGTGGCATATAATATTTATTTGATTCGTGACGTGGTGAGTGGCGATATACGTACATTCTTTTGATTAGAGAAAATCGACTCGTTCACGAGAGCTGGTGACACACTAAGTTTATGTACGCCATTGGTATCGATATATATTCACTTCAAAGGCTTAGTGATGTTTCTTTCATATAAATGATTCAGACTCACTAAATCACACATGGGTGAATTTCTTTCCTTTTAGAATTCCCGTTGGCTGGCGTTACATGTCGTTCTATTGAAGTTGTCGCCCGCTTGACGTGACCACATTAAGTCTTGTTTAAGAACACTTCCTGTTTCCGAAGGAGCATCTAATACTATTCGCAATTGTGATCGATCTGTTCATTCTTTTCGTAGTCTGCGGCACAACGGAAACTCCTCACTAGTAGCTTAGCATAAAATAGACTGCCTCTTTTTTCCTTCCGCTGAAAGGCCCACCACTCGGACTTATACGTCATTACTAAAAAAAAAACAACATTGTGAACCGACTCTTAATTACTTTTCAGGCTAACGTATTTATCATTCTTATCATTTTACTGTATATATACGTTACGCTTTCACCTAGTAAAGTGCAGCAGTCCTCTAGCCGCTGAAATTCCTATTATGCCTTTTGGGGATAGAGTCCTGTGGTTAGCTTCAAGTATACAGTATCACACGTAACAAAAAAATTACACATATACTAACAGCTCTTGGCAGTGTCATTGTTATCGCTCAATATGTACGAGTAGCAGTCTTCATGCGCTTCTGAGTTTTCGTGTAACCGTGCTTAATATATTCGAACAGACTTTTTGAAGGTAGAACAAGTGTGATTACTGTGCAGATTTGGCAGCATCGTCCGACAAATGGCTACATAAGTTATACGGACCCAAAGCAAATATAGTTTTGTGGCGGGTTATTCACGTATATTCGCCTATATACCTGTGCATTTTACCAAAACCCAACTTTTGTGCAAAACTCGGGTTCTGTAAGCTTACCGCACTCTCGTCAGCATCGGACGCTAGGAATTGATCTCCACTGTGCATACAGAGCACGGAACAAGAAAACCAGTGCATTATAAGAGCGAATCGAATTCACTTCCCCAGCCAGTAGCCCACAGTTACGAAAAGTGCGTTGCAAGGTTTAGCTCTTCATCTTCTGTGTCATACTTCTTCGACGTAGAACAAAACAGGTGTGTGGTCTGCCTGAATCTCATTTCCTACGCCATCACATTTCCAGAATAAGCAACGAAAAAGAAAAGCTGAAAAAGTTGGGGACATCATTGTCTGCAGGAAACATTTCTCACGCGAAGGTAACTCACTCGCATTTTAATTTGAGAACAGGAAATGAACCGTCCTCCTTTTTTTTTTCTTCTTTTGTACAGTCTCTATGGTATTTCAGTCTATAGGGAACTTATTTTCGGGCTTCTCCTTTGCGTTTTTATTTCCTCAAAGTTCTCAAGGCCATGTGGCTGCTTCCGGTGCGGTGCTTCATTACGTCGCATTCAGCTCTTCAGCAAAATGTACCCATGAACTTCTCCTCTATTTGAAAAATTGATATCAAGATCAGGGCTAACACAGGCCTAGTTCTATATTTCTTCATAAACGAATGCTACAGACGAGATGCCGAGCTCTGTTAGAGTAGAGAGAGAGAGATATAAAGATGAAAGGAAAGGCAAGGAGAGTAAAACTTTTTTTGTCCTTACGTGCTAAACTAATGCTTCTTTTGTTTTATTTGATCTTGCTAGCTGAGAATTCATAAAGCTCTTGGAAGAACTCCTCTGAGCATACTGGTCTCAGCAAACGTCAACACTTGAATTCTATGACACCTGCACAAGACGATACGGATGGAAACGACCAGTGAATCGCCGTAAAAATTTTGTTGGTGGATTGCGTGTTGAATGGTTGTGCCGTCCGCATCTCCGATGCCGGCGTAGCTCCCGCCGATCGGCCCACCGCCCGCCATCTCATGCTGCGGAGTAGCTCTCGCTGATCGGTGCCCCGTCTTCAACTTCTTCGACCGTGTCCACCATCTTTCCTATCTCTTCTCTCTACTTTCTTCATTCGCGTGTGGCGACTGCTCCGTCTTCTATTTTTATGTCTTTTTACTATTTTTTTCACGTTATTCTATTCTCTAAAAGGACCTTAGTCGTGTCTCTTACAAAGCAGACAGAAAATAGCTCTTTTTTCACTTCCTTCAAGAACCACTTACTACTACTACGCACTTAGATAAACGCAATACCCTCCAAAGAATGGCTAAATTATCCCGTTAAAAACAGTTAGCAATGTTTTGCCGAGAAGACTCATTCTGCGGTGGTTCGTGACGCATTATGGCTCGCTGAGCTTGGAGGTGAGCCTGTCGCAGCGTCTCGCTATAGTCCAGTTTCGAGATGTGTTCTTGCAGAGGCGCGTCATAACCGAGAGGGTATTTCTGCGCTAACATCGGCGTCTCCTCGTAAAAAAAAATGGATTGCTGTTTCGCGTGTGACTTCCTGATGGTACGTGTTTGGGGCGAATAAATTTTTCGTGACAACCTGATTTCGTTGCACTCTAGTATTGTATAACGCTGTTGCACCTTGATTTTTGTAACCTTTATATATATATATATATATATATATATATATATATATATATATATATATATATATATATATATATATATATATATATATATATATATATATTCGTCTCATTTTCTTCTTTATTGTTATTTTGTTTGGATATTGATATACTGTGCCCCCTTACTCAATGCCCATTAGTGGGCCTGTAAGGTATTTTGAATAAATAAATACCCCAGCCTGGATGTAGCCATCGCAGTCGTCGTGTGCAGTAGAGACGCGGGAAGAATTAAACTCTTTTCTGTTTGCGGTTTGTCAGTTGGACAAGTCCGCTTGTCTGTTGATGTTGAGGGGCGGTTGCGACGTTGCGTGTTTCCTTCTAAGCCAATGGTTTTTTTAAAGGTCCACCACATCAATCGTTTGCCATGGTCGGCAAACAAAAACGTCTGCATGCCATACCAGTTTGTGAGAGTCTATTTAAAAGCGATTATAGCATCGGTATTTGCTCAGTCAGGAACCACTCGAACTTCTACCCCCCTTGTCATTGAGTCTGTTCCCACAACGAGGTATTGGTCGCCAAGTTTTCTGCAAGGAAACTGGCTAATGTGATCAACTTCAATCGCATCAAACGGTTGAATTGGAGGCACGAATAGTTGTGAAGTCACAAGATGTAGGCTAATGATTAATATTCCTGCGCGAAAAACGGTTCTGGATGACAGGTACACTACAGAGCAATGCACGTTCCAAACCTTCTACGTTTTCTCTAATACGAGGCGAAGTCTTTGCCGACCGACGTGGCTAAGACAGTGGTACGTGAAAAGTATTGACAGTCGCACAGCGACAGGTATCGCTGGCTGGTGAGGTGCGCTTTCTGTGCGTCGGTGATGAAGGACGCCATCTTGGCTGACACACGCTGGCGAGAATATATTGAAGCCGATGTTCAGATCTATTGGTATAATCACAGACGAGCCGGACAATGTCGCAGAGGTTCCACATTATTTCGTTGTACATTTGGAAGGCTAAGCACTGCAACTACCAACGAAAGTTATTGTGCGTCTTGGTGACATGCCCACCACGACGAACGACCGAAAGCTGTAGTCCTAAAGCTTGAAAGAATCCGGCTGAATTCGGCATACATATCTTTTGATTGTTTGTTTGTTTCGAGCGAGCGTGCGCTGTTTAACGTTGTCGGTGACAACGGTAACACGCAGGCTGTGAACGTAAGGATAAAACTTCTCAATGACTTTCACTACCGCGAGGCACTGAAGTTCTAGAACGTGGCACTCACTTTCTGTGTTTGCGATGCTGCGAATAGTACGTCTCATTCTCTCCCTACTTTGTCAGTAGAAAAACGACGCAAAGGACAAGGCCAAAGGTGTCACTGTGCAAGATTTTGGGGCATCCTTTCGACAGTGAGCAGTGGTCGCAGCTTTTCTAGACGCAGCCTTAATAATCTGAAAAGTTGATATCTGGTTGAACCCCCATACCACTGCTGTTTTCTTTACTTTGAATTTCTTTTAGAGATGCAACAGAGGCTGTCAAACTAGAGACGAAAAAGCGGAAGAAGGGGGCGAATCTCCAGAACTTTTATTAATAGGAAGCGGAATGCTGGCGTAATAGGAAATACAATGCTGGCTAAAGCTTGTATCTTCAAGGATCGAAGATTTTGACGTACAAACAACGTTACCCGTTCACCCATTCACCTCTGTGTACCTGATGGGACACTTTGACAGTTTGATGTACCCGTCATGTAGGGCAGGACAAAATAAGCTCAATCGATGTTGGTGTTTTGAAAACGTCGGAGCGTAAACAATGATGTTTTCTTTTGAAGAAAAAGTTTTTGTTACGTTTAACTATGCATAAAATTTCATCTCAAGCTTTTAAGCTCAAAGTGCAGTACTAGACACTAAATGTCACAGCTCTGTGATTAGAAAAGCGTGTGTATTTTTTTCCAAGAGTAAGTAGTCCGCGCTTGCGAACTCTCAAGTTTTTTCCTGAAAAGGAGAATGTAGCGAGCAAAAATACATCATTAACAGTTTAGTCCGATTTGTCGCCTTGATCTAAATCCCGAGTCTATTCCTTAGTAATTTTGTGGGCATACACCTTACAAAGCCGTCTACACACAGGTACACAAACGACCAGCCAGGACACACGTAACCTTATTTAATTCAGCAGTTCAGAGTGAAGTCTTTCTTCCATCGTCATTGTTCAGAAGGCCGAAAACATTGGAAAATCGATCGCGGACCTATCACCTCTTTCCATCAAGACACACGGAGTGTACAGCACGCAAAAAAATACAAATGACAGAAGAAGTGCATATTTCAAGCGGGCACTTGGAAAGTACGTACAGAATTTTATAATGTAAAGCTTCCAAAATACGTCGAACGGCGAGGAACAGCAAGTATGGACAGACACAGCAATGGTACAATGACAGAGTAGGTTGCGAGCTGCTCTCGGCTGAATGTATCGCACTCAAGGGACCGCGTGGTGCGTGTATTGAGGTCAGAGAGAAGAATGGTGGATCCAGTAAACAGGGCGCACTGGCACTTCTTTTTTCTCTAATGTTGTTGTCGTTTGCAGCTATAGCACTTGACGATTTTTCAGAGTCGGCGCTTTCCTTGAAGAAAAAGTATTGTCCTCGAAGTAACTCCCAAGATGAAGGAGCCGTATTTCAAGGCTGTAGATCACACGTCGAGGACATGGAGCAGTGGCACGGGTATTGCGCTTGAGGCCCGCACGAAGGTCAGCGATTCTTCTCATTTTGCCGGATCAGTTCTGTGCAGTCGAGCGGAGTGTGTATTGGTAATTTTAGGTAAGCAATCATGATCAGCTTCTACGCCAGCATTGTGCATCTTCACGTCCACAGGTGCGTTCAAAATGACAGATAAATATAGCGGCAGGGCTTTAGCAGCGACCGAGATCAAAGACGCAAGCCTTTTGTGTGGCACATTCAAAGAAAAGAAAGAAAACACAGTCCTATATGTTTATATGTCTTACCTGTCACAGTGAGATAGTACGGGCAAATCCACGATTTAGATGAACACGTTTCGACAGAGATATGTCTCGCTGATGTGATAAATTGTGGCCGAAGAAACGCCTCAAATGTTACTTTTAGATTAACCTGACGTTTTGGGACTGGTTAGCTTCCTTTCGTAGAAATTACCAGTGCTGTGTACAGAAGCAGAGTCCTTTCGTCTTCTATCTGGCTCTTTTCCCGTAGCTCGTCTAATCACCGCCAAAAGTGTTTTTATTGCGTCAAAGCTCGAGGAGAGGAATTCTTGCAGGGTTTGTTTTGGTTTATATCTCAATATAACCGTGGAAATATATTATTTTCATGTTCCTCACATGGCTCTAAAGAAGAGTTGCGCAACGCCTGTATTCACCGCATGCCATTCCTGTGCAGGAGGTCGAGTACTTTCGTTGATGTGACTGGCTGGTCACCCAGACGATGACGTTTTGTGAACGACGCACTATTTCCTAAGAAGAGCGATTCTTTGACTGTAGCAGTGACCGAGTCACGTCAGGAGAGAGAGAGAGAAAAATTCATTTTGGAATAATTCAGAGCATCGCAAACATTTGGGCTCCTATTCCTGGGCTGCACTCACCCTCACCAACATCTCTGCCTATTCGACTAGCCAAAGCTCATGCTCAAATGCCGAGATGGACAGCAGTGCGTCCCAACGTCCCTTTGTGTTGTTAACGTTGTTGCGTTCTTCATTATGTAGTGTGAACTCCCGCTTGATGTGCAACAGAGTTGGTGTTTTCCCGCACCACATATGGTGTGGGACAGAGCGAGATATATATGTCCCGCACCACAGAGAAGATATGTATGTCCCGCACCACATGCGGTGTGGGACATATATATCTCCTACGCCGGCTACTCAACAAAGGGCTGTTGGACGATGCGTCCACGACAGACCTCCTAGGTTCCTCAGCGCCGTTGTCAAGCGGGCTTGACGTATCGGTGGAATCATCCTTAGTACCCCGGACAAGGGGTTCCTCTTACGCTCTTCGATGAATTGACGCTATTATTAAATGTTCTTCACTCTCTCTCCCTATCTGCAAGCTGCGTAGGTAGATACATGTAGCCTACATTCGTTGGTGTGTTGTTCGCCTTGGAGTCTACGTAATACCGCAATTTTCATTGCTGCCAAGTCCACCTAAAAAGTCACGCGTACCCTTGAAGTAGAGGCTGATGATGGAAGGAAGCGATGTCCTAAGATCCGTGATGTCTACGTTGACGGGACCGACTAGTATAAAGGACGTACAGGTAGACGGTCGTACGGACGGATAGGCGAACGGATGCACGCATGAATGGGTGAACGGATCGGACTAGTGCACCGATGCATAGATGCACGGGTGGAAGGACAGATGAATGTACGGTCTACTTTTGCAAACCAACGCTTGGTTTAAGTGAGAGCTTCTCTCTCTCTCTGCATGAAGTATAGACATGAGGTTCGTGTATGTGACTTGATGTGGTTTAAGTCGAACCTCTGCTTCGTTGGTAATCAACTTGCTCTTTCTTGCAGTTAGGAAATTGGTATTTTTCTTCGTGGACACCTCTCAAATACTTATCTTCTCAAATCGCATCAAATTACGCGGTCCTATAGAAAGGCCGCTTCATCGAGACAGTAATGCAAAGCTTCTTCCTGCACTAGCTGCTGTGAAAGACAACGCGTTAATTCAGTTATAAGCGAAGAAGTGCGAAGTGGGTATCAAGCAGCTATATCAATTGGCCCTCGGCATGCGCGAACAGTGTGTTTTTGTGTGCACCACCGCAAAAAAAAAAAGAAAAATAGCATGCTGAGCCAGGAAAAGTACAACACTGACGCAGCCGGCACATTTATTTGACTGTAAAACTAAGCACGCAACTTGTGCTTAGAACAAACGCAGAGCCCACCGATGTTTACCACAAACAATGACTCAGTCGACGATGGCAAGTTCTTTTCCGTCCACTTCAATTTTTCATGCGACTATAAACAAGGCTGGAAGATAAGTGAACGGGCCCCTTCAACCAATTTGTTTCTGCCTCACCGACAAGGACACATGTCGAGGCCTAAGCAGAAAAGTGTAACGAATGCGTTGTTTACCTCAGCAGAGCCGTCGGATGCCGCAGTGGCTGCAACGTATTTCATTGGCGATGACGGTTTCATCAAGGTGTCTTTTTGTGTTGCATTTTTCTATTTTTCTCGAAAGGCAGGAAACTTGGGTATGGGAGTTGTGTCTTGGCATTCGCACCTAATAGACCTTCTTTTCTGCTTTTCAGTTCAACAGATCGCATAAATGAAAGGATGCTGCGTAAAAGAAACAAAAGCGCTGACAGAACAAGCAACATGTGCATCCTGTTGCGAGGCAGCTTTGGTTATAACACACTACCGAGGTTTCCTCATAAAAGCATTTTCTCGCGGCCCAACGTTGTGTATTTTTGTTTTATCGACCTGTGTGCCTTTTGATAGCAACACTGCTTTTTAACTATTCTAGTGGGGAAAGAACACATTATACCTGCAATGCACACCGCCACTTAATAATGGCTGTTTACTTTCTTTATGATAACACGGTTATGATGCAGCGATTCACATAGGTGTTCTTGTTTTTTTGTAAGGTCTTTGCTTGTATTAGTTTGTGTTTTTATATTTTTAAGAAAGATACCACGCTTACAACCTTTGAGTGGTTTGAGCGAGTTGGTAGATTGTCATCGTAAATAAGCGCATACACGCTAATACAAAAAATAACAGCATATGCACGGGGTGCATGATGATGAGTGGGGCGAAGCGTCCGTCCGTCCGTTCGTTCTGGCTTCCGTCCGTGCGTACGTCTGTACGACCGTCCGTGCGTTCGTCTGTCCGTCCATCTGTCCATTCGTGCATCCATCTGTGCGTCCGTCCCTGCATTCGTCCGTACGCCCGTCCATGCGTCCGTCCATTCATGCGTCCATTCGTCTGTCCATCCATTCATGCGTCCGTCCGTGCATCTGTCTGTCTGTCCATCCGTCCATCTAGTGAACACTCCAAGTACCACCATCTCGCATCTTTTCATCATATATTCCGCATATAGAAGCACCGCCATCCAGCGGACATTCCAAGGACTAAACTAGAGGTGGCACTCGCGCACTTTCTTACGGCTTGCGCTTCGGGTCTATTTCCCACCTTTCACCGCCTCTAGTTCATGACTTTATACTAGTTCGCTATATTCATGGCACTGCGGCCCAACCATTGCTAAACCTTGCTGAAATCAAGCAGGTTACGACAAGTGAGTTTAACGTGGCAACGCTTGATCAAAGTACGTCCTTCTGATACTAGTTTTTTTGTAAGCATCAAATTCAAGACAAATTTTATTGGAGATTAAGTCACCAATTCTCGTCTCTGCAAGTCATTTATTCAGAAACAGCTATCTTTCTATTTAAGATTACGTGCGCGGCTTTCCTGCTCAATTAAACAGGCTGCGCACGTGCCACTCCTGTAGTCCGGCCGTGCAGGTGGCTACTTACTACTACTACTACTACTACTACTACTACTACTACTACTACTTACTACTACCACTACTGCTGCTACTACTACTACATAATCGCGGGCGCACAGACCATGGCATAGGGAGCTTTGCCCCCAAGAACGAGACAGAAAAAGAACCGAAGACCCGAGGTGACGTTATTATTGCATAGTAGCAAATTGAAATGTTCTAGGAAGGAAGGCTAGCAGCTCTGTGCGATCACGCGTAGCTTCGCTAAGTATTCTTGTAAAGGCGCAGGGCCGTGGCACCCAGTGACTCGACCTTTACGTGGTCTATCGCTATCGCTTCATTGCGGAGTATGAGAGTGCAACACATCAAAAAGCACGACTGATCCCAGTAGCGTAGCCATGGGGTAACACAACGTGTCCGTGCGCCCTCCCCCCCTCCTCGATTTTTTTCGCAGTGACATACAAAGCACAAAATGACATTCGACCACAGCGTCCTGCCCGGACCCTACTTCATATCAAGGTGGTGCTTTCTCCCCTCTTTGAAAAACAATTTCTGCCGATGACTCTGACTGATCCTATACCGTCATAAGAATCAGTATAGCACAATATAGGAGCGTGTGTTGACAGGGCTAGTTGAGCATTTACTGTGGGAACTATTATGAGAACTTCTACAATGTTAATTGGTATTTAGTAGCTATTGCACCACTTGACGTGGATGCACCTACGTTGGCGCCTACAGACATCAGATCCAGGAGCTCTACAAGACACCTGGCACCACATGTCCGAGAAGTATTCGGTAGTGCAGAGTCCAACTCTCTTGAAATTGTGGAACCAGGAGCAAGCGGCGAGTGTGAAACAATGATTTAGCTTAATAATATGTGTGTTTGTGCCGTTAACAATGACAAACAGAGCTTACAATTTTTCTCCGCTGGTCGGACTCGCCATTAGACTTCTAAGAAGTCATCACACTGCATCTCTCATAGAGAAAGAGTTTCAAAAGAAAACGAGATGCGACAACTTTGCGCGTTTAGCAGAGACGTTGCAATCTACACTACTGTTGGCTCGCATATTGTCACGGACGTCAAGGACTGAAAAACAAGGCTCAGTCTTACTGGTTGCTGTAGCTTTCGCACGAAGCAGGAAAGCAATCCTGCTGGATACGGTTGATGCGGTTGCGCTAAGTAAGTGAATTTCTCACGTTCTCCACAGCCTGACGCAAGAAAAAGTGTAATAATGTGCCTCTGCTGTTATTCTTTTGCGTAAATCTGATGGAGCACCGCGCTAACAATGTCTACGAAGCTCAGCAGAATCTCTCACCACGGTGTACGTCGTGTAACACTCAGTTACCAGCAAGAGATCATAAATATCACGCACACAGTGACATCCTGATGTTATTGCAATAGGAAATATATGGATAGACTCGCCTGATTTTTGTCGTCACCGTGATGTCACGGATATGCACAAGTTTGTATATATGTAAAAATGCACGAAGCAAAAAAAATCAAAAGAGAAAATTTCAAGGCACCCACCAAAAATTCAAACCAGCGATCCCATGCTCCTCAGCGCACAGGGTTAACCATCTAGGCCATGCCTCCAGTGCTATCCGTTTCATTAAGGGCGAGCTATATATATATACATACACCATTTACTACTGACTTACTCTGAATAGACTTGAAAAGAAACAATATTGAACAACGCTCGTATGTTTCGCTTGGAGTTGAAGGAAAGTGTAAAATTAAGGGTTCTGTTTCTTTGTTAGACTCAACAATAATGGGAACTAGCAGACTATATAGCCGGGAAAAGTGTAAGGGATGTTTATAGGAAATTCTATTGTGAATGAGAGGAAACACCATGGATGCAAAAATACCTTGTTACCGGCAGGTTCCGAACCTGCGACCTTCAAATAACGCGTTCGACGCTCTTCCTCTGAGATACGGTGGCGGTTATCTCCTCCTCCATTTTGTAGGTTTATATGTGCATTTAATTGTAGGGGCGTTAGTCAGATCCCCCTGTTGCCATGGAGGCGAGTGTATAACACACTTCTTGCCAGTTTGATGATGACGTGGGTGGGGTGTAATCGCCACCGTATACTATAGCTCATCGGTAGAGCACCGAACACGTTATTAGCAGAGTTATGCACAATGATGCGTATACTTAATTTGCACATGTCAAGTTTGCCACTAAGGAAACGCACTGCATTTATATATTTATACTTAGCGACTATTTGAGTCACTTGCTACTCTTAGAGAACTAACCAGGCTCACTGTGAGACCATGATGACCGGCTAAATCTAATTTCTCTCTCCTGTTTGTCTCCCTAATCTTCGCGTTCTTAAACAGCCAGTCAGATCCATTGCCTCTCGGTGAGTTCACCACCATCACTAATATTAAGTCGAAGAGGTTAGTATACAAATATGCGTCAGGTACTATTGGCGAACGCACTGGGATCGAAGAATCATGTGCCTCTAGATAACTCTTAAAATGGCGGCAAGAAATTGTTCCTGAACACAGTGCGAAATTTCATCAATGGTCGCTCGTCTCATGTGCCGCAAATAGTCTTCTAGTAATAGTAACTTATGGAATTAATAATACTTTCAAAGATGCCTACAATAAAGCAAATCAACATCTTCTTTGATCTTTAACACCTATTTAGGAGCTCAACAAAGCCCACAAGGCAATTAATTGTACTCGAGCTACTTGATTCACAGTACATTTAATTCAAGACTATGCTGCGAACCATCACAATATTGCGGCAAACCAGTTGGCAAATCGCGCCCCTAATACCAGTCTTCTATCCATTCCCTTTTCACCTCAACCGCTCAATTCACTCCAAGCCCGTAAACATTTTCTCCTGTCAAGATACATACGCTGTTTTCCCGCCGTGTGTCTCCTCACTCCCGCTTCACCTTGCTTGCTCGGAAGTAGCCGTGATTAGTATAGCTTTGGGCCCGGGAGGCCCTTGCACTGGACGGTCTTCTCATTGCGGAAATAGTCGCATTTACCTCTTGGTACTGGGTGTCCGTAATGCTGTATTCCGGGGATGCAGGCACAAGCGTAGCATCTTATAGGAACATGCAAAGTATTACAACCTGAGTGTCCCCATCATCTTTTGCAAGTCGGCCTTCACTACAGTGAAATGGCCAGTTATGACCACCGGAAACATGAAAACAGGTTCCACGAGGTAGTTCTTTACATCATAAGCATCGTGGGCATAACGTTGCTCATCTAATAAACGTATGCACACAAAATATTGGTTCCCTATTCAGGGTTAGTCTATGTCTGACTAATAAAGGAGTCCTACCCTTACCTTCTCGCATACCTGTAGAACCTACAAAAGAAAGAAGCCAAAGATTGTGTCCATAATGAGTCAACCTAGCGTTGCGAAGTAGGGTTGGTTTTTTGGAGCTACACTTTTGCGAAAGCATTGCTGTGATATGACAGTGTAGTTGTGAGGTCACCACAAGAACCACGGTTTCATATATTACCATACCATATTCTCTTCCCTGATCTGGCATGGTAAACACCTCCTTCCACCCTTATTCGACTGGTTCCCACCGGTCTTTCGATAGCCCAGAGAGGAACCATTTATTGGTGGTATGGATGCTCAACTCGCGAAGGTGGCCTTCCCACGGTTTGGTTGCAAAAAGTCCATCATATTTATCCACAAGCGCTTCATCTATCACCTTATCTTCTCGCCACTGTTGTGCTCACTCGCTGGATTTCGTGTCGACTGGTTTATGCCCGCATGATCTCCGACGACAGCGCAGCTCTGGCCTTATGGCTCACCCTACACCATCTCCTGACGCCGACAAGAGCTCTCGCTGGGTGGTGCCCTGTCCTCGGACCTGCGACCATGTCCATCTTTCTTACCTTCTCCTTACTTCTAGATGTCGCTGTCCTGGCGCCTCACTCTCTCCTTCCCCCTCTCTCTATCTCTATACCTTTTAGTCCTATCTTTTAATCCCTCCTTACCTCCATCTCTCGTGAGCTAATGTTGAGGTGTCCTCCCCCTGAGAGACAGTTGTGGCGCTCACTTTCATCTTCTTTTCATCTAAGAATCACATCACACACCACTGTTGAAGCCCACGGAGGCGCTGCCTATCTCGCCTTGGTTCCCTCGTTTGCACCTAATAACGCGCGTGGAGCACCATGGGATGTTTTCGTGTAACTTTTCGTGTAACGCTGTAACTTGTATCGCAGTTGACTCACAGAAGGACCCAAGTTTTAGTGCCGAGGCAAAACATGCCTGTGCGTTACGCGGTACATGTTCGACGGGAGCTGACCCTCAAGGAGGTAGAGCGAAAAAGGGTGTACGTTTTATTCCCTGGCAGTGGGGAGGGGTAGAAACAATTGGTTCTTATAAAATGGCAAATCATTAAAAAATTATGGCACATTCAATTAATGGAGTTTAACATTTTAACGCACCCACCAAGCGAAGAATTTAACGAAGTTCCACACAAATTTTATGAAGAGGTTGCATACTTGCGATACGTAGGTGCTTCAAAATCTGATTGAAACTTTTATTTACAAATAACCTACAACATTCGTTTGCGTGAAAGTCGGCCCAAAAAGCAGGCCCTTGGGGTCACTCATTAATAAACAAGAGCAGTCTTCGGTTCGTTTTAAGAGTAGTTTTTCAAGACTTCATTGTGTGGAGTTGGCTCTAATTAACGCATTCGTTTAATTAGTGTCACGTTGTTGATTTTGCTGTTCTGTTGAAATATTTCGCACACATAGACATTTTTGCGGTTTCCTCACACGCCATTGTGTTTTAACGACGTGGCCCGCTGGTCTGTCCCCTACCGCATTGCCTTGCTGCCGTGTATGCACGTTAAAGAATCCGAGGGGGTCAACATTTCCGGAGCCCTTCGCTCTCATAATCATATCGTCGTTCTGGAACGTTACGTGCAAGATATTGTTATATCGCCGCTGTTTATAGACGCCTAACACACAGCTGTTGCATCTCTCTGGCCACGCGATTTCGCCCTTCTATTAAAAGCAAAAGCGAGCTCTTCAAGAAATTGATGGTGACAGCCTGTCCGCGTTCAGGTCGCTACATTGTTCCACGTGCATAACGGAATATGATAGATCAAAAACTTACGGTGCAGACAGCTGATGTTGCTGAGGTTACCTATCTTACATCAACAATGTCGTCACTGCAGTGGCGGTATGTTCTCTTTTATTTTTCATTTGTTCCCTCATTGTGCAACGCTAAGACGCGATCTTTTTTTCTGTTTCCCTCTTCAGAAACAAACGCTCGGAAATGAATTTTTCTCTTGACTCACTAGGTAAATGCGTGTGAGCATTTTGAGAGCGGAGGTTTGCGGATGGGGGTTCAATCAGGAGTTCTTTTTTTATGCTTTGAGTTTTATACTTCAAAACCTAGAGCTGTGCCCTAGTGGCGACACACGTGTCGTGTCTTTCAACGTTGACCCTGCGTTAATCATGGAAGATGAGTTCTCGCGTACATTCACAAGGAAAAAAAAAGAAATTGGTCTCTGATACTATCGCTGTTTCTTTATGGCAGAGACGTGCTTTAAAGAGGTCGCTGTTCCTGGCAGAATGACAAATTACCTCGCAGAGGGTGTGGAGAGCTTTAGCAAGATATAAGAACCCAGCTTTGGCTTGATGACCAGTGAAACTGTACGTTGATGGCACTTTGATGGAACACGTCTAACTCAATTTGTCCTCTTCGGAGCTGAGGTGGTGAAAACTCAAGATTGAAAACGTCTTTGTGACAATGTTACGTGGTGTTGAAGAAAGAAAAAAGAAAGTGGCAACGAAATGATCCAGGTCGTTTTCTTGCTTTTTCCTTCTATGAGCGTTATTTTCGATGGAGGTGCAAATGCTGTAGGCCCGTGTGCTAGAATTTCGGTGCATATTAAAAAAACCCAGGCGGTAGATATTGCTGCCGCTCTCCACTTTCATAACCTTTCATAATCGTATAATGTTTATGATTTTGGGATGTTAAACCCCACATATCAATCAATCATTTCTTTGAGAGTTGGTGTTCTGCCGAAAACGTTTTGTTGCAGCATACTCCCGTACAAATATCTGGCAATTCTTTCACAATAGGATAGACAATATCATTGTAAGGTGCGCAAATAGTTGAAATGACTGCATTTAGGCATACTCGAATGATATGGGTGATAGTGAATAATCACACTGCAGCCCTTGCCTAGGGACGAGTAGCCACCCGCACTAATCATTCTGCTTCAAGGATCTTCACTTGTTCTATGATGCTAGAAGGAAGAATGCAAAGTTAAATATAATGAAGCCACACTTCGAAGTGATGTATGAAAATACGTAGAACTTCTGTAATGAGGTGGATGTCACCACGTGCTGCCCAAAAATGTAAAACTAAACACATTTTGACCACATTGGGGTTTTGACCACCTGAGGTGCTTTAACGTGCACCCTTATGTGAGCACACGGGCCTACAACATTTTCGCCTTCATCGGAAATGCAGCCGCCGCAGCCGAAATTTGATCCCGCAACCTGAGGGTGAGCAGCCTAGTATCTTAACTACTAAACACCACAGCGGGGCAGTTTTCGGAGTAATAAAGAAGACTGTTAGGAAGGTTTCGTAGAAAAACTGGATACTATCTTGGCTCAGACAAATATAGTGTTTCCTTTAATTGTCTTCTCTATTCTTATCGAAATCGCGAATCCTAGAAGCTCCAAAGCTGATTAGATTGAATACCTTACGGCCGTTCGATTCTACTGGTAAAATAAACTTTGTGAAGGAATAAGTCTCAACGACAAGATATAAAAATTACCAATTGCTTCGCAGCAGGACGAGTAAGAACAAAAGTTCAAAGAATAGGAGAGATTTTTTTGTTATTTTGCACGTCTTGCCAACCAATTGAACTTTTACTAAGGCGGACCTTTTACAAAGCCAGTAGCTTGAATATAGTGTTATGAGAAGTATTGATTGTTTTTAATGCTAATGTCTGCTTCAGTTGTGTGTGTTTGCTGAGTAAGATCTTTGTTTTATCTGGAAAACAGGTTCTAAAACTGAGGTACATTTAATCGATTTATATATTTCTATGCTAGCCTAGTAGATGGCTATGTATTTCTTTGTTGCGACTTTAATTTTTTTCACAGGACAATCGGCAGTGACTCAGTGCTGTTTATCGTTCAAGCATAAATGCGTAAATAAAAATCGATTCATATTCGAGCTATTTGTAAGCATCTAAAGTATCATGGACATCACAACTCTTGCAATAACCTTGTTCAAACGATTTCTGAACGCCAGCTCATTTTTTCATTGATCTATAATACTTTACCAATACTCTCTTCGTTGCTTCGCGAGGTCACTGAGCTAAAATGCTGTTCAAATAGGCACGCACACCCGGTAACCTTTCGCAGATTCTTTGGTTGAAGATATGCACATTGGAACACACATAAATATTAGAAAGAGACTACAGGAAGGCTCTAACACTGAGGGTTTATTTAGTGCCCTCTACACTTGTGCACAAGGGCATCGTATAGATTTGTCCATCAATGTGTCATTAGGCGAGTGCTGCATATTAGACGCGCACAATCACTCAGCTTCTCGGCTACCAGAGAAAAAGAAGAATGGTGGACATTGCCTCCTCTTTATCGGCAAATGAGGCCTACTCAGAAATTTCGAAACCGACGGCCATTTGATTCTGTCGTTGCATTGTCTGCGCCCCATCGCATGGTTCTCTGGTGCTGGTGTACATCTTGTTTTTTTTTTCATATTCCCTTTGACCTTGCGTATTGAATAATGAATTAGAGGTGTTTCTGTAATGCGAAGTGAAGTCGATATTCTTGCCATTAAAAGAAGGTATTAAGAATGCCTTCAGTGCCACTGCGTAGACTAAAAGGCATGTCCTCATCCTTGCTGTCAAAAACGCAAGATACTTCGCTTAATAGGACGTTGCATAAAGCAACATAGTTTATTAGACGACGTTTTTTTTAATTCATGTTTTAATGTTCTGTACATGTGTTCAGCAGTTAGGTGTGTCTTCCAGATAACAACGGTCCTGTCAACTAACGCAAAACAAGACAAAAAACATTCTGCATTTTGACTTGTACGAAACCTAACGTATCATAGATTCCTTTCAATACATATTTACCCAATAAGTATCTCTTATTTTTACTGAAATTCAGAAAACCTGAACCGCAATAACCACCTGAAAGTTTGATCTAGTCGTTTGGCTTTTCGGACGTTTAACGTTTTGAAGCTGCAGCGTGATATCAGAGGGACGATTTATTTTAGTAAAAGTTAGAGAAATTAAGGGGTTTGAACTTGTCGCACTGAATCTTAACCACAATCGTTTTCGGTGGGTACTTAACCAACTACCTGGTTCTCCAGAGTAGAGCGCAATAGCTGATCAGCTGTTGTGACAGGTGTTCGTATTGTGACGAACAAACTCTGTGTAATTCTATACAAAGTGAAAAGTACGAAGGGGTGGAGGGGCGTTGTTACATAACGTTTGCACACGATAAAATGCAATTTGTCGCAGATTTCTCCTCTGGCGAGCAGTGCATTCTGTTTTTGTCGCACCAGCTCTGCTTCTTTCATCTACCTTCTCGGTTCGGATCAGAAACTACATAAGCATCTCCAGGTCAGTCAGGAATGCACAGTAGCCATCAATTTCTTGTGAACCAGTTTCTTTTTCAACCCCATTTGTCACAACAGTAGACCTCCCGTTCACCCTAGGAAGGCATTGTAGGCCAACGCCCTCCTGCAAGCGGTAAGTTTCACACCGAGTTTTGCATAAGTGTAGGCAATATCAGTGAATACGCGTTCCTCGATAATGTAATTCAACAATCACACGCACAACTTTATCTATAGAAATACGCTTGTGGCAGCAGGCCAAGAATTATTCACCGCTGATACAAGAGCGTTAGCCGTAGTTTTCAAGTCTAGAGTGCCTTAGGGGGCCAGACGATCGTATGCTAGTATCTTTGCTCGGCATAACGCAAGCAAAACTATGTGTTCGCAACTTTTGAAGATGGTGGCGTCACCATGCGGCATCCGTCGTAACTGTCGCTTGGGGGATACCCACGCTCCAAGTCCATGCCATCGTTCAGTCGGCTTCACTTTGGCGGTTCGCTGGTGCTTTATGATTTGTCGCTGGCAATTTCTACTGCGGTTATTCTGAATGCGGTAGTGAACTACCCAAGTCGAACAGGTAATGCGAGTCGTAGTAGCAATGATTTACTCTTTATTGTTCGCTTGCTGAGCCAGAATAATCACGAATTATGTTGGATGCCGCTGTGAAGACGCCGTGCAGTCAAAGGCGAGGATTACTGCTCTGCATGAGCTCAGCCACTCCAGCTTTCCGGGCCCTGGCACGAGCAGCGTTCACAAAGCTGCATGTGCATTTCTTCACACCGCAGAAGACGATGTGCCCATCGTTCAAAACTTCACTTGCTTCAATGTACACCGCACACGTGTTTCTCAACACGCAGTATGGAATATAATACATGCTTCAATTACCTTCTCAGCAAAGCCTTGATAACATGGTGGCTGTAGCCGAAAATACCACGCAGTTTGAAGTGACGGGCACACAAGCGGCTGCACGATCCCCAAATGACAGCCATGTTGGGCTTGCACTAGCGGTCCTCTCTAGGCGGTGAAAGTTGCGATATGCATAGCTATGGCTGCTGCACACTATGCATGCGCTCACGCCAAAGAGGAAGCTTCTTCTACTTGCTGTTCCAGAGCCTCGATGATGATATAAGGGGCTGACATGACTAATTGGCGAAGGAAACATTATTATATGGTGTTTGACACCGCAAAACTGCGATATGATTATGAGAAACGCAGTAGTGGTGGGCTCCAGAAATTCCCATCATCTGTTGTTCTTTAACATGCACTTACATCGCACAGCCCACAGGCCTCTACCATTCGGCCTCCATCGAAATGCGAACGACCACGGACAATATGTAACCCACGAGCTTCGGATCAGCAGCCGAGTGCCGTATAGCCACTGTTCGAGCGAGGTGGACCTGACAACACAAACCATGCATAAAAGCTGATAAAGGAAGCAAACCAAAAGAAAATAACGACAAATACATTTAATTGGGAAGAAGACAAAAATAACATAAATAAAGGCTGAAAAACACAGAAAAAGCTGGTAAATAGAGGAAGAAAGGAAGAGACCAGGAAAGAAAGAGAAAACCAAAAGAGAAAGAGGCTGCCCGGCTCCGCAGTTCTTTCGGGCAGGGCGCCCCTATAGCGAAGCTCCCTTCATTTCATCATATTGTTACGAATAAGACACGACGCGGTATCGACGAGGCTGTGGAAGAGATTTACTTAAAACCAGCAGTAATGGCGTGACCGGTTCACCAGCGAACGAGCGGAGAGCACATTTCTTCCTCTTCGTCAGGCACACACGCGCATCGTCCCACAAAATATGCAACATGCATGTATCAGATATAAAGCCGTCGCCAACAAGCCTTACGAGCGAACAGTTCAGCGTTACGTGTAAAGCATTTTGTGAGAATAGAAATAGAGCTACTGCGCTGACGTTCATACCGTCACTTCCCGTAGGCCAGCCAGAGACTGCTGCTACATCTACAAGCGAAGCGAACTCTTATCTGCCAAGCTCGTAATTCATTTACGCTCGTAAATTATCTGATGCAGGGTTCAGTGGGATGATGAATAATGTTCAGTGATCTGTACGTTTACGTCACGTTAAGAAATTCACCAATTGCAATCCGGACACCGAAGCAATTCGATAGCTGACGTTCTTAACGCAGCAAGTCAGTCTGATGTCATATGACAGGGACTATTTCACAGACGTAACTGTACACTTCACGTTAACAAAGTGCAAGCTAGCACTCGTGCGAACATGGGAAAAGCGGGCGTTGGACGCATTTTTTGAATGCATCCGTAATGTATTGTACGTTACAACGCACATATATTCTTATATACCGCTGGCTTTCCTGAATATATGCGGAAAATTGCTGGCACGTCAGTTTTATATGTACCTCTTCACCTTTTGTGGTATGGTTTGCTGTTGTCATGTGAAAAGGTGAACGGAGTGATGTTTGCCATGGTTGTGCGCTGGTTACGGTTCTCGGTTGCTGACACGAAAGTGGTGTGTTAACTCCCTGTCACGGCGGTCGCGCTTCAATTTGGGCGAAATAGAAGCCCGTGTATTGCTCGATGTTGATTCATGTTGCATTACACCAGATCGTCCAAATTTCCGAAGCCCTTTATTGCAGCGTCCCTTATAATCACATAGTATTTTTGGGCCTCTAAAAGCCAGATATTTTACTCATATAATAATAAATACTATTATATTAACACAAAACTGTTATACGCCATTGTCCACCACCAATCCGCTGACGTATTTCCGTCACGGATATAACGTTGTGTAATATATACCAACCGACTGCAAACGAAAAAAATGAGATAAACTAGTTCCGCAGCGAGCGATTCAATCAGCAACCTCGTGCTTTTTAGCGCGGTATGCTAATCATTACGCCACCGAGTGGACCTTCTGAAACTTATGAATGGCAGGCCATTTGTGTACACTTCTACCACCGGCGGTCCTCAGAGCTCAGAAAATTCAGCGCGTTTTCGTCATCAGCCTCGAGATGGCATGACAGGCCATGCGCGCTCGAAAGATCGTCATGTCGCGCCACCCAGTGCGTCACTATGAGCGCGTGCCTCCACTCAGGCGTGCTCAATGAGGGTATAGATGTGCTCCAGCGTGGTGGCTCAATCGCGTGTGTGCTTATCTATAGGATTCGGGCGTTATGTACCTCTCGTGCTTTTACCGCAAATTTGCTTTGAAGCTACAGTAGGTCAAGAGAGCGCGAAGGTCACTTCGCTCGCTGTCGTGGCAGCGTTTGCAAAAGGAGCGCGCTTCTCGCACAAAAGTAAAAATTATGTCAGTTGTTCACGAGCTTCCCGTGTATACCTGTGCGCTTATTTTGTGCGTCTTTCTTCTGGTTCGAGCAGCGTGCTTGAAGTTTCGAGCTGTGACAGTTGTTCGTCCAGTGCTCGTCCTGGGTAAATGCTCCTTTCGTGCGTGCCTTTGTGCTTGAGGTGCGCGCTGCAAGTTTCGAAGCTGCGTGCCGTTCTTCGCGTAACATTGCAATTAATTGCTCTAACATTCATTCCTTCACCCTGGTGGTGAAACAATGCACAATGAATGTTCAACTTTCTCTGTGAGGACACGTTTCAATTTCTTGTATTACCGATTCCTAAAGAAAAGGAATCAGCCACGCTTTTAATAAAGTGAGTTGAACCGAAAGGTGCTGACTTATATTCATAAATTTTTTTCGTGTGCATTACCTCATTCACTTCATTATTAATTATCAACTGATGAGCACACCCTTTAGTGTCCACTTTTGGTTATCATTTCAATCTCTTAAATGCTCAACCCGTCCTACGCACTCACCTTAGCTTTACCATGCAATTCTTACGCACATAGTCATTTCAACAAGGCTAATTTGTTGCTAAGCAAAAAACAACGCCCACTCAATTGAAGTTCCAGGTGTTTTCATTTAAATATCATCCCCGCTGAACACAAGCTGCATTGCGGTTTCAGCCGCGAGCCAAAGTTTAACCTGGAAACGTAGCACATGTTTGCCGCAAGTGGATCACCCAGACTGCGGTTTATGTGGGTCTACGAGAGGCACGTCAATGCTATAGATCGACCAAGCCAAGGTGAAAGCCATTCTCTGGGGGGCCGTACGTAGCGTATTTAGAGCGCTGTCGTGTTTCACTGATACCTAAAATGGCAGTGAAGGTGCAAGTGTGTGGCCTCGAGCCAACCCACATGTAGCATGATGAAGTGATCACGCAAGGCCACTTATTTAAGGACGCTACTGTTCTGAGTGCCTTCTGCTCTCTCAATGTAGTCGTTCGTCCACGCCACCGTGGCGGGGTTCTCTGAGGATTAAAGCATGAACGCGCCTGCGGTAGTTTGACGGTCGCAGGGTTCTTAGACATCAAAAGGGCATTTGACACAGTCAGTCACACTCATGTTCTGCTGAGTATGTTGAAACTCGGAGTGTCCGGCAGGTCTTTGCGGTTGGTATCTAAATTTTTATCAGGCTGCAAAATATTCGTTCAGACGAGCGAAGGAAAAATTGCGGAACACGACGTCAGACAAGGAGTGCCACAAGGCAGCATACTCATCTCTTTTCTTTTCAACTGTGTTATGGCAGATTTAGCTGAAAAACTGCCTTCCAGGTTGAAATACTCCTTATATGCAGATGATGTGTGCATTGGTGCATCTGGCATGGACATACGGTTAATTCAGGTTGCATTGCAAGACGGCATAAATGTTACCAACAACTTTTCAAAAGAAAGAGGAATGATTCTATCGCACGCAAAGACAGCTGTATTGCCCTTCACCCGTAAGAAGTTAAAAAACTTTAATCTCAATTTAGAAGAAGAACCACTAATGATTGTGACACAGCATCGGATTTTTGGAGTAGTACTTGATAGGCAGCTATCATGGCCACCTCAAATAAAAAAATTCGAAAACAAGGTGAGTACGCTAGTGAATATACTCCGCAGAAATTCTGGGACATCATGGGGTGGATCTGTATCATCCATGCTCGCTGTTCACAATGCTTTAATACATTAAAAAGTTGCATATTGTGCGACAGTCTTACACAGCCTTTCCCGCACTTCAGAGGAGCGACTTCAAAGACTATTAGCTAGGGGACTGCGCGTCTGCATAGGTATTCCACGAGCGACTTCCAGCATCCTTGTCATAGCAGAGACTCTACAACCAACCTTTCCAGTCATAAGGACAATCGAAACATGTCGCCATTTTTTTCGCTTACAGACGCAACACAAGGGCCATCCATCGGCACTGCAGATTTTACGAAGGAATAAAAGCAATGCTCATAAAGATATACAGAATAATGTACATGTACTACCAAGAAATGAATTTTGAAGCTCTGAAATGGACTATCCTCCATGGCTGCTTGCAATGAATTCTCGGTGGATTGAATTATCAGAAAGACATGTTCATCCAAGCTGCTTAACAACTAGCGCTTTATCAGATACACATGCGCTATCCAGGGTACATACACATTTACACAGATGGCTCAAGTATTACAACGTCTTCAACATCGACATTTATCATACAACAGCTCAATAGTCAGGAATCATTTAAATTATGTCGCATGCCCCGCCGCGGTGGTCCAGTGGCTAAGGTACTCGGCTGCTGACCCGCAGGTCGCGGGTTCGGATCCCGGCTGCGGCGGCTGCGTATCTGATGGAGGCGGAAACGTTGTAGTGTCATGTGCTCACATTTGGGTACACGTTAAAGAACCCCAGGTGGTCCAAATTTCCGGAGCCCTCCACTACGGCGTCTCTCATAAACATTTGGTGGTTTTGGGACGTTAAACCCCAGATATCAATCAAATCAATCATAGGAAACGCTGAAAGAGCTCACCAAAGCAAACAAGGTGCAACATGAGATCAAATTCCAGTGGATACCTGGTCATTGCAACATTTCTGGAAACACAGCTGCCGATGAAGCAGCACGGCAAGCACATCGTAAAGACGTTACTGTTCCTTTACCAATTTCGAAAAATGAATTGCGTAGTATTATAAAGACTACAACTTTCAGTATAAGCAAAACTGCTTGGTTTGACCAAAGTACAAAGAGCTGCGATTTATATTACATCGATCCATTTATTGAATTCAAAATTACGCTGGAATTAGATAGAAGTATGGAAACTCTAATTCACCGATTGAGGCTAGGCACTGCATACACAAAACATTTTTTGCCCAGAATCGACAGAGCTGAAACTCCCGAATGCGAATGTGGATTTAGAGATGAAGACGTATGTCCACATCATGACACGCCGAGACGCCGTCTTAAATCCGATCTGTTGGTATTAGACCGCAGACCGTTTAGCATGAAGAAACTTCTGAGCCGTGGCCAACTGGAGTTTTACAGTCGCACGCTTTGAAAGCTCTAACACGTTTTTTACAAGACAGCGGAATTTCTGACAAGTACTGAGAAATAACGAACTTTCATTTGTATAACACATCTACTTATTATGTGCAGTATCATGTGACACCCATCATGTGAGTGTTGTGAAGTGAATGACGTGTCGACTATTATGTACACAGGAGTGAATACATCTTCATAAGGACCAGATGTGTGCTCTGCTGTTTTGTGCTGGGTGGACCAAATATTAACGAGGGACATTATCAGAGACTTCATTCGTTCACTTTCCAACATTTCCTTATTATGTTGTGATACGTGTGTATAAGTGTGTCTTTGCATATCTGTGCCCGAATGCTCTATTTTCCATGCACTGTTTTGTTTGTTTTACTTCAAAATACGTGTTCAAGTTTCACTCAACTGCTATGGAGTAGCCGGCGCCAAAACGGTGCGCCAACATCTCCTTATAGATGATATCAACAAAAAATTAAAGCTGCGCCGAAAATGTCGGGTCGAATTCAATGTCACAGCTGTCAATCAATGGATTGCTAACCAGCTCAAGTACTGTACTGTCAAAAAGCACTATGGAACGGAATACGGGTAAAATTGACAGATAGACTGTGTAGCTCACAACTGTGCTCAATACCTCTCTTGAACAATTACATTCTCTATTCGAAGTTCCCCAACAGCTGTCGCCATTGTGAGGTCGATTAAAAAATTTGAGCGATCAAAAAAGAGAAAAGGAAATGTCGCGTTTGGGGCCCGTATATAGACTAGGGACCATCACAATTAACCAAATATGCCAGCCTTGCAGTCGTCATGTTGCCACCTTCTTGACTAGTCGAGATTCCACTTTTCTGTGGGTCAACTGATGAGTTACTTAGGGTCGTTTTTTTATATTCTTTAAGATTGCGCCAGAAGTTTCAGAACGATGAAATGTAGGGCCTACTATATCCATCTCACTCTATCAGCTGAACAAGTGCATGTGCGTGCGCCCTCACGTTTCTGTAGTGCCGAACTCAACACAATACAAAAAATCGCACAAAATTTATCAGGTCCACATTCACAAATCAACCTTATTCCTATACAAATTGTCTGTTTTCTCATTTTTTTGTTGGTATTCGTCTTTATATCTTTCCATTACTCCCCTTTTCCCCTACCCGAAGTCTAGTGTAGCCTACCGAGTCATAGCCTACTTAACCTCGCTGTCTGCCCTCTCCCTTTCTCTCTATACCTGTTTTCCCTATCTCTCATTTTCGTAATCGTTCACGTACCCGCAATGCACGTTAGGCACATTAAAACACTAGGCATGGAAAACGGTAACAGGTTGGTTGGTGAATTATGCGTTCATATTTATTTATGAAGCGCATTAAGGGAAGAGAAACGATAATTAATGCGAGCTGTAGGGGTAAGGATAGTTTCTAAATACAGGTCTCAGGTTTCCTTATGCAAGCGCCGAAGATGACCTAAACACGAAAGCCATCTCTGTTTTTATTGCGGTAGCAATTACACGGATATTCTCGGTGGGTATTTGCCGCCACCGTCATGTTCCATACTCGTATTTGCATATGCAAATACATGTCGCTGTGTATACTTATGGGCACGTTGCTCGAACGGCAGCTGCAAACTTCACTCATATGGGTGCCGTCACGTGCGATGAGTCGAGTCACCAGAAGATAGCTCGTAAATTTCGTGTGCTCTCAACGCTTAGGTCGCGTTTAGAAGACTGACCGCATGAAAACAGTTTACATCCCTGAAGTGGCCATATTCCCTTAAAGCAACGTTTCATTGAGCTACGCCTGATCGAATACAAAAAGGAATAGCTGCCAGCGTTACACCGCACAACGTTCCAATTTTTCGCTTTGACGCTTATTCACAGTTGCGGTGAAAGGGGTATTCTTTTTCTGTATTCGAACACCTAATTTTCACTCATGAACGCAACGCTGGAATTGGTCCCACAGCTAAGGTCTCATATTCAGGCAGGAAGATGCTTTCCTGAACAGCCACATAAGAAGCATAGAAGATCAAGTAAACACAATAACTTATATTATTCCGCGTGTGGCAGGTTCAGCCTGGGGCGGCTTAACGTCGTCTTTAGTGACAGTGAAGAAGACGCTCCAGAAGCTAAATATTGCATTTTTGTAATATCGGGTATAGTTATTGTGAATAGTCCAGCAATTCATAACTACGAGCCTCGCAATACACTGAGAAGCTCCTCGAGCCACCTTGCGCTATTTGGTGATCGTCATGGCGAGTTTCCTGTGCTCAGAAAAGTAGAAAGCTGTCGGCACTATTTTCGTGTAGCTATACCGCCTAAAGAAGTATACTCACCTCCACGAAGTGAATCATGTCAAGTGGGTAAAGCACTGCGGATTGTTCTCGCTCTAAATTACCCGCGACATTGCCAGCTCGTGCGTGTGAATGAGTGGCAATGCGTTCTTTGCAATTGAGCCACCGCTACCTCAACTCCGGGTTAGGAGGTTCTCGGTGTTGTCATTCTGCCGCTGCTTCTCTAACTCTCGCCTCCGCGGTAGCTCACTGACTGCGTAGACGCTGAGCCGCCGCATACCACGCTTTGACCTCCGGAGTTGCAGCTTCTCGTTGGCGTTGCCGCTTAGCCTTTCGCGGGTTAGATTGCTTTCAGAATCGTTTTCATTTATTACAGAAAGAACCTGGTAGGTCTGGAACGCACATATTCTTCAGCATCATCAGTGTCATCGTGAGGGCCATGTTGAGTACTTGAGTACCAACTTAAACGATATAACGCTGATAGACATGCTGAAGAGAAGTATGTAGGACTTAAGTTAGCAACGAAAGATGGAGCTCATTCAGACTCTCTCACATGTATTTGACGCCTAGGGCTCGCTAAAGATTCGACTCACTAATTCTTAGCTCAGTCGGACTCGCTCGGGTTCAGACTAACCAAACTTTTACAGCGAAAGCTGTTATGCGATCACAACTAGGTTCTCGCGCAAGTTGTCCGCCGCCGCCGGTGGCCGTAACCACATCGCGCGAAATTAGAAAAAAAAACTAGTACCAAAGACACAGTGGGGTTTCAACCTGGATCGTGGGCCAATATTCTAGCACTGAGTCGCGCCGGTGTTTGGAACTTCTTGGCAAACTTGCCTTAGGCAGGCTTGATGTCGGGAAAGCAATCGCGTTAATACGACTCAGAAAGCGCTTTAAAAGAGCTAAAAAACAAACAGTCTTCCCACAATGTGAATAGCGTAACTAGTGAATGGTCCAATGCTCCAAACCATTACAAAAGCCGGTCTTTGTTCAGCTATTAACTGTGGCGCATACCCACTGCAGGCATAATTTTTCATCGTCATCAGCCACTGCATGAACAATTGCCACTGAACTCTTCGCAATAGTTTAGTGGATACCACACTTCTCAGAAGAATGACAAAAATAGCACTAGCGAATGCCGGCCTACTGCTGTAAAAGTTTATTATTTTTTACTATTGCCGTAGTGGGCATCAGGCAAGTGCGCTTTGCAGCAGTTACCCGATTAGTGTTTAGAAATAGCTCTGGAAGGCCACTCTTGTAGCTTTTGCTGTGACTGTGATGCGCCTTCCACGCAGGCCTAGCGTTTTTTTTTTTATTAAGCAAACTCATCCGCTTCAAACTTCCAAAAATACTATTGACCCGGACTCACTCGATCTCAGGCTCACGGCTCAATCTTAGCCTGAGTGAGTCTTAGTGAACTGACTCAAGAGTGAGTTTGTCGACCTATGGCTGACTAGGGCATCGAAGAGTTATATATTTTAAACCTAAGCGTGCAGTGCTGGGGGTTTATGTATGTCGTGTGCGCCGATTGTGACTTGTAGTTGCTAAAATCAAACAGTGTGTGGAACGACTTGTTTGTAAGCGAGACGTACCTCCTCTAGCAGAAACAAAACGTTTCTTACTTTGTTTGTAAGCGAGGCATATCTCATCCAGCAGAAAAAAAAACTTTTCTTAGTTGGGATATTTTGATTATCTCTATGCATAGGCGGACTTTTTGTTTCTGGGCAAATTCACCTGCAGCTGCCTTGATCTGTCCGATAACAGCTACCACAAAAAGATGTCCGCGTGCCCCTTGGCTTTGCGGTAGCTTTGTTCCTAAGAATAAACGGCTTCGTCCGCACTTTTTCGATGTCTCCACCTCTTCAACATTGCCTCCCGAGTAACTTTATCCACATTTAAGCCCTGTGAAGAACGCGCGGCACTCGACGTTGTCAGCCATCGGAAGTTAATTGCTCGTTTCTTCTACGCAGCGACATAGGCGTGCCGTGGTGGTCAGTGCTGTTTTTGGAACGTTACTTGCTGATCAGCCAGAAAACACGCTTTATTATTCACATTGTGGTCTTTCGTTTCACCGAAATCGTTGTTCCTTTCATTATTTTTTTTGGCGTCACTCATTGCCTGTATGTGGTAACATGGAGTGATCGCACTTGTTGCGTGACCACGAAGGCGCGCACAAAAACAAATTTAGAAGCGATTGTCGCTTGCGTGACACGCGGTCCAAAAGATATATTTCCCGACACGCCCTTCGCTGTTCCACTAGTTGCGTGCTGCTACCGGCCCTGCACGACCATGTACGGGAGTGTGCGTGCGTACGTCGGCAGTCTTTGTTTCCTTTGTAGTCGCCTCGCTCCATTAAAGGCAGGACTGCTCTTGACTTCCTAGTAACGGCCTTGCTAGCTTTTACTGAAAGAGCAGCTGTACGATGCAAACAACCAATAAGGGCACTTGCGTCGCAGGACACAATGTTATGGTTAGCAGAAACAAGAGTCTTTGACCAATAAAATAAATTGTTATATTCATCGGATTCTTCTTACTTATTTCGACATGGTGTTTTGAGGCCATACAGCGTCCTAGTTCTCGGCACACCGATGTATGCAGTAACATTATTCAGGGTTTTAAAGAAGCCAAATGATTAATTAAATAATTGTTGAGATTTAAAGTCCCCAAACCACCTTATGACTGTGAGAGATGTTGTAGTGGAGGGCTCAGGAAATTCCAATCACCTGGGATTCTTTAACGTGCACTCTAAATATAAGCACGTGGTGCTCAAGCATTTTCAACTCCATCGAAAATTCGGTCGCCGCGGCCGGGATTCAACCCCTCGACCTGCGGGTCAGCAGCCGGGTGCCTTCGCCACTGGACTGCCGTGGCGGGTAAAAGCAAAGTGAAGGTTTACTTAAACGCAGAATTCTGTTGACGTCTATCATCAAGGAAACATTTTGGTGCACATGAATGAATGAAAAAAAAAACATTAATTCGGCTGAGTGTACAAATATTACTTATCAACGCATAAAAACACTCCATTAGTAGGACAGAATACAGATAATTGCACACTCATATAGGGTTTAACTCTTCAAACTTCTTATACTATGATTGACGTATTTTAATGCCCAACAGATCAACTTTTGCCACAAAGCTCACTGTGTTGGTACAAGGCGAATATCTCCTGCGCTTCCCATATGACATTATACGTGCGAAGTGTACTTATTATTAATAATGTTTATTATAATATTAGAAAATTGTTAAGACTTTTAATGCAAGCAACCAAGTCAATGTAACAAGCAACGTGGGATATCTCTAAAGTTTGTCTCGCTTCCACTTGCGATGGTTGCAAATGGTATTAGCATGTTAAAAATCATTACAATATTTGGCGCTATCGTCGAAGATTTTCGAACATTTATTTATTTATTTATATATTTGTTTATTTATTTATTTATTTATTTATTTATTTATTCATGGCATTTTGCAGGCTTATGTCAAGACCTATGCAGGAGGGGCGCAGGTATGATACAAAGGCATAGAGTACATGAATAAAACAAAAGCAAGCGAAGAATCATTCTGTCTATAATGCAGTTGAACAAGCAGAAGTAAAACAAAGTACACAATAAACGAATACAAATAACAAGCAGGAAGGGTAATGTGGGACAATCTCAGGGTTGCAAAATGATATGTTTGCATATTTACAAGGCATGTACACGTTTCGAACAAAAGAAAAGTGAGGAAAAAAACACAACCACCGCACACCTATAGCAGTAGTAATATTGTGATATATGTCTCGGCTACTTCATTTTCTTCATTTTATAATTTAAATAGCACAGTCGTTATGGGAGGGAAACAAGCGATTTCAGCAGCATCGATTGGTCAACAGCTGTTTCGCGTCTGAACAAAAAACTAATCTTTTATAAACAAGGCAAATGTCTGCTACACGTGCGCGCTGCATCCGTAATATATAGTTGAGCACCAATGTTTGTACCGACGGTGCACAATATTGCATGCAGTGCTGAATATCCTCAGTGCACGCGACGTTTATGAGACTGTCAAGATACGTGCGTTTTGGCAGAGTTTTAGTTGGGACCGTGACAACTGCCATCGCAAAAAAACGATAGCTTTCGAAATAAAGAGCAGTTTAGCGACTTTAATGCTAGGGAAGGGAACGTGCGCTGTGGCAGTCGTGAAAGAGGTGCATTCTGGCGACAGGATTAGCAACAATTTTTCCTCAAGCTCTCGCAGAGCGGCATCCCTAAAACGCTGTCTCTCGTCTAACACAGGAGTGGAGAAAGTGCGCATCGATGGGTGCGGGGTCGTCGCTTGAAGATCACTTTAGGTCATTTGTTTCTATTTACACGATGTCCTCTGCACGCACGTGTATATTCCCTCAGTGCAGAAATGGCGGCCACGTGTAAACGAATGTCTTTGGGTATTGCGACAGGCGGAAAGCTTGCCAGCTTATGAATGGCTCAAGCATAGCTACCCTGTGCACTGGGACCTGCGCTGCCAGAGGCTGCCATCAGGAATTCACGGGAGAGCTGCATCCTTGCCACGAAACACTGCGTGTGTCTAAGTGCACTCGCTGAGAGCCTACATTATTGTACGAGTGCATTGCTAGCTCCATGTTTCAAGGGTCCTCAGTAGAATATATATATAAACAAGTGGCCGAGACTCAAGGTGGCATAACGACGCCGAGAATGTCACTAGGCCGGTGAACACCTTCTTTTTATGTCTCGTCTGTGCCGAATGCAACCCGAGTGTGATATCAACTTATCATAGTATACATTCTCATCTGACTTCCCTTTGGGTCATGTTTATGGCTCGTGTATGTGTCCGTTTTTGCACGTGTGCTTGTGTTTGTGTGTGCGTGTGTGTGCAAGTGCGCGTGTGTCTATGTGTCTCTGGTGTGTGTTCGTGCGTATGTGCGTGTGTGCACACGTACAGTCGCGTTCAATGGAAGTCGCAACATTGTGCGCGCGCGGCCAAAGCGCTGCTAACTGGGCACAACGGCGCCGACGTAGAGACAGTGTTGTAAACCCTGTTTCGACAACTCGTACTTGAAAAACGAACTTTATGGTTGCCGGTGTTACAGCATAGGCTTAAAGCCCCTTCAATCCTGACCACGGTGATGTGATTTCTTGAGTACCACTTTGTGCACATGCCTGCAGTCATCGTTGGTTTGTGCATGCGGAGGGTACAAAGACTCACGATGACAAAGAAAAAGTCGGGTGATGTCAGCACGACAGCTCTCGCTGTTTTATCGCGGTAATGAAGCAGTACACACGCCGTTGTTCTTTGCTCGATACCTAAGTTATGATTAGAATGCTCGCTGTATTAAAACAGACCATTTACCAACTTTTTATGGTAGTGATGATGAGCAATTCAGTGGTGTCTACTGAAACAGTTAGAGTCACATAACTTTACATTGTATGCTAGGTTAGTCAGAAATGCTAACTGGGTACTACCACCGCAACTGTATGATACTTTGGGCAGCTCCATTCGCCAGGCTGGGCTACCAGTTTCAACGCGATGTGCTTGAACAAACCAGATTTAGGACTTTCTGTGCCTATATAAAGGCACAACCTCTGTATAAACAATATACACAATGTTAAATGTTCTCACTTGTATCTTTGGTTTGTTTCTAAATAATCTTACAATGGTTCACTTACCCGTGTGTGTTTCGTATCCCCCGAAGTGATTTTTTTTTTACCAGCGTGCGCTGCTGAAGCTTTGTTCCCCCACTCGGAGAATTCAAAATATCTCATTTTAGTTGCCGTCACGCTTCTGTGCCTACACAAAGAAAGTGGCAGTGTTTGCGGTTCTATAAACACAAAGTATGCCGAACAACACAAGAAGGAAAGCTTTGTCTATTCCTACAAGTGCTGTTTAAGTATAATTATGAGTGAGCAAAAGAAAGACGCTATATCGGGACAACCAAGTCAATAAATATATAGAACAGAGAAACCTGCATCAAGTAACATCTCGTTTCAAATTCCTGGCGCTCTAGAATGAAAACAAAATGATATTCATGGCAGGCCGTTATTTGTTTACGTTTGCCCACAGCCCACTCTATATAATACCCACGAAAAAAAATGCGGATGTATCAATGTGTATGGACCTCCGAGACCCATATTCAGGGGGATAACCAAAAGGTGTTCTTAATGACATACAGTAATGGTTCAAGAATATACCGCGTTGTTGTTTCATGCATACAGATGCATTTTTTTTCTGCACTTTTTATGTCGCTGTTGCCGATTCGTCGCATCAGTTCTCAGCTGCTGTACTCTCCTTTCTTCAAATTATGGTCCATGTTAAAAAGTTCGAGCACTGTTGACGAACAAGTTCAGACTATTTGACATTCTTAATTCAAGTAAGACAATCTTGCTTCGTGAAACCGGGACCATAGACCACTGACAAAGAACAAGAATTCTCTAAAACTGTAGTTTTGTTTCACGGACCTCAATCATAAACTAAAACAAGATAGTGTCGGCAGCGCACTGTCAGCATTAGCCACAAATAACCAACACCTGGTAAACTATATCCTGCACTGTATATTTTGTGTTAGATGCCCTCGTCACATACATACATACATACATTTATACATACATACATTATACATACATACATACATACTACATACATACATACATACATACATACATACATACATACATACATACATACATACATACATACATACATACATACATACATACATACATACATACATACATACATACATACATACATACAATAGCTAGATGGATAATAACAAATAGATAGAACATGGATAGATGATATAGATAGATAGATAGATAGATAGATAGATAAGATATAGATAGATAGATAGATAGATAGATAGATAGATAGATAGATATAGATAGATAGATAGATAGATAGATAGATAGATAGATAGATAGATAGATAGATAGGATAGATAGATAGAGAATAGATAGATAGATAGATAGATAGATAGATAGATAGATAGATGTTTGGATGGAGGAATGAATGCGTATGTGGAAGAATGGACGGATGGACATTGGTAATTATTTCCTGTCAGTTCATATGAATTACTTGTTAGAGTGTATATTGCTGGCACCACCAGCAATATCGTGCGTCTGCTCAAGTAGCACACTGTTGCTTTCGTTCACTCTTTGATCGATGCCCATTGCAAGCGAAAATTTGAACCAAACGCAAGTGTACTGGCAATTGGTCGTCTCATAGCAGACATAATGAGCAGAAAATTTTTCAACACATTAAACTCTGAAGCATTCTAATGGAATGGATGTTCTAGTTAGACGTTTCTGAAAATCTCGAACTGACCATGTTACAACCGGTACCGCATAAATCGCTTAATAATTTATAATAAAAATGTATAAGAGCAGGTTCCCTTGTAATGGGCGTGTTGCCAAGGAAATTGTGTTTTATTACTTTGTAGCTTAATATCTTCAATTTTGGTTGGTGCGAAGGCAAGTAAACCCTTGACGTCAACACTTTCTAACTACCTAACTGATTATAGCCGTCTGTGAGTCATCTTCCGCCGTCAGTTTAACATAAGTGGTATTATTTCTGAATTGTATTTTTTCTCGCAGCATTTCTAAAAAACGTTACTTCAGAAAAGTATTTATTCTACAAGAGCTTATAGCGAGGCGCCCCTCTTTAATGTTCACTTTAATATAGCGATGTACTTTCTTGCATGCGAGGGAATCAACCTACTTTTTTTTTAGATCGCGAGCTTATAGGTATAAAGCAGATGGGGAAATTTCACACTAACATTGAATCTTACGCTATAAATAGGTTATTGCATTTAAAAAGTGTAAGGCACCAGAATACGAAGGGCACCCTTGTGGGAAACGCCCGCGAACGCACAAAGTTCGCTTGACAAGTTTGTAATAAAATTTCACTTAAGTATGATGCGTGGGGGTCTTAAGCAGTCCTCGTCTAAACTTTTTGCCCTTTAGGCCGAATACTTTCTTTGATCGATACCCTTTGCAAGCCGAAATTTGTAGGGTGTTTCACTGAGGTATCTGTGTAAATTTTAAATATGTATCGAAATAAATGAGCAGGAACAGAGCGAATAGAACTTGTGATGCACTCTCCTTAGACCTGTGATGGCTCGGAATGCAGTATCGTAGTCAATTATGTTGCGTTCATCGGTTATTCGCCGTCACTATTGGTTGGTATCGCCACACTGCATGGCAATCTGTTTAGACGAGTTTCGTAAACTTCAAAGATATTCGAGAAAAAAACGCTAAATGTTATCCCCGCGGTGAGGACATATACAGATTCTCATCCTCTTGATTCATGTGCTTTCATATTTGCAGTGCCTATAGCCATGCAAGCAGCGCCGAGATGCATTACCCGTTCTCTTGATGCGCGCATTGCGTGCGCCTGCTGCAACAGTGCACATGGAATCTCATCTCTCGACCCAGTGAGCTGTTAGCCAATTCCAATGAGAATTCTTTTATTGGTTTTCTTGGATACATGGCCGTAGCTAGAGTTTCTAACTGTATATAGTTAAATTTTTAAAATCATGAACCAAATTCGCAGAATGGTACGCAAAAACATCAAGAAGCGGTGCATGTGGCTGATGTCTTTCCGTGGTTGCTGCTGAGAGTTGAACGAGTGCATCGGTCATTAAAGGACATGTCGTAATAAGGGTGCTTGTTTTGCATGAGGTTAAAAATAGGGACGTGAGTGATAATTTGTGGTCGTGTGCACGGCGCAGTCCATTTTAGTGCGTTGACCTTGTGCAATTGTCTTGGTAGCGTAACTTCAATGTCAAGGTGAAGATGACTAGGCGATGGACGTGGCGTAGTAATGAAGGCACTGCTAAAATTCGCCCACGTCTCTGTTGGTGGGTTTGTTATTATATTTATTTATTTTGCTTTCTGTCTGTATAGCAAACAAGGGGGTGTATAACACTTTTCCAACACTTTTTTGATGAACAGTACAACAGATGTTAACAATCTTCATGAGCTTAAACTTGCTTTTACAGGATTGCGCTTTCTTTTAACGTTTGTATATTTATTTCACCTCAAAGGCGCCCTGTAACACACTTTTCAAGTATTATTTGGATGGATTCAGTAAAGGAGCTTGTTGCCTTACGAATTCACCACGGCAAAATTTTTCAGAATACGTCCAGTACGAACGGAGTTACAGAGATTTCACGCACGCTGCAATTGCATTATCTCTGCTCTCGTCCGGATGAACGCACTGAAATCTAAGCAGGGAGGCAGGGCACGGGGGAAGAAAATACGTCACGCACGCCCTCGAACAACACAAAAATTGCATCCCTTTTTTTTTCTTAGCACTTTTTGGAGCAAGGTGGCTCCTATGCAATCCTTACCTTGAGGGCTACGTCACTGCGCGGCCGCTTGTGAAACCTGAACTGTGTGTAAGGTGTGTGTGTTATGTGCAATGTGTGTCTCCTCCTCTCTCTCTTTTTATCTTAATAATTCCCCTCTCCCTCGTACAGGGTAGCAAACTGGATTCAATCTAGTTAACCTCCCTACCTTTCTGATATTTTTTCTTCTTCTCTCTCTCACCTTACCACTGGTTTTTTATTCACCTTTTATTCCCTTTTTTTATTTCTCGAAAGAAAAATACGACCAAGCGTGTACGGATGGGCGCTTCAGCTGTCCGATCGTGAAAACTTGGGAGGGGTGAAGCATGCAGAGGGTGCCGATGCTTCTCTGTGCGGAATCGCTGCTGATCGCTGCGAAGAGACCGCAGAAGAAGGGAATGACCGAGGTAATTTAATAGCCACGTTGTTTCGTGAAATTTCCTTGGCAAAGCACAACCGGTGCCCAGACTGAAACCACGCAAGTATAACGAAGAGAATCAAGTGCTGTCTCTGCTCTGGCTTTGCCCTTAATATGTCATGCCTTTTCTGCTGGTTTATAATATATGTTATGTACAGCCTCCTCGATCCGGCGTCTCTTAGCTCACGTGGCGTACTTAGTAGAGATGCGGGGTACATTCATTAGCATCTTTATTTAGTCAGGTCAACTCCACTAACGTTGGGAAACTGCGTTGGAATGCAACTTACCGTCACGTGCCTCACCCAGTTCTTCTTTGGTCCGTCATGGCCCATTAGCACTGGTTTACCCGTAAGTTGCCTGTGTGTTGCGCACCGCAACATGCTACGAAGTATGCTTTACAGGAAAAAGCTTGGTACTTGAAAACCATGCTTGAGGCAGAATTTAGCAAATTTCTGTTGATTGACTCAATTTAATCTCGATACATCCTCGGTTATTTCTTGGCCTAACTGTACTTTCTTCATTTTTGTCGGACCAGTTACAATTAACGGTATATCCCGTATTTTACCGGCGCATACCATTTCAGATGGGCCGTGACGAGGACGTGACACGCCGACAAATTAAGGCCGTGATGTGCTTCCCACCTAAATTTTGATTTTTTTTTTCATCTTGAGTTCTGATTCAGAGCCCCAAAATGTCGCTTTGTTCTTTTAATGTGGCACCACTCTATTGCGCTGCGTGTGTCGTCTTGTTCATATCATTGTAGTAGTTTACCTTTGGTTATAGAACACGTGCTTGCGCAATAACTTCATGTATAAAGTCCACAGTACAAACAGACTTTATGGTACTACGCGTTTCACGGCTCCACCCCACCAACCCCTTCACGTCACGCGAATAACCTCTACAGTTATCGAACAGTGGCCTATGCTCAAATTACATTCTATACGCTTAGCTTTTTTTTTATTTTTAAACAATTTCTTTGAGAGCTGACGAAATGTCCTTCGAATGTCACCCCTCTCTGCAAACAAGCTTTAGCTAAACGTCCTGTCTAGGAGGTAACGCGAAAGCTTAGTGCCAAGAGTTACTATGACGCTCGCTGTGTGCTACCTTATTTTCTTTACTCTCAATAAATTGTGTGTTTATTTTATAATTGGTTTTTTTAACAATTTTATCCCTCACTCTAAATTATATTACTCTTCTCTTGTTAGCGCACGCAGCCGACTTGAGCTTATTATCTTTCACTCACAATGTTCTCCTGGTTTTGCCTAACGGGCTTACCTATACTTCGGAGTTGAACGCTGGGAGCCGACACGTTGGAGTGAATAGGGTGCAACAGGCCCATACGCGCTGTGAGTCACAAACTTCCGTGCAGCGCTATGGAAGGAACCAAGTGAATTGACCAAACCCGCAGATGTCAATGGTTTTACCAGCGTTTACACATATTTCTAATCCCCCAATAATCTATGTAGCACTTTCATTTATCAGAAGTAATATGCATCGGAAGGAGATTAGCGGACAAAAGCCTTTTCACTTTCCCGATCCTAGTTGCTTCGTCCGCATATGAAGACTCCTTGGCTGCTCCACGCGCCGATTTAGTGAATCGGGCTTTCCGGCAATGCTTTGCTGCATTTCACTCGCTATTGCGGGTTAGCGCCCGACTTTCCCCACCTCTTTTCGTCTGACCGTCAGCCGCTGTCTTTGTCAAACGGTCCCAATTTCTGCTGTTGCCACCAGAAAATTTGACCAGTTCGTGAGCGAGAGTGCACATAACCTTGGTTCATCGACTTGATGCCTACTCCTCCTCTTCTTTTTTTTTAATGCTGCGAGCCGGTAAACGTATTTCACTGAACACGCGTGCAATCAGTCCTTTGTCCTGTACGCCGAATAAAATTGTATACAAAGTATACCGAAAATAATCGCAGCGAAGTTAGCTAAAATTTAACGACCTTAAAACTTTTTTCCTTCATCTTCGTATCTAAGAAAATGAGATTTTCGCCTCTCTTTTGCAGGCAATGTCAATGTGATTCACATCTATACAGTATTTTAGAGGGTTCTTTTGATAAAGGCAAGAAAAGTACGTTAATGGGCGCCAATAAAATCACATGACCTTCACTAAAGATGATTGGAGGTAATTTATTTATGACCAAGAGTTGCGGCTTCGTCAAGCAATGATAAGAAAGAAGAACCTGGCGTTTCAGTGAATTTTATTATTAATTATTTTTTTGAAATTGAGGTCCACGTCCTAACTTTTCCCTTGTATTCCCAAACTGATTATATGGCAGTTGTCACAGAACGAGCGCTAAAAATGGGCGCGCTGCCAAATTCTTGCGATAACGGGCGGGAGAAACGCCGCGAGGTCAAAAGAAAAAAAAAAGAAAACAAACATCCAAGGCTCCCCGGGCGCGCGCTCTCCCCGCGGAAACGTGGCTTCGCCGACGAACCTCCTCACCCCACAGCGGCGGCCGGGCAAGCACTGGAAAGTTCTAGAAGGAAATAGGCGTGGTCATACCGAGTTGAGTCATCTGTCGGGAACGGCCCCCGTACAGTCTCGCGCCTCTCCCCAGCCTTCGCTGCGTATCGCGCCGACGAAATGACGAGAACTTTCTGGAATGTGGTGCGGAAGGTATTTATTCGAGCGGCCGAGACGAGAGTGCAGGAGAAGACGGAAGTAGCGCCAGAGTGCGTAGGGATTCCGCCGTGTAGTCGGCGAAGGTTTTGTCCGTAGGGACGAAGCAGGAAATGAAGAGGATTTCCACCTGAGGGGTGAAGGCTCGAGCTACAGGCAAGAGCGTATGTTTACCGCTATCGAGCGAAGACGCGTGGCAACAGCTGCGTGTGTGAAGCCGACGTGTTCCGGCGGAGAAGTTTGAAGCTTGGAGAGTGGCCGATTGAAGACGCGAGGTTTCCTGGAAGAGAAACTTCGGCGAGGTTTCCTGGAAGAGAAACTTCAGGGGGCAGCGGAACGGCAACAACGCTGGACTTTGAGTGAGTGATTCTCGGAAGAGTAATAAAAGTTTATCCAATCCAATCCAATTCTCGGAAGAGTATCATTCAGACTTTTGTTACAAGGACTTTGGACTGAATAGGTTTTATATCTCTTTAGTCTTTAAGTGTCTTGGTTGTTCAATGCATGCGACTGCATTGTAGTGTGTACTGTTGTCTGTGTCCGTTGTTCGAGTGTGGCTGATTGTACTGTGTAGTACGTTGTTTGATTGGTGACGTATTGTATGTAACTATTGTGGAGTGTGCATTCTTGTGTATTGTTTTCGATCTGCCATTGTTGAGAATATAATATTTGTTTTGTTTATCAACTCTCGGCTTTGACTTGTTCTTTGGGCCACAGACGGCGTCCGCTGGCGCGCCAAAAAGGACCACTTCTAAATTGTCCACGCTTTCGTGGTGCGGTTCGGGGGGCCAATACTTCGGCCCTTGGAATTAGCCCGGCGATCGCCTCCCGAATTAACGGGACCTGTGTGTGACAGCAGTTAACGTGTGCCTTTCATTTAGAAATTGTTGAGTGCATTGTAAGTGTAAAGCCAACACCATGCGAACAAAATATCATCGTATTTCAGTTGAATAAGCAATTTTTTTTCTACATGTTTCCATTCAAGTGTTCAAAAAGGCTCATAGTTACGCTCGAGGTGAGCACGCAGTATATACCATTACATGCACTCTAAACGAGGTGCTTGTAAACCGCGGATCAAATATATGTGCTAGTACGACTATTCACTTAACAGCTACGAATTTATTGTGATAACTTGGCAGAACAAACAAACGGAAAACGAGAAAGAGCAGGTCACAAATAAGATCATATTCATTGATATCCGTAGCTACAGAATAGTATCACTGTTGTTCGTATGCGCTGGTGAAGGTCAGCAGGAACGTCAATAACTTCTGAAGGTTTGCCTAAAATGACAGCAATTAGGAATCAATAAACGACAGTTGGTGAAAGCAGATATTGCCGTGAACAGCACGCACACCCTCGCTTTACAGGCAGTTTTTTTTTTACTTTGCATTTACAAAGTATCCCGTTTTAACGCCCTAGCATTAACAAGATCGTTACGCTAAAATGCAGGTTTTGGTGTCAAGGTGGTGTCGGCGTCTGTGGTTGTTAGGAACAAAGCAGCGTCGGCTGTGAGTGAGACTTTGTGGTTGTTGCAAATTAGGAAGGGAGGTGGGCGTGTGTACTTTGGTTTTCCTTGTGGCAGAGTTTAGGTTTCAACTGGGAAGCGAATACAGGCTTGCAATAAAGAAGGTGATTCGCAGCTGCCTGCTGGAGTGTGCATGCCGCTGTCACGTTCAACTCTCAAAAAGAAAACATAGGTGTCCCCTATTTTTTTCAGAGTCTTTAATATTGAGAACGGGAAAACACTCATTTTTCAAGCATTCTCAACTTTTGAATAGTAGCGGGTTAGAATTCTTCAAGACAAACATATTAGCACTGGCATGCTTACTGTCAGAGCCGAAACTTGTTGTCTCAAAGAGAAGGTTCAGCTTGAATTGGGGATGTCTCAACGAGCCAGTGAATAATAAAGTGATGTGTAAAACAATAATGAAAAAGAAGATAGTAGACCCAATGATGGTGGAAAACGTGGTCTTATCTGCATGTTACTCCACAAGAAGAAAAGGGCAAGGGTATTGCACGTATCGCGTGTACAAGATAACAGTTGGTCATTAAGGGTAACAGACTGGATTTTAATAGAGTGCAAACGCCTAAGGCAGATATCAAAAGTTAAGTGGGCCGAAGAAGTTAGGTTTCTAGGGCTAACGACCAAGTTCATCAGTGAAACTTGTCAGATACATTCGCCATTCATTAAACACACTCAGGTTGATGATGATTCTTAAGGTACAACTCGTCAACCTTTTTTTTTCGCAATGCCAATGTACACAAACAATCTCGCCCCCTTGCTCAAGGACATACGGCCAGGTCGACATGTATTGCTATCTCGCCATCTCCGCTAATACTAAAGTATTGTTCTAGTGCCTACAATACTTTATTGCTTCAAAATATGAATAGCCTTGAGAGGCATTGGCTGGCGTCTAACTATTGAAGAACACGGCAAACGTGTCATTTCGCGTGCTGATAACGAGAGAGGTTTAGAACTGATGGTGCACCGGACGTTAGCCATTGAACCGATCGATTGAGTACGCACGTTCTCGGTGGAGTCAATTCATTCCATCCACTCTGCTTTTCTAACTGTTCGATGGAGCACTTCTATGTGCTAGTCTTCAGAATCGTTGTTCAGAGACTTCAGATTTCAATTTTATTTTTTCGGATTTAGAGACACGCATGACTCTAGCAGAGAGCGAAGCGTTTGTGAAAGAAGGAGTCTGATTGACCTAGCCAAAAACACTGGCATGAAAAGATATATATATATATATTGTGAGCGCTGATTGTGTTGCTCATCATTTTCACTTTCACCTGCGCATACAAAGCACCGTGATCATCATCATCGTAGCGGCTCGCTGCTTGTTCGGTTGCTGGCTCGCGCGTCTGGGCTGACAATAAAACGGTCGCTCCTTCGTACCTGACGTCGTCTCACAAGATATATATCTTATTAGAAAGCAAGAAGGTCGGCCTGAGCAGGTGCGCTCTAGCCTACTCATATGCACAGGGGAAAAAGGAAAAAGGAAAGAGGAGTGATGAGGTTCTCTTAATGACTATACTAACAAAATATGAATGCTCATTGGATGAGCAAGTGCTCTTTTCATACCCAATATTTCACGCTCAAGAAAAAAAAGAAGGGTTACCTTAGTGCTGATAGAGATCGTGGGGTTCATCAAATGAAGCTACAAGATATATGTACCACATCGCTCTCGCTGGCACTAAATACTCTCAACTCACTGGTGTCTTTCTTGTATTTCATACTAGGCAAAGACATTTTGTGCGGGAAACGTGTTCATTCTAGTTCAGCGTCAGACTTGCAACAATAAAGAAGTGCAATTCCTGACAGTCTGATTTTCATTACACGCAAAGCAACTGCCCAGTCTTAGAAGTGATTACCCAACTTTTAAAACCAGCAAAATGACACTCTCAAGAGCGTAAATAGGCTCTAAACAGTACAAGCCAGAGAAGCCAGAGAATGGGGGACCCTTAAGGGCCCAGGGTAGGCCCTATACGTCCAATCATTTTTTGGGGATTTTGAAGTACTCTTTTGTCAACAACTAAAAAGATTTGCAAAGTTCATGCCTGAATTTCTTCCAAAATTTGCACTCTTTAAATTGAAGCATGTTTATTAAATTCTGGCTGATATTACAATATTAGCTAATTTCATACCACCACGACTGCCATTCTCAACTAGTTGGAATCTATTAAAATTTATAACAAAAAGAACAATAAACTGCGTAAACGCTATTTTGTTTCAGTAGCTGTAGGCATTTGTGCAGAATACATGAAAGAATGATTTATTGGTTATCTAAAAATGTATGGGAAAAATTGGCTCCATATCTGCATGTTTCACTGCAAACGTCGTCGAAAGACGATGGTCTTGCGTGTGGTCAGAGCGAACATAAGTTTATTTGATATTCTGAGCGAGAAAACCGGTGAATTGTATTCTAGAGGCGCAGCGTTAGTGAGTCTCGATTTGTGCAGCGAAGGTGGACAAGCACATCAAGGCACAATAGACACGAGCTCCATCTGGTAGTTATCTTCAAAAACGTGAATGTTAAATAGCCCCCGGTGATCGCATTTTTCGGAGCCCTCCACTACAGCGTGTCTCATGTTGATATGGGATTTTTGTAACGTTATATTCCCCATATCAATCAATCTCCGTAATTACGTCATCATTTTGGTTCGTAACACTGCAATGGTTATTATCCTTACTTGGTGACCAAAGTTGTAGAAGAGAGCCATGCAACCGACAGGCAGGCGCAAACTTACTGAGCTTACCGAATAATACTAATCGTACTCACACATGCAGTAATCGTATTTACAATGTTGCATTCCCAAGAACCACGTCTAATTAATGAGCATTAGTTTGACACTGTGTTTGGGAATGCAACAACGTGCTCCTTGAGGTTCACAGTTTCGAGGCGAGCGAAGTAGGCTCGTGCCATCACATTCGGGAACATTTAGGCGCAAAACTCTGCCAGCACTCCACGTAGCCTTGAAGGAAATAATGTTAAGCGGAATACGCCTTGCGACTCCAATGTTTTAGTCGCGTCGGGTCTAAATATACTATGCACATACTTGTTGCCATTGTGCTCGGGGATGATACTTTTAAAGCAGCCGCAAAGCATTCTGGAACCAGAAAGCGAGTTTCTCGGCGTCCCTGGGTAACCGCTGTGGCACAAAATAAATATGCGCACCACCGAACTGTGTATTTCATACAGTCGCGCTCTCGTTTACGTTGTCCAAAAAACCATAGTAGAAGTTTCAGGCTGGAGTGTCGTTGAAAAAGGAAGAATATTAAATTTTCGGAAAAGTTTTTATTGAGGACTAATTTTCCCAACGCTATTGTACCACTTCATTTGTAAGGAAAGCAAGCAAGATAGAGATAAAGATGCAAGGAAAGGCAGGGAGGTTAACCAGACGCACATCCGGTTTGCTACCCTGCACTGGGGAAGGGATAAAGGGGAGAAAAGAGGTTGCAGAGAGAAAGCAAGCAAAAAATCATGGTTGGTAAGGTATATCGAAGGACGCTGCTTAGGTTGTTTTTGTAAAGTGCATTGCAGTCTCTGTGATATCGTCACTACGTAGCAACGTGTCGATGGAAAGCTGTCTATACATACAATTCACTTTTCTCACTCCCGTACTGCAATCACAACAGTAAATAACCAATCAAAGAACTCATAAACCCCACTGACGAATAAAGATATAGTGACACAAACATCTCACTTTTGTTTTTTTTTTGCATTAAAAGAAAATTCAAGCATTTAACAATCTGTAAAATGTAATGCTAAGCGCGAGAGCACCCTGCAGAAGTAATTCTGTTGTGTTTTTTAAGGCCAGTTTTGGTTATTACTGTACCATGACGTCACAACACGGTATGGTCTTCTCGTTCCGTGCTCGCGCAGGATAGCGTAACGTTTTCACGGCCGCTCCACACCGTGGCTCCATCTGCTGCTCACAAGCGGCCCATTCGAATGTTTTGGCTGCTGACGACATCACAAATAGCAATACTGCTGCGTGAAGTCAACATAAAGAGTACTGTAATTCTACGTACAGCCTGAGTTTATGTCGCTTGGTCTGTCATTGGAATATCAACTTTAGTGCAACAATTAAATAACATATCAACATTCTTGAAGCGTCAAAATTTCTCAGGGCCATCTCTGCCTAAAAGAGAATAGTATCAAAGAATACACTCACCCCTCTGAAAATCCTACTGGTATCCCTTGAGCTAAGGAAAGCAATGAAGACATTATTTGTAGTTTCTTAAAGGGGGCCTGAAGCACTTTTAAAAGTAATAATGAAATGAATTCACAGCTCATTGCCTCACGAATTCAACGCCACAAAACAAAGGTTTGTCGCACGCTGCAATTGAATTCTCTTGTCTCTCGTCTTGGTGAAAGCGCTGGAAGCTACGCAGGAACGGATGGCAGAGCCACAAAAAAAAAAAAAAAAAAAACGTCATGCGCACCTCGTGACCTTGAGCACTTTTTTTTTTTCTTCGAATGCGTGTTTTTTTTCAGTGTGATCGCGCACGTACGCGTGGACACGTAGTGGCCTCCCGAGGTGATCTCTGTAACGAGCGAGCGCGCCTTGTTCAAATCAGCCAAAGGCTTATAGATGGGTTTGCTACGTGGGATTTTTGGGCATATTGCATGTTTTGTCGAGAGAAGAGAAAGCAACTTTCAGCATATTTTGATAATTTGTAGTGAATTCCAGCCTGCGTGCTGCACTATATTATTTGGCTTGCGCGTCGTCTGGAGCCTCTACTACCGATCAACAGCGTTTTATGAACATGTTAAAGTGTGTTGCATGGCCTCTTTAGGTGTTTTGGGCTGATTTTCTCTTGAGTTCAAACACAATAGTGAGGCCGAAAAATCAAACTTTCTGTCGTGGAAGTTAAACGCACCAACCTTCGAACAAAATAGGACACTTAATGTCCTTAAATCTCCCTTTGCCTTCAATATGGGTTGGTTTTCCAAACTTCGCTGATTGTCAAACTGGAGAAACGTTATATTTTAATTGTTGCGACTTTTTCTGTGGCTACCATTCATACAGTCAGCACAAGCTTTACCTCTACATTATGTGATACCACCGCACTTCCAGAATACATACCAAGCATCCCTCATGCGGTATGAGGCATGGCATGAGTAAAGCATAGCAAATTAACACTTTCAAAGCTAAAGCTCTGTGCAGGCAGCCAGTTTGGACTTCGACGCTCTTCGACAGGAATATTATAGGACTGCCAGCAAGTATACTCCAACCTGTAGAAGCTCAAAAAGCGCTCTTCTGCGTACGTCAGTCCTTGAGGCTGAGCCTCTACACACTTGCGTTGTCATAGCAACGCACAAGCGTAGCTCCGGTTTGTTGAAAAACGGTGCAATGCGCACAAATTTTCTTCGTAAAATTTATAATTCACTTAGCAATATCCATGGCATGGCTTCTTACGCAATCATCTTTAGGCGACAACGGGTGTTTTCCGCTTCTAATACCAGCTCCACCATTTATTTCTCTACTCATCACATGATCCATTTTTCGTTGAGCACTACCACCACTTTTCTTTAATTTTTCTTCCTGTATACTGAGTTGTTGCACTTTATTTTTATTAAACTTTCACGTTTTTCTTTGTCTCTCGCTCATAACGTGCATTCTATGGATCGTGTTCTCTTCTTTTCTTGAACTTTTTTTCATTCTTTTATGAAACATAACCGAACTGGCTGTTTGGTCTTTCATCTTATTCGACGCACTTGAATGTTTTCTGTTTTTTACACTTGCCCCAGTGTGTGCCACAGGCGATACTATCCTTTCACCCACGCACCGGGGAGTATCTCGTGCTGTTAAGTAGTGCGAAGGTGGTCCGCGGACTGTGTTATATGTATTGGCCGGGTTACTCTCCGTAAAGGAAGATTATATACAAAGACGGCTGTTAGCATTATGGAAGCGATTACTGCTGCATTCCTGAATAACGTGATAGCAGGGCTCCGGCAAAAACGACGTGGTAAAACAGCTATGAAGTGGCAGCTCAACACCCACGCAACGCGCTGGGAGTCGCCGAGAGTACCGTGTTGATGCTGCACAGCCTGCGCTGATAATGGAGTTCTCCACATAAAACAAAAACAGAAAACGAGGAAGTAACCCACGTTTCATCAGCATTGCTCCGCTTGACGGTGTTCATTCGCCGAGTATGTTACAAAGCTCATAGAAATATGGCGTATAATAATTACGTGTGCTCTAGTGGCTAAGGTACTCGGCTGCTGACCTGCAGGTCACGGGATTGAATCCCGGCTGCGGCGGCTGCATTTCTGATGGAGGTGGAAATGTTTTAAGACAGGGTGCTCAGATTTGGGGGTACGTTAAAGAACCCCAGGTGGTCGAAATTTCCGGAGCCCTGCACTACGGCGTCTCTCATAATCATATTGTGGTTTTGGGACGTTAAACCCCCCATATCTATCAATTATAATAATTACGTGGTATACGTATTACTACACGAAACGCTATTATTGCCACTTAGCTCGAGCTACGACAAAGAAGACACACCCAGCGCACTGATGATGATATATTCAAGTGAAGTAAAAGCAATGAATTGATGTGTTGCGGTGGCGTTGTGTGCGTAAAGTGAGTGGACACTTTGCTTCTCATTTTTTTCTCCCCCCGTGTAGCGCAGAAAACCAGGTGCAACCCGGTTAACATCCCTGCTTTTGTTTTTTCTCTCTGTCTGGATGTTTGATATTGTCATGAGAGGAAACGAACAAAGGGGGTTAAGACGTAGCGAACACTTTTTTACTTTTGTACTTCTTCCTCCTCAGCCTCGACTGCCACTAGCCCGTGGCATTACCCTCTCCCCAAGAAAAAAAAAAGTGCCTTGGCTCGATACTATAGTTTGAAACAAAAATGAAAGCTGAGCCGAGAAAGTTAGTGAACACTTGAATAGTAAAGAACAAACTTAAAGGAAAGGCAAAATAGGACACAATGAGCTTGACTGCAGGAGCGGTACAGAATAGTTTGTAGCTTGTAGCCAGTGCGAAACGAACAGTTTCATTCTGGTAACGTGAACCACGTCAGAAGAACGTGCTGGACGAAAATGGCGAGGTGTCTCCGCTGGCGCAACTTCGTAGTTCACTTCGCCAATGCGATGCAGAACGCGGTAGGGTCCGAAATACCGGTGCAACAATCTTTCTAGGTGGCCGTGTCGTCGTATATAGGCATCCAGATCCAGACTACGTCACCCGTCTTGTAGGCCACCTCTCTGTGATTGCTGTTGTGTCGGCGAGCATCTTGGTCCTGACGAGACGAAATGCGTTGCCGCGCAAAATTTCGTGCTACTTCAGCGCGCTGAATGAATACGTTTGTATCTGGAGAAGTCGTGCGAGGCGGAGTCGGCTGGAGCATTACGTCAAGCATCGTGGTTACATCGCGCCCGTAAACGAGTCTGAAAGGTGCGAATCCAGTGGTTTCCTGGAGAGACGTGTTGTTAGCAAATGTTACATATGGGAGGACTTTTTTTCAATTCTTGTGATCCGAGGTTGCATACATCGAAAGCATATTTTCAATTCTTTTATTGAGGCGCTCGGTTAACCCGTTGGTCTGCGCGTGGTAAGCTGTTGCCGTTCGTTGTGTGGTACCACTCAGCTGCAAGATATCACGTAGAAACTGCGCCGTGAAGGCTGTACCGCAATCTGTGATGACAACTGTTTGGGTACCATGGCGGAGAACGATGTTTTTGACGAAGAAGTTGGCCACATCGAAAGCAGTAGCTCGCTGAACGGCTTGGGTTTCGCAGAATCTGGTCAAATAGTGGGTAGCGACAACATTCCAGCGGTTGATAGCTGTAGACTTGGGAAACGGCCCTAGCAAATCCTTGTCAACCTGTTCAAAAAGTGCGTGCGAGGTCTGACAAGATGGAGCATTCCGGCTGGTTTTATAGGCGGAACTTTGGGGCGTTGGCAAGCAGTGCTAGTTTAGACGTACTGCTTCACGGTTTTTGCGAGTTTCCGCCCACAGTAGTTATGTTTATTCTTCGCAAAGGTGCGTGTGAAGGCAAAATGCCCGGACGAAGGCTCGTCGTGGCACGCACGTAAGACGTCGTCGCGGAGAGCGGCAGGAACTACTAGCAGGTAAATGGTTTGCGTGGGATGAAAGTTGCGCTTGCAGAGGGCGTCGTCGCGTAGACAGAAAGACGACAAGTCACGTGAAAACTGGCGGGGTGGTTGTGGGCGGCGTCTTTCGAGATATCGATTAGTGGTTGCAGCTCTGTGTCTTGGCGTTGCTGATGGGCCACATTGGAAGATGTTAGAGTCGAAAGGAAACCGCAGTCTTCGTGTGAATCATTTGGTGTGGTCTCGACAGGCGCACAGGAAAAGCAGTCGGCGTCGGTGAATTTCTGGCCAGACCGGAACACGATTGTCAAGTCAAATTATTTGCAGCGGAAGGATGCTTGAGATTCGCCAACCAACAGAGAGAGTGGTGATCACTAATTATTCAGAAGGGCTGTCCATACAAGTATGGTAGGAACTTTGTTATAACCCATACTACGGCCAGGCATTCCTTTTCAGTTGTTGAATAGTTCTTCTCGGTCGAAGACAACGCGCGGCTAGCATAGGCGATGAAGCGCTCGACCCCATCTTGAAACTGCACGAGAATGGTTCAGAAACAAAGGTTGCTAGCATCAGCGTGCACTCACGTATCTGCCTCTGTGTCAAAGTGACCAAGGATCCGTGAGTTTGGAAAACGTTGCTGAAGCTCACGGAAAGTGTCGGAATGTTCCGAGCGCCAGGTAAAGGCGAAGTCGTGTTTAATCAGTTGTTGCAAAGGTTCTGCAATTTTAGAAAAATTTGGCACGAAATGGCGGTAATACGCCCAAAGGCCTACAGAAATCGGCGCACATCTTGCTTCGTCTTCGGCATCGGCAACAAAGCAACTGCCGTGGCTTTTCCACAATCAGGATGCATGCCTCTACTGCTCACAATATGGCCCAAGAATTTTAGCTCCTCATATCTGTAGTGACACTTTTCCGGCTTCAAGAATAGACCAGCAGTACGAATGGCCTGAAGTACATCCTGAAGCCGCATGATGTGCTCTTCAAACGTCGTGAAAAAAACAACTACGTCGTCTTAGTACACTAAACACGAATGCCATTTCAGGTCAGCTAACACTGTGCCCATCATTCATTGTAACGTAGTTGGAGCGGAACATAACCTGAAGGGAGGACCTTAAATTCGTAAAGGCCGTCAGGGGTTATAAGCCCCGTTTTTTACTAGTCTCTTTCGTCAACTTCAAACTGCTAGTACCCGCTAGGAAGATCCATCGATGAAAAGTAGCGGGCATGTCGCAGGTGATCTAAAAAGTCGTAGATATGGTGAAGGGAGTAAACGTCTTTCTTCGTAATGGAGTTCAACTTGCGGTAATCCACACAGAATTAGAGTGAGCCATCTTTTTTTTTCTTAACTAGTACAACAGGTGACGCCCACGGACTGGTTGAAGGTTGAATGACATCGTCATCGACTATTTGTTTCACTTGACGAATAGCATCCTGTTCTTTCTGTGATACGCGGCAAGCGTGTTGACGCACCAGTTGAACGATTGACTTAGTGATAATTCTGTGTTTGGTAAGCTGAGTCTGTCGGAGCTTCGATGCAGTGGCGAAACAGTCGCTAAAAGATGACAGAAAGCTGAGTAGTCTTTGCCACTCTGCTACAAATGTTGATTAACGTTAATGTGGTTCGTAAAGGCTCCATCACAGTTTTTATCTGCAGAGTGCGTCGTAATCGAAGCATAGGTGCTCAAATCGTCGAGAGTTTCGCAGTGGACTATGGTGGTGCGCCTTGGCAAATGCTTGTATTCATCACTGAACTTGGCCACTAAGATCGCAGTCCGCCCATTTCGGAGCTCTACAATATTACCAGCTATGGCGACCGCTCAATCCAAAAGTAAGGCGACGTTACCTTCGGTGAAGCCTGTGCCCGCTTGTTCTTGCGGGCACTCAACAAGGACGAAGACGCTGCTACGAGGCGGCAACGTTACACATTCGTTGACAACGCGTAACGCCACACGTCGATGTTCGTCCGTGTCATCCGAATCAGTATGCAAACAGTTAGCGAAGGTTACGAACAAATCTCGCAGATTAACGACCGCTCCGAATTCCCGAAGAAACTTCATACCCAATATCGGGAAGAATAGGGCAGCACAAGGAAATATGCTACGAAGGCCGACGCACAGATTTCAAGTCTTGTGGTGCACCGGCTGATTGGTGACACGAGGTGTCCTCCAGCGGTAATCAGTTGTGGGCTGCCCCACGATGTCAGTACCTTGCGTGGCTTGGTGGCTAACAGAGCACTCATTACCGAGTAATCAGCTCCTGTATCGACTAGTGTGGTTACTGGATGACAGTCAACGGAAACGGTTAGAGCAGCAGACGTTCTTTTAGCGGTTAAGGAAGAAGGCGTCAGCGGTACGTCATTGCGTGGTGGCATCGGAGGATATTTGTCACTTCGCGTGACAGTGGCCTCACCACCGGAGGTCGCCGTTCTCAGTTTCCCCGGCGTGGACTTGAGGCACTGACACCAGTGGGCTCAAAAGCTGTTCGGACGTGGTTTGGCGATGTGGGCCGATGGGCTGATGGTGATCATGACTGTCGTCGCTGAGGGCCAGGAGGAAGAAGATTACTTCCTAAGTACTGTTCAATTTTGTACGAGCGCTCACTATAGCGTGGGCAACGGGAATCCGGGTGGAATCCACGCAGGCCTATTCTTCGGTAGTTGTAGTCACGGTACATGTGTCCGGCTTCACAACAGTGGCAGCACAAGGGTTGACTCTCAGGTGCTCGCCATACGGTGGACTTCCGCGGTCTATGGCAGTAATCGGTCTGAAAAGCTGGGCTTAGGAAATGTCAAGTCTCAGCAGGTGGATGCGAGAAACGTGCCGTCGACGGTGTAGAGACTCGCAGGGCATCCGCGTAGGATAGCGTGGGAGGTTCGGCTCGGGATTGGGGTGACAGAGGAATGAATTGTCTGATTTCATCCCGAATGAGATCGCTGGCAGCTGCGACACTTGGACCTACCGCTGTATGACACTTCTGAAGTTCCTCGCGGACAACCTCTCGTATAAGCTCTGTAAGCGTCTCCCTGTCATAAGGCTCAGGCGCAAGTGAACACGCAGCGGAGAAGGAAGTTTGTTGCTCGTACTGGTGCAACCGCTGCCTAAGCATGCGCTCCGTATTTGTCGCCTCACGAACGAACTTTGACAACGTTGTTAGCGGGTTGCACGCGAGGCCCACGAAAAGCTGTTCCTTTACGCCACGCATTAGCAGTCGTACTTTCTTGGCCTCTGGCATTTGCGGGTCGGCTCGTTGGAGCAATCGTGACATCTCTTCAACGAACATGGCGACACTCTCGTTCGGCATTTGAAATCGTGTAGACAGTGCCTGCTCAGCGCTTTCTTTCCCCTCGGGTTTGCTGCAGGCCTCGAGAAGTAGCCGATGGAACTCCGGCCAACTCGTGAAGGAAGCCTTGTGGTTCTCGTACCACACTCTTGTCGCATCAAGAAGGGAGATGTAGACGTTTTTCAAGTTACGGCGATTGTCCCAGTCACTGATGGCAGCCGCCCGTTCAAAGTGACCCAACCAGTCTCCCACATCCTCACCGGGATCGAAGTGGAAAGGGTTAGGCGTGCGAGGCGTGTTGACGACGCAAGCTACGGCAGCGGGTAGGTCATCGACATGCTCAGTCTGGGTTGGGGTCGTGGGAAACATTTTCCTCGTGGAACTTGCCAGGGGACCGTATTGGGGTGTTATACCTTGGAGGCGACGGCTGCTTCGATGGACTTCAGCAGAACCTGGTGCAGTGGTGTTGGTCTTTTATGGTCCAGGACCAGCAGGCATAAGACGTCGAAGTACTCAACACTTCCACCAGTTTGTCTTGAGAGGAAACGACAAAAGGGGTCGAGACGTAGAGAATGGTTGTTTACTTTTAGGTCAAGTCAAGTCAAGATCCTTGACGATGTGGCGCACACCCATGCTGGAATCTCAGCAGCTCTCCGCTTCTTCCTCCTCAGCCTTGACTGCCTCTAGCGCGTGGCAACATCCTTACGTTTTCTGTCCGCCTAGGTGGAACAGTGGTTTGCAGGTTCTATCCCGGCCGGGGAGATGCGTACTGATGGTGGCCACATGCTACAGGGACATGTACTGTGCGGTGTAAGTACACGTCAAAAGGCACCTACACATGAAAATTTTCGGAGCCCTACATTAAGACGTCCCTCATAATTATATTGAGATCTCGGGACGTACAACTCCTGATAGTATTATCAGACAAGTTTTCTAAAGAAGCTACTGTAAGTTTGCGTGTAAACGCCACCGCTGCGCATTTTTCTGTGGCGATAGTCAAACCTTGCTGGCGAAGGTATGTCGATGTCATTGTTGCCGCTTTCTGTATTTTTGCGCGTACTTGAGGCCGTGTCACGCCGGACGCCCAAATGCAGATATCGTCAGCGTAGAGAGATATATAAGCCGTCTGTGGCAGCATTTCAATGAGCCCCACGAGAACCAGGTTGAAAAGTGTTGGACTCAAAACACCACCTTGTGGCACCCCACGACTTGTGAAATACTTATTCGTAGACCCATCTTCAGTTAAAACGAACAGGGATCTCTTTGTGAGGTAGCTTCTTACCCATCGAAAGACACGACCTCCAAGTTCAGCTGCTTCAAGAGCATTGAGAACAGCCTCGTGGGCCACGTTGTCATAGGCACCCTTCACGTCTAAGAACAGAGCTACCGACAGCCGCTTCTGAGCTTTCTGATGCTGAACAGAGGTCACTAAGTCAATAACGCTATCAACTGAGGACCGACCTCGTCGAAAACCAGCCATAGCATCAGGATAGATGTTATAATGTTCCAGGTACCATTCCATGCGTGTAAGCAGCATCCTCTCCATGACCTTACCAATGCAGCTTGCTAGTGCTATAGGCCGGTATGATGCCAAGTCGAATGGAGACTTTCCGGGCTTCAGCAAAGGCACCAGGCGACTACACTTCCACTCATCAGGCACCATTCCATCTTGCCAAGACTTATTGAAAATGTCCAGGAGACAGCGCTGTGCCTTCGGGCCTAGGTGACTTAGGGCAGTATAGGTCACTCCATCCGGACCTGGGGACGATGAGCGTCTGCATGTGTTCAATGCCACATGAAGTTCTTCCATGGTGAATGCAACCTCCATTTGCTGATCTCGTGCGACTGGAGCATCCCATGGCATCAGATCGATCGGTCTTTCTACTCATTGTGCATCGATGGCAGATCAATCCCATATAAGAGCACTCATAGATTCTTAGGCGTCATCGTAGATCGTGACCTAACCTGGAGCCCGCAAGTCACATACCTTAAAAAAAAAGCTCATTGGCATTGAGAATGTATTCAAGTTCGTCGCCGGAAAATCATGGGGCCCATCCGTGCACTCCATGTTGCAGCTTTATACAGCCCTCTTTCTCGGAACTCTCCGGTACAGCCTTCCTGTCCTGTCCAACACGTGCAAGACTAACATCCATGCACTGCAAAGCGTACAAGCCCAAGCACTTCGGACATGCCTTGGCCTTCCAAGATGCTCATCGACAGTGTCAAATAATGTTATTGCACAAGAACAACCGGTCACAACGCTCATCATTGTCGAGACGCTGAGAGCACACATTCGGCATTTATCACGGCTACCGTCACATCATTTAGCGTGTTTGACAGCTCGGAGGCCCCATTCGTCGTACTGCGGTATCGTGACAAAACATCAGGACATACTACCGCCTGGCTTCAAACTTGCGATGCATCCAGCAACTGCGCCATGGAGTCTTCGTCAACCTGACGTGCACTTATCAGTTCCTGGAATCTTTAAGAAGGCACACATGTCAACGCTAGCCCTGAAGCAATTGACTTTGCGTCTGTTGGACGAAAGATACTTCGACCGCATACATGTTTACACCGATGGCTCCACTAATTCCAACAGCTCCACAGGAGCAGTGGTTGTTCCATCTGAAAATGTGTTGCTTCAGTACAAGTTTTCTCACACCACGACGTCGACAGCAGCAGAGCTCGCAGCACTTCAAGGTGCAGTAAAGTACATTCTTCGCCAGCAACCTAACCAATGGGCCATCTTTTGCGACTCCAGGTCAGCCTTACAGTCACTACGGTTTGTTATGCAGCACGGGCTACATGAACAATCACTATATCAGATAAGGCACGACTACCACGAAGCGGTCGCAGAAGGTCACGATATTGTATTTCAGTGGTTGCCACGTCATTGCGGAATCGTCGGCAATGACCGCGCGGATGAAGCTGCTCGATCGGCTCATGACCAAGACCAGCGCACGCCCATACCACTCTTGAGAACGGACGCTGCAAGGCTACTACAATCACTTGCTCGCCGTATATCTCTCCTACAATGGAATACGCAGGATTTCTCCAACACGCACCTGTACTCGATCGACCCAAACTTGCAACTTCGTTTGCCATCCGGGTTCCCACGATGCGCTGAAACTTTACTGTGTCGCATGAGGTTGGGCGTGGCATTTACGAATTCGTACTCTCGTCTCCTTGGAATGGCGAGCACTTCGGCATGCAACATCTGCGCCTGCGAGGAAACGCTTGAGCACATTCTATGTCATTGCCCAGCATACCAGACTGAACGACGTATTATGGAAGCCAAGCTCTGTCAGCTGGATTCACGGCCGCTTACAGAAGAGAAGATCCTGGGACCTTGGCCGACGGCTTCCCATACGTGCAAAGCCACGAAAGCCCTCTTGTACTTTTTAAGGACCACCAAACTTCACGACCGCTTGTGAAAAACTGTGCGAGGCCGTGCTGTGTAGTCTCGAGCTGACTATGCTTCTCTTTCTTACTCCTTTTCTTTTCTGTCTCTTTCCGTTCTATTATTCCCCTTTTCCCCCACCCCAGGTGTAGGGTAGCCAACCGAGCCAAGCTTGGTTAACCTCCCTGCCTTTCCTCTCTATTTATCCCTCTCTCTCTCTCTCTCTCTCTACTGTAAGTGTTGGAAGGCACCAGACTAAAACAATTCCAAAGATGGCTAAGGCACCCTGTTATGGTTCTTTTTAGGTATGTATTTGCACCCGTCTGGAAGGTAGGAGTAGAATGTGAGAGTTCAAATTTCTGTAAGAGTCAACATACTCTCGTGCAGAGTATTTCGATTGACTTCGGTGTTGAAGACGCCGTGTAATATGTCGCACATATGACGAACGTGGCTGGCATTCTAGGCGCTCTTTCTATACGCTGTGTGCAAAGCGGGGATGGTGAACCTTACTGCAACGAGTAAAAATGTTTGTGCCTCTACTGCACGAAATTTCTGTTTACATGCTTTGTGTACCGGTATGGAAGCTGTGAATTATGACACTGTCTTCATGATCTGCAATGTCATTGAAGGCAGTATTAGCTGGAGTTCACGAGGAATTCGCGAGTACCTGGCGGGGAATAGGCCTTGCTGCAATAGACCATGAGTGGTAGCTGAGTGAACCAGACACGCATGGCAAGCATCCTTTCTCCCTTGGTGTGTGGCCTTAGTCTTCTTTATTTATGAGCTGTCCTAGTCTGTATGTTCACATGCTTTTACTATACATGAGGCAAGGTCTCTTCATAGAACGCTTCTGCTTTCGGCTCCGAGCATTGTTATCAAGTTTTTCGCTTTTTACGGGAGACGCTGCTCCCTGCCCCAAGGCGACGGACGCGGAGTCATCCACTGGTCCGCCCAGCCAGAGGTCTGCTATGGCGAGCTCCTCGGTAAATCAGCGCGCCTGGCCCAGAACCAGTGAGGCCAACGGTGATAGTCACTGCATCATGGCTGTGGACGTGGAGCCTTCTGCGGCTCTGTCCGACCATAGACCACCTTTGGCAGGCTCGTCGCGGAAACGAAGCACCTGTTCGAGCACCAGCGAGGACACGGAACTGTACTCGGCCACTGGCGACGACTCGTCGGATGACGACTTCGAGACCGTGAGAAGCAGGAAGGCCAAAAGAAGAAGTATCAAGTCGTCTTCACCAGCAGGGACATTAACGTCTCAGTCAAAAGGAGAATGCTGGCCGCACACCATCCTCTTCATGCCCGAGGACTCCACCATCAGCCTTCGAGCAGTAAACAGGCAAGCTCTCTCTATGTACTTTGAGGGGGTAGCACCAAACGACATTAAGGATATCCGGGTGAACACGCGGAAGAATATTCTAGCTGTGGACACAATGACTGCCAGCGCCATAGACAAGCTTCGCAGAGTATCAGATTTGGGAGGCATCAAAGTTCGACCGGTTATTCCAATGGACGGTGCCTGCATGGCGGGAGTAATCTACGACATTGATTTGGCCATAGCAAACTCGGACCTCCCAACTCTCATAAAACCAGCGAACGAAGGAGTTCTCATCGCAAATGTACTTCGCCTCGGAAACACCCGTTGTGTAAAGATAATGTTCAAAGGAGATTCCATTCCGTCGCATGTCAAAGTGGGACACTTCCGACATCCTGTTCGACCATTTGTCCCTAAACCACTCCAGTGCCATAACTGCATGAAAATTGGGCACATCAAGAGTGTATGTACAAACACCACAGTATGCCCCCGATGCGCTGAGCCGCACACTGCAGACGCATGTCGGGCAACAAGTCTGAAGTGCAGAAACTGTGATGGTCCGCATGATGCTGCATCCAAGGAATGCCCTCGGATTAAGAAGGAAATCGCCATTATCAAACAAATGGTTAGGGACAATTCAACCCACAGAGAGGCTGCTGAAAGGGTACGGCGGCGACGTAGTCGCCGACGGAGGCGTGTAGGACAGAGTGTTGCGCATAACCCATTTCCTCCGAGCACGAGTGAAGTAGTAAGCACGAAGCGAAATGAAGTGGAGAAGCTCACAGCTGCGGATGAGTGGCCTACGCTTCCGCGTACGCAGCCTGCAAAGGAGCCTCCTGCGAGGCCTCGCCGCCCTACACCTTCCACCGAGTCTACTTCCGTTGAGGATGTGTCAAGGGTCGATCGACAGATCATCCCGATGTTACGATCCCTCATCGCTGTCATGGCAGACATACTAAGAAGCCTGGGAACTCCAACCGCTCGAAGCGGGTTACAGGTGTTGGACGCGCTGAGCCCAGTCCTCGCCTCCCTCGCGTAGAGTCATGGCAGGAGATCAACAATCGTTCCGCAAAGACGTCAGAGAAGCATCAGTCATCCAGTGGAACGCAAGAGGACTTAGATCACGGATTTCCGATTTTCGTCAGTACGTGTTTTCTAACCGTTTCCCAATCATCGTAATATGTGAACCGAAATTATCAAACCCGATCAGGCTATCCGGCTACGAATCAATCCCGTCCAAAACCCGAAACGAAAGCAGCAAGGTCATTGTGTATATTCGTCGGGAGCTTACCTACATCATTCAACCTGTGTCGCCTCATGATGAGAACCAATATGTTTGCCTGACTGTGAAGCAGAAAACCCTCACCTTCACATTAATAGGTGTCTACTTATCTCCCTCAGCCCGTTTTGATTGCCAAAGACTGGATGACATTCTTTCGAGCGTCCCGGATCCGTGGATAATTATAGGGGACTTCAACGCCCACCACCCAATCTGGGGAAGTTCAAAAGTCAATACCACGGGCCGGAGGCTGGCTTCATTTGTATCGACTCATGAACTGTCTCTACTTAATGATGGGAGCCCTACATTTCTGCGAGGATCAACGTACAGCAGCTGTTTGGACTTGACGTTCGTGTCACGTCGCTTCGCCACAAGCGTTAAGTGGTTTTTAGACATCGAGACACATGGTAGCGATCACATCCCCAGTTATCTCACCATCGAAGGCTTTGCTAGCGACCACCCGCCGAAAACCGTACGGAGGATCGATCTTTCAGCATTCACAACCAACATTGAACACGCTTGTGAAAAAGGCTTAACCTCTGGCATTGAGCAAGCGATCAAACAAGCAGCGCAGAGTGCGATGCGCACGCTGGCATATTCTTCAAGGCCCTCAGAAACGGACGTGGAGTTAGAGCGACTCCGTGCGACTCGTCGGCGTGCGGAGCGTAGATATCGACGCACAAAATCCATTCAAGATCTACGGATGGCCAGGCGCATGCAAAAGAAGATCCAGCGTCGTATAGACAAACTGGAGTTTCAACGGTGGGCGAAATTTTGCGCGAGTCTAGACCCTCGCAAACCGCTTTCTCAAATATGGCGAACCGTGCGAGGCCTACGCATATTTCCCCAACAACGTTTTCCGTTTAAAGCCTTGGCCCTTTTCCAAAATAGAAGGGATATCGAGGTAGCGGAAGATTTTTGTAGGAAGATTGCGGGCCCGCCAAATTGCACAGAAGCCCTTACTGCTGATTACACGCCACATTCACTTGACCCGCACCTGGACCTGCCTTTTTCAATGGAAGAACTGAATGTGGCTCTTGCTTCATGCAATCGATCGTCATCGCCTGGGCCGGATGGCATATCATACCGCCTATTATGCAATCTCGGTGATCGAGCACGAAGTGCTTTGCTGGAAGTATTCAACGAGTCTTGGAGAGATGGAACGGTCCCCAGAGAGTGGAAAACAAGCCGGTTGGTTGCACTTCTCAAACCTGGAAAATCGCCTCTAGAGCTGACATCATACCGTCCAATAGCGCTGGCTAGTTGCATAGGGAAGCTGATGGAGCGAATGATCCTTGCCAGACTCGAGTGGTTCCTAGAACGCCATAGAATATATCCAGACGCCATGGCCGGTTTTCGTCGTCTTCGGAGCTCCATTGACAATGTCATTGACCTGGTGACCTACGTACAACACCAGAAAATGAGCAGACGGTTATCTGTCGCACTATTTTTAGATGTCAAAGGAGCATATGACAATGTTTCTCACGAAGCCATACTTGACGCCCTCGAGTCAGTTGGTTTGGGTGGGCGAGTGTACCGCTGGATCCAATGCTACCTACATATGAGATCATTGTTTATGCAAACTGATGATGGGCCGACTTCTGAACATTATACACACCGTGGTGTTCCTCAAGGTGGTGTATTGAGCCCCACACTGTTCAACCTGGTTCTGATCGGTCTCGTTGAACGCATACCAGATTCCGTGCAGATATCTCTCTATGCAGATGATATTTGTGCCTGGACATCAGGTGTAACACGTCCTCAGGTACGTGCGAGACTCCAGAAAGCAGCGAATTCAATATCGGCGTACCTTAGAGAACAAGGCCTCGAGATTTCTCCTGAGAAATCGGCGCTGGTCGCGTTCACGCGGAAGGCAATGACGTCATATCCCATCGCCATCGATGGACACAGTGTCTGCTACGCCAGGACCCACAGGTTTTTGGGGGTCACGATCGATCGAAATCTCTGCTGGAGTCCCCATGTGGCCACTCTAAAGAAGCGCCTAACGGCCATCGCACAACTTTTCAAGTTCCTCGGAGGCAAAACGTGGGGCACATCAGTGCACGCGATGTTGCATTTGTACAAAACGCTGTTTCTGGGGTACCTGCGGTATAGCTTGCCGGTTCTGACGAACGCTTGCAAAAGCAGTATACGCACAATAGAAAACGCCCAGGGCCAGGCACTCAGAGTTTGTCTTGGATTACCACGCTGTACATCAACAGCGGAAACCATCGCAATCGCCAAAGATCATCCGGCCACAGTGCACATTACTTTGGAGGTGCTCAGAGCTCATATTAGACACCTTGCTCGCGCCCCTGCCCACCACCTAGCTTCGCTTCCAGAAGATCGACCGAGTGCCTCCTTCTGTAAGAGAGTATTGACTTTCCGTGAGTGCCTTCCAACAGTCTACACGCCTCCGGAACGGATACTAACACCTCCTTGGTGCTTGGACCGACCAAAACTGTGCTTGACAGTGCCGGGGATTCGCAAGAAGGCGGAGCTCTCGGCGCCAGCTTTAAAGCAGATGATTCTACTCATGCTACACGAAGAATACAAAGATCATGTCAAACTTTACACGGATGGCTCGACAACTGTTGGAGGATCTGCAGGAGCTGTGATCTTCCCAGCAAGAGCCGAAACCATCCAGTTCAGAACGTCACACAAGACGACATCGACAGCCGTGGAGCTCGCGGCACTCCGCAGCGCACTCCGCAGGATTGACCAAGAGACACCACAAAAATGGAGCATTTTTACTGATTCGAAACCAGCTCTCCAATGTCTACACAATGCTCTACGTCGTGGACCTCAAGACCAATTGGCGCTCGAAATACGACAACTGTACCATCACCTAATAGACGAAGGACATGACATATCTTTTCAGTGGTTACCAGGCCATTGCGGCATCATCGGTAACGAGCATGCCGACAATGCAGCTAAGAATGCTCACGAAAATGGAGTGATGGAACCTATTCCACTATCAAGAAGCGACGCAGCAGCAAAGATTAGTACGCTTGCGCAGGATGTCGCAAGATCTATGCGGAATACGCCCGGTTTTCTCCACACCCGTCTTCACCGCCTGGACCCATGCCTACGACTTACTATTCCATCTGGCCTACCCCGATCCGAGACGACCCTTCTCTGCCGTATGTGGCTTGGGGTGTCTTTCACGAACGCTTTTGCCTGCCGCATCGGAATGAGAGACAGCGCTACATGCGACCATTGCGACAATGACGAAACAATTGAACATATTTTATGTCAGTGCCCCCAGTACAGCTCTCAGCGACAGTCCCTCTCAGCAGTGTTTGCTCGCCTCGACGACCAGCCATTTTCTGAGCAGTCAATCTTGGAATGTCGGAAAGATCGAGCTTCACACCAGAAAGCAACGAAGGCGCTGATGAAGTTTCTGCGAGCGACCCGCCTCGTTGAACGATTGTGACACTACTGTGTGCGAGTGTGTGTGTGTGTGTTTGTGCTTCTCTTCCTCCCTTTCCCTTTTTTTTTTCTGTCTCCCCTTACCCCTTCCCCAGTGCAGGGTAGCAAACCGGATATGTTTTCTGGTTAACCTCCCTGCCTTTCCGCATTAAATTTTCTCTCTCTCTCTCTCTATACATGAGGCAAGAGCTAGTTGCTTATATTATATATATATATATATATATATATATATATATATATATATAGGTAGCTTTTTTGGTGTTCTACTGCCTAAGGTTCTAGGCTGCTGACTCACAGGACGCGGGATCGAATCCCAGGTGCGATGGCTTCATTTCCGATCGAGGTGAAACTGCTACAGGCCCATGTGCTCCGACTTGGGTGCACGTCAAGGAAACCAAGGTGGTCGAAATTTCTGGAGTCGTCAACTAAACAGTCTCTCATAATGGTACTTTTGGGACGTTAAACTCGACATATGAATCAAGCTTTTCTGTCGTTAAATAACAAGGCGCGGAAAACAAAGCCAGTTTTTTTGTAGGCTTTGTATGCCCTAACTGGGCTAGCACAGACTACTGTTAGGCAGCTCATCGCCGCAGCAAAGCCTCTAGCGAAGGCTGGAAAAACGAGTGCTAATAGAAAATTTTTCCAAGTTTGTACGGAGTAATCTTGTTTTACACAAAATTGTTTTATGTTGGAGTGCACCACGGCTCCACAGACGTGTTTTTGTCACAGAAGTAACGTTGACAAATATATAATAAGAGATCGCAAAGAAAAAAACAGATAATGAACATCTTTCGCGCGGAACCGATCCATCAACATTCGATTCTCTGTGCACAACGCTCACCACAACGCCGAAAAGCATACGGTGTCTGTGATGCTAATAGCAAGCCATTTATGTACATGATACATTCTTTGGCAGTCCTCAAAGCTTCGAAACTTCAGCGTGTTTTCGTTGTCAGTAGCGAGAGGGTACGACAAGCTCACGTTGGAGCAGAAGGGGAAAACAATTGGCCCCATATCTGCAAGTAATCTTAAAATGTCATCGAAAGACGATAGTCGTGCGTGTGGAGAGAGTGAACAATGTATTTGATGTTCTGCGCAAGAAAATCGGCGAATGGTATTTTGGAGGCGCTGCGTTAGAGTGCCTCGAGCGTGCAGCAGAGGCGAACGAGCGCATCAAGTCACGTCCCACGTGAACATGAGCGCCACCTGGCAGTCTTCTTGCAAAATGAAGTGCGGGGCTCTGAGACGAGTGTGCGCGCCCGTCTCAGGGGTGATAAGGTGAGGAACGCAAGGCGATGGGTAGCTGCCACCACCATCGCGTATTAGCAAAGCGTTGGAAACACTCACCTTTTCGTGCAAGCGTTGGATTGTCAGCGCAGCGTTCTAAGCGCTATGGTCCTTAAAATTACTTATGTATGCCTTTTCTAGTAAAAGATGGACATGCAGAATATATACGTGTTGTTATGGTGCCCAGACTTCCACAATATCTGCTTATTTATTGACAATGGTACAAGTATGAACGCTAAACCTTGAGCAACATTGGTGGGCGCTGCGCATGGGGTCGGCCGTTTCAAATACCCAGGGCCTGTTAAGAGGGGACAAACAGACAAATGTACAGACAGACAGACAGACAGACAGACAGACAGACAGACAGACAGACAGACTAAAGTTTTTGCGTCGAAGGTCCCCAAGAAATACTATCGTCTTTAAAAAAATAAGTAGAAGAACAGGGACGTTAGCCAGTTCTCAGAACAGCTGGATACTCTGCGCTGGGGAAGAGAGTAAGGGGAATAAAACAAGATAGAAAAAAATGTTATTAGGAGAGAGAGTGAAAATACAAAATAGTGAAGGACTAAAAAAAATACAAAGAAAACGACACTAAAACTGTCTCTATGTCTAGTTGTCCACAAAAAAACAGGCTTGCGTTGCGCGCCCTACAAAGCTTGTTGCCTCCCAGGAGCACCACTTCAACAGAGAATGGTCTCTCATTCACGCGTGCTTATTATATTTGTATTTTAGGAAAAGACCAAGGTCCGTTCGCACGCGGCCACGGCCGAGTTTATGAAAATAGCGCACTGCTTACGCACGACACAGTAAGAATTGGGACAGTTGTTCCAACTTGTCCTGTCTACACTTGTGCGCTCCTTTCATGCGTCTTTCTGTTTGCAACAGCACATTTTAAGTGTCGAGCTCTGACGGTTGTTAGTCCTGTGCTTGCTAATTTCGTGCGTGATTCCTGCTTGAGGTGTGCGCTGCAAGTTCGAGCAGCTTGCTGTACTTCACGTGACTTCACAATTTGTTGCTGTTGCTGAAGCAATGCACACAAAAAAACAGTCAACTGTCCCTCTAAAGACACTTTTCACTTTCGTGCTATACCGGTTATAATATAAGGAGAGCAGCCACGTTTTTTTTTAATTTCTATTCCTCATTAAGAGGGATTGCTATGCCCCTTTTCAGGTACTCGGCTGCGCACTCGACGGTCGCATGATAGAGTCCCCGCTGCGCCAGCTGCACTTTCAATGAAGATGCACATGCTGTAGGCCCGTGTGCTCAGATTTGGGTGCACGTAAAAGGACCCCCGGTGATCTAAATTTCCTGAGCTCTTCACTACCACATTTCTTATAATCGTATGGTGGTTTTCCGACGTTAAATCACACAAATCAATCAAACCGATCATCAATCTGGATTGTTCATGTACCCATTCGTTTCGTGGCCTCTTGGATATAAGGGCTCAAAATTTTCAATCTGGATTCATTTCTACGGCGGCAGCTCTCCTTAGCGTCATTATCATTGTCACTGATCATCATCACCATTTCTTAGCCACTGTACCACGCCTCTCCCGCAGCTCATTCTTAGCTCGAGCGGCGCGAGCTAAGAATGAGCTCGCGCCGCTCATAGATGTTCACATAGATGTTCTTTTGGGGCGCTTGTGTTTTTCTGTTTGTTCACCCAAGATAAACTAATTTCTATGTAGGAGCATTTTGTACAGTGGGCTACAGTGCCACCAATCAAAAGATAATCATATCAACGAACGAAGCTAGTTTTTACTAGTAATAAACGTTTCCGCGATTGCTTGCATCAACGACAGTGACAATCTAATCGCATGTATGGGTGCATAACAGATCAGTCATTCTTAATTTTAGCATGGTTGGTAATTGCTCTCCGCCTACGTAGGGCTTGCAATTTCTTAAGGTATAGCCCGAATAATGAAGTGTGCCCAGCAGAGCTGCGCAGGTGAAAAGCCACCGCTGAGAAGGAAAGGCTCGTACTGGACGAGGCTGCTGCTGGATCTGTAGCATCTTCCAGTTCATGTTGTCTACGTAAGATTTCAGCTATTAAACTAGAGAAGAAATGATAGAGAAAGAAATTCAGAGAACTTCAGCATGCAGTCGAGGATAACCGGTTTGTTACCCTACACGTGGGCATTAAAACGGGAAATCGAAAAGAGAGAGGAATAAGTAGAAACAGGAAGAAAGATACCACATAATGCAGCACACACACAAACATGCACTCAGTCAGCTGCCTATCACGCTGGCCTGGTGGCAGTGCGACGTCACTGCAACAGCCGCTTCCATGTCCTAGTTCGTTTTCCTCAGGAACCTCAGTAGTCGCTCGGTCGCCTTCAGCTGTGGTGTCTTCTATGGACGACATGCAAGAATACATTGAACCGACATAGTGCCGCAGTGCACTATAGAGCAGACGCCAGTGACTGTCTCTGAACATCACATACCTGAGAGTCACACAGGATGTGACGTAGCCTGCTCGAAATGACAAGCATTTCAGAGGGCATTGTCATACTAGTGAACTCAAGTTCGACGCGGGAGAAAATGACCACTGTATCACCCACGTCGCGCGTACTTGGTCATCCCTTTTGGCGAAGCTTACCCGCAGGTCAGATGAGGGGCGTTGTACCCGGCATGTGAGTGGTCAGAACAAGGTGAGGTTTTTTCTGCCTACGTTGCCCCGCAAGTCTTCTGAAGCCCTTGGTGCCTTTCTTATGGGCATGACAACAATAGGCCACATTATTATCGGCGCTCTCTAGCCTTTCGCATCTCTTGTTTTGTGCTAAGCTATGCCTAATTCTTCCCACGCGAGAATCCTTATACGGAACAGTACAGTGCCTTCCTGTTCGAGAGCGGGAATAAAAAGATTCGGGGAGATTAATGGCTGCCATGATGGAAGGTCAATGAACACGCCATTTACCGGCATTGATTCCGCTTCGATGTTGAGGCCCACACCGCATCTGCGAACATGCGCTGCCGGAAATGAGCAGCTTACAATTATAGAAGTACGGTCATGCGAGGTAATAAAAGTGCATTCATTTTCATACCTGAAGGGAAAATTAAAAGCGGCTAACATTACAGACAAAAAATGTACTTATTTTACGCGTCTAATGTATCTTTTTTTGCCTTATATAAAGCACATGAAGACTGTAACACGTCCTGACGAAAAAGCAGCACTCGGCTGCTGACCGAAAAGTCACGGGTTGCGTCCCGGCAGCGGTGGTCGCATTTCATGGAGGCAGAACGCGATATACTCTCGAGTACTGTGCAACGTCAATCATCATCAATCATCATTAATCAAGTATTTGTTCTCGACGTTTTGTTACAATTTGTCGGGGGTGCTTCAGGCAGAAGTCTGTTGCAAACATCTTGAGAGTGCGTAAAAGTTATTTTCGGCAGTACTCTCGACAGCGTGCAATAAGATGAAGTATGTAAGTGTACGTGAGTTTCAGTTTCAGTTCAATATTATTCATTATTGAAACATATGAGAAATGAGTTATTGTGCAAGAATTCTATTTAACAGAGTTATTGACACGCAAATAAAAACACCAAATGATCAAAATTTCGGGTGTCCTCCACTACGGTGTCTCATTATTGATTGTCTTATCATAGCTATTGCCTTTTACCAAATGTGGGTTTGCGCCGTACAGTGGGTTAGCGCAGCGTTGCTTCCAACTCAGCCAAGCTAAACTTTGAAGCCTGTCTTACGTTTTAAATGATGGTTCATTGGTTAATTATGATGGCGATCAACAGTGGCAGCCATCAAAACTCCATAGGCAACGAGTATTGAATGCGATTTCTAAGCAACTATAAGGCATGATCGCCATTTCTGTCTATCTTTTATCTAAGCGTTTATGCATGGCCGTTCGTTTGCTTAACTTGGTACGTACTAAAATTGGCATAAACAGAAGTGGTTGTATCAAAACACGACTCACAGATCATGACAAAAATACCGCGAATTACCTTCTTCGTACGTAATAAACTTATTTCCAACAGTCGCGTGTGGCACATAGCCGAGCAACACGGCCCGCAGCGTAGGGAATATGCCACAAGTTATTAGAAGTATACGTGAAATCAGGAACAGCGATAACTTACTTCCTAAATTATGATGTGAAAGCGTTAATGAGCTTATGTCACAGTGTATCTACTGTCGCCATTGGCGAAGTTGCCGATGAGTGAAAAATCCCAGTGGAGGAAATAACAGAAAAACTTGCCTGATCGCCCTCTAACACAAACATAACACAAACATAACATAAAAGCATTACACAAAAGTGAAACGTGTCCTTTCAATGGCAGTTGAGCGTTTATTGTGCGTTGAATCAGCAATAGCAACAAATTGCGGTCACGTGAACAACGCCAAGGCGCTCGAAACTTGCAGCGCACACCTCAAACAAAGAGCATACACAAAATTACCATTCATAAAATGAGCGTGGGCTAACAACTGCTAGAGCTCGACACTTGAAGCATACAGTTCAGAGAGAAAAGCGCAAGAAATGAGCACACAAGTATATACAACAAGCGCGAACTGTCAAAGTGACCTTCATAAAAGTGACCTTCATCCTTTCTCAAATTACAAGTCTCACCTTTGTTGCTGCAACGCGTGACTAATATTTTGATCTTATACTTCGATGTTCCATGCCCCGCCGCGGTGGTCTAGTGACTAAGGTACTCGGCTGCTGACCCGCAGGTCGCGGGTTCAAATCCCGGCTGCGGTGGCTGCATTTCCGATGGAGGCGGAAATGTCGTAGGCCCGTGAGCTCACATTTGGGTGCACGTTAAAGAACCCCAGGTGGTCGAAATTTCCGGAGTCCTCCACTACGGCGCCTCTCATAATCATATGGTGGTTTTGGGACGTTAAACCCCACAAATCAATCAATTGATGTTCCGTGGTAGGTTTCGGTCCCAGAAGCACAGTCTCTTTCATGTATCCAGGCTGCCAATAGCGCTGAATCTTTCATCCGTTTTCAACATAAAGAAGGGGTGCAAAAATTAGTGGGCATTCCATTTTGTAGGTAGAATGCGAGCACACTTTTCGAGACTACCTTCATTTGTGTGAGTAGGTTCATCATTAGAGGATAATCAAAAGCCGAAGATGACGAAGACAAAACACGCCCACTACAATGTAGCAGTGCTTATAAGGTGCGGGGCTGCTGAGCCGAAGGTCGCTGGTTAGATGCCTGCCACAGCTGTCACATTTCTATGGAGGTGAATGGGCAAAAGCCCGTGTACTGTGCTATGCCAGTGAACAATAAAGAGCACCATATGGTCGAAATTCCCGGAGCCGTTCTTTACAGCGAGTCTCATAACTATATCGTAGTTTTGGTACGTAAAACCCAAGATAATATAGTGAAACGTAAGCTTCAAGACTGACACTTCCAATTGTCACTGACACTCAATTGTCGAGGCATACTCGATAAAGAAAGCAAGCGCTAAGTATGTCGACTGCCCACCTTTGGTGCTAAAAAAATGCGGCTTTGCTTTCAACACACTCTGATACACCGTATATTTTGTTTCAACTTTCATGTTTGAAGATTGACCAAGCAATCTTTCTGTGTGACAAAGTGATCATGTCAGTGTTTATGCGAGTGATTCGTCGGTATATCACGATGATCTTTTCGAATAAAAGCCCGTTCCAAGTGTAATCGTAAGTGGAGTTCAGTAGTGTAGATCCTTGATCTGTTGCACCGTATAGGGCCAGCTCTGTTGTAAATGTTTCGTCTTCGTCACTTGAGATTTTCAAGTGTGCTCCTGAAGATTTTCTGTTGCGGTAATTAAACCGCAAACTTGGTACATAACTTTTCCGCTCGAGTGTGATGACACCTGTGCATACTGACAGAGTGCCCTTAGGATTATCTTCATGGAAACGTACCCATAAGCTGTCAGCTTGAGCTTCGCTCATCACCAGGCCTAGATTTACAAGCGCATTCACTCGGGAACACACCCCACACATAGCGCTATTCAATATGACGTGTTATGAACTTACCCAACAAAAAGCAATATTAAGAGAGGCACAGGTAAGTAAAAGTTCAAAACATGACAATGTTAGGTCAACAAAATAGATAGACTCAAACGAACGGGATTCAATTTTTTTTTCAACGGAAACCGGATGGGTCTGCAAACGATGCGTACAGAGTCAGTCAGTAAAAGAACTTTATTTGGTCCTCAGAAGACGAGAATGCCTCCATCAGGGGGTACCGTCTGGGGGCCCCACCCACGATGGCGTCGAGAGGTTCAAGACTCCGTCATCGCGATGTCATGGACCGCAAAGCATATGACCGAAAAATGGTCGTTGAGAAGGTAGGAATGGCAGATGGGTGAAATAAGAACGAGAAATTGATTTTCCCATCGCGTGAGAGCTGGAACCAGGCCAGTGTGGGGGGGGGGGGGGCGGGAAGTATATTTGCAGGAAGACTACGGACGCACCAATGTTGCGGCTAGGTCTCGCTAAATGTGGCTGGATTTTATTCACTTTGATATTTGTTGTTTACGCCTAGACAATAAAAGAAGCTATATAGCGAATATAAATGGCACCAAGAAGCAGAAAATATTGGAAGAAGGAACTCCTCATACGAGCTCCTTTATTATTCCTAACTTTCTGCTTTCTTCAAAAAATTTATGTTTTCAAAATCCGAAGCACTTTGTAGCAAAACCAAGCCGCTTTCAGCGTTTCTGCCTATGCATATAGCTATTTATTTATAAAGCCGCCTACGTCTGAGAGTTCTCCAGATGACGTCCCTAACTGGGTGTAGTCCTGAAGTCACATGAAACGACAAGAGGATACGACAAATATGAATGGCTAGTCATTACATTAGAGAGTTAAAATCCTGTCACATACTCGTCAGTTGTTGTTTTTTTTTTCTCGCAAGATGCGTGAAACGTTATTGTCTACCACAGGCTGCAATGTACGGCTAGGTGCAACAGATTTACAACAGCTTATATATTGCTACGAGCGTGTCTTATTTGCACCTATGTTTCAGTCGGGTTTCGGCCACAAGCCTGCCTGAAATGCTCTACCGCAAACTGCGCCTCGTTCCAGAAGGTTCACGTTTATGGCAGATCGTTTTGTTAAGACTACGCCCACTTCCTGAAACATTTCAAATTATTCTGGAACCTACGTTGCTGATAGCGAGAACACTAGAATGTTTTATCGCAAGTGTATGGATGCCGACACGCTTCGCCGCTCATCAGTTGATCGAAAGCCGACGCTCTGCTCTCTGCTATCAGTGCCAGTGCTTTCCTGTAATCTGACTACTTTCCTTTTACGTGGCCACAAGTTCGACTGTATAACCAGTATAATCTTCAACCCACTGTCCTGCTCCCTTCGTCGACGTCACGACCCCTTGACAATATTTACCCAGGAACGGCAATAACAGACACTGGTAATTCAAGTGCGAGAGCGTCAAGAAAACACAGACATCGGCAGTGTCGACTTAATGACCACGAATGATGAAACTTAAGCTCCCGAGAAAATTTGAACCCAAGCCTTCGGCGTGGTAGTCAGATATTCTACCACACAGGCACCCCTAGTCTAGAAGCTGCTTTGGCAAAACACATAATACAGGCGCAATGTGAGTGCAATGTCAATTTTGGCTGGGGTTCCGGCTATCTAATTTTTTAGCCATGAAAAAAGCAATCCATATGCGATCGTAAAGCATATGGATCGTAAAGCGATCGTCAACCCTGAGGTTATTATGTTGGCTGGGCTTATATAGATGTCTAATTGCCATTATTTTTGTAATCTAATGATTCAGCAAGCCATATTCAAGCGTTGCTTACGCTTACACAAGTTACCTACACTATTCACACCACCGCATCTCAAAGTGGACATTGTTGCGACAATGCAGCCGTAAATGCGCTGGCGTGAGTGCTGACATTTCGCCGGACCATAAGTTAACCTTTGAATGCCGAGAAAAGATTCTTAAATACTTGTTTTAGGGGTGAAGCTTTTTAAAGCGGCACCCTTTTGTCTCTCGTCGTAGTACGTAACATGTCTTACGCTTTGATCTGCAAGGTGGTGCTGGTGGGAGATTTCTCCTGTGCGTTGTTGAACAATAAAAAATTCGCAGCGTGCGAGTTAACTGAAAGCCGAATTCTCCTTTCTCTCATTCCTCATTAGCAGAAATTGGCATGTACATTGAGTACTATCTGACAATAAAGGGTTGCCACGTTATACTCGCGTAACCTGCTTGGTTTTAGAAAGATTTAGCAAGCATTGGGCCGCAGTGCCATGAATACAGTGAACTAGTATAAACCATGAACTCGAGGTGGTTAAAGGTGGGAAGTAGACACGAAGCGCAAGTCGTAAGAAAGTGTGCGTGTGCCTCCTCTCGTTCAATCCTTGGAATGGCCGCTGGACGGCGGTGCTTCTATGTGGGGAATATATGATGAAAAGATGCGAGATGGTGGTACTTGGAGTGTTGACTAGATGGACGAACGGACACACAGACAGGTGCCTGGACGGACGCACGGATGGACGCATGGACGGATGCAGGGGGTGGATGCATGGACGAACGCAGGGACGGATGCACGGATGGACGTGTGGATGCACGAACAGACGCACGCACGGACGGGCGAATCGATGCAGGCACCGTCACACAGACGGACGCATGGACGGACGGAAGCAAGAACGAATGGAAGGACTGATGCTTCGCCCCACTCTCCATCATTCAGCCCATGGATATGCTGCCTTCTTTGTTTCAGCCGACATTAATTTTACCAACACATAATTAAGCCAGTATTGCCGACATGCATGGTAAGCAAATGATGTGATCTAAACTACTATATTTACAAAAACGCGTCGATATCCCTCGTAAAAATTGGATCAACCCCCCCCCCCCCCCCCCAGGGCAGCATAGAAAACCAAGTGTCCCGCAAGGCGTGTGAGCTGCATAATCTTTTTGATGTTACTTGGAAAAAAAAGGCTTAGCAGGTGAAAACAAAAAGCTTGTGTCATTTCGCAGGATGTTAGACCGCTCATGTTAAGTAATGTTATGGCGCTCTTCAGCGGGTATCGCGTGGCATTCATGTTTATTGCATCATCGCGAGGTTCTTTTGCTAAATTGTTCGTAAGCGCATTCTGTATGTGTGTGAGTGCGTGTTTGTGTGTGGGGGGTGCGCGTGCGTGCGCTCTGGCTGGCTTGCTTGCGTCCGTCCTTCCGTCCGCCCATCTGTTGTTTTGCGAAACTAAAACATTTTCTGTTATGGTACAGACATTCAAGAGGTTGACTTGGCAGGCGCTGCCTCCTGTTCAAATCACGTTTAGAAAAGACTGGTGAACGATTTAGACTACTTGGTACTCAACTATGGGAGAGCAGTAAGCTGTTCCTAATATCGTACATAGATTTTTACCTTGATTGATATTCTTGACACGAAGCTTCCTGCGTTTAGTTTTCCTAATACCTCAATGACCATCATAGGTTCTATACGAAGTTCCGGGAGAGGTCATCTGAACGGAAAGAATCGCTGGCCGAAATATTCCAGATAATATTTGTTCCAAGAATTCTTTTGGACAATGATCTTATCTTTTAAATATACGCCTAGTATACTATATTTTTTTAACTGTCCTATTCATTTGACGAGCCTACAAAGTGATCAAATAGTAGTGATGCTTACGTAAAAGAACGGCTTTTTATGCAACGATTTCTTCACCACATACGTCCTGCTTTTTAACACTTTTTTTTTCCGGTAGTGAGGCCGATTGAAAATAAACTTTTACGATGCGAGGACTGGGGAAGAAGAGTTCAATGCCCTGCCCGTAAAGAGAAAGAGGAGAGAAGCCGCGAAAGATGGTTGGACCGCTGAAGATGTCGAACATCGTTGTCATCCTTATATTTCTTCTTCCCCATACACTTTCGTGGTTTCCTTCCCGTCAGACGTGTCAGCATCGTCCGTTCGTCCTGCCCGTCGTTTGCTAACCGCACCCTGCGTCGTCAGCGCTTGCAGGGCAGCAGAGGTCAGCGCTCCCGCCATCCTGGGCAGCGCGTCCCCACGGAAATGTTCTTTCTTACTCTTCAATATTTCTGCTCTCTCCGCGGGAAGGCTGTGCTGTCTTTATGATAGTTTTACACTTCCTTTCTGATTGATCGTGATTGTTTTTTGCACGGTATTCGATATAGAATGCTCTTATTTTCCTGCGTGGTGATGATTGCTTCTGAAAATACCATCACCACGTTAACTTAGAGATGTTCATCGCAGACGTACTGCAACCGTTTTAAATGTGTGCACTTCTTTGTGTACTCTAAGAACTTTTTGGTATCTATCTATCTATCTATCTATCTATCTATCTATCTATCTATCTATCTATCTATCTATCTATCTATCTATCTATCTATCTGACGCTATATGCCACTATATGGCATCATATTGGCGCCACAATGACGTCCCAAGGCTCGTAAGGAGTGACGATGTCGACATTTGATATTTTTGCATCATTCACGTTGACGCCGACACCGCCGATAGTAACTTTTTTTTTTCATGACGCCCGTGTAAAGCCTTCACTTTAACGATATAGGTGTCTTATTGTAGATGATTGCTTCTGTTGCCAAAACTGAATGCCAGTCAGCCTCGAGATTTCGCCCAAATGTAGTACTGATGGCTGGTCAGTAGTACTATCATATATATATACATCAGCTACATGTTCAGAAATGTATGATTTTATTACTGTAAAATTGACCCTCAAGTCGACAGAACTCACACACTGTATTACGACACCAATTACTGCACGAAAACTTGTTTGGTTGGACTCATTTTTATATGGCATCCTGTACTACAATAATTGACTTGTTTAATGATCTTCCCGCAAGCTCATCAAGTCAGCCGTAAGTACTCAAAGTGCATCGATTTCACCCTGTCGTCTGTGAGTGTATTGATCTTTTCATCGTTTAAAATCTTGAAAGTAACTAGTGCTAGAGCTAGAGCGACATCCTCTTCCTTCACATTTTTTTTCTGGATCTCCAACTTCCTTGATTGCACGTTGCAAGAAAGTATAGAACGTTTTTCCCGCCCTTTCATTGCCCCAGACATGAACCCGCCATCGATTGTCGTATCGATTCCCTTCGAACTGGGTCGCTGGACGAAAGTGGTGCTCGCTTATAGACACACCCCTTGCCCCCTCAGCTACGCTCCCCCTCAGTAAACGAAAATGTCTCCACCGGTGCAGTACCTATCGACCGAGTCGGACGTTTTATTCGCTCCATGTCAGTGCCGCCGTGTACGACACTCCTGCTCTTGTCATCGAGCAGTTGTTTCCGGTTCACAGTTCAGCTGTAGAGTGGAAACACTTGCTTTCGAACAAGGCTTTGGAGCCCGTTGTTACAAGCGTACTAGGCGCGTGCAGGAGTACAGCTTCAGAAAGAAATAAGGGAACGCACTGAGAGCAATGAGTCGTGTACGTCACAGGGGAAGCGTGTACACAGGAGCAATTTGGCATACGTGAACACGTAAAAACTCTCCACGAATGGGAAGCAATATGAATGGCCGTCGGTATAGCCCACTGGTTCTGTAAAGATACAAGACGAGTGTTAAGGGTAGCAAAAGTAAATGTTATGCGGTCCATTATATACACTTATGCCGAAGACGACTTCAAGGCGAAAATCGACGTTTGACTCTCACTCGATTTCACTAATACGTCGCTCAAACCAGTATATGACGTCCTCCAAGGGGTACAGGATGGGCCTTAGCCGTCGGAGAGCAATTCTGTGCCCTGTAGCGCATGCATTGAAGTTTTGTACTTGATTTTTCTATTATTATTATTATTATTATTATTATTATTATTATTATTATTATTATTATTATTATTATTATTATTATTATTATTATTATTATTATTATTACATCATGATATGGTTTCTGTAGTGCCTGTAGCAACAGTATACCTTTTATCAAGCGATGGTGCCATACGATCACTTCTCTTTCCAAGTCAGGTTATTGGACCTAAACTGCACTATTGTGACATCTTGATTACTTTATGATAGCATCATGAATTTTACATGTGACCTTAACATAATTTTTTGACCAAGCGACAATGTCAAATTAGGAGGTCACTATATGACGTCAAGTTTTATAACGTCATAGTTACGTCATGAAAACCTCTCGGTGATGTCATGATTTTTGGTAACCTACGATGTTCTAAGTACGCATTGGAGTGACTGTCACTTACCACTTTCAATAGGCATCTACGGCTATTGCCTAAATACTAGTGTCCAGGCCCTGACATCGAGAGCAGCCACCTTGATATAAATGGTCATAATTTAAGGTGATTGCAATGGCGGCCAGTCTTAACCCTGAAATTTTTAACACCCTCCGCTGCATCGTATGACTATGCACAACTTGCTCAGTTGCTTCACAGCCGCTGGACAATGGAATGGGAAATGATAGGTAAAACCTGAAAAGTCACGAAGAGAGCACAGTAACTGAGGGAACGAACGGGGATTGACGGCATCCTAGTTGAAATGAAGAATGAACAGACACGGGCCGCACGTAGTGTGTAGCTGGTCATTACCTGGCTGAATTCGAAGAGGGGGTGGATGCCTCAGGGGGAGAGAAAGAATTGCCGGCGAATCTACGTGCGTCGCTGGCAAAGGTTGTCGAAAGACGATAGCCTTTTGTGTGGATAGTCTTTTTCTGTCTTGTGAGGTCACAAGCCCCGCACTGATCATTACCGTGATAGCGCGGCAACCATAAGCGTATATATATACATACATAAACATATACGTGAATGACGGTGGCGGTGACGATGACGGCAAAAACCAGCCCAGACTGTTCACACAATTTTTGCGCAATAAAAGTTTGCAGGTATAACGTGGCAGCACAAAGCGCAAGACCGGGTTGATTGGCGGATGATGGGAGATGCCCTGCACTGGGCGTAGCCAGGCTGATTATTATTATTATTATTATTATTATTATTATTATTATTATTATTATTATTATTATTATTATTATTATTATTATTATTATTATTATTATTCGGGAAATGTCAAAAGCCACTTGGCTTGCTAGTGCGCGTGTGCTTACGTATTGAGCACGCTGCTGACACATGACGAAGTAAGAACTGAGAAAGCTGGTCACACTTGTCTTGTACATACTTGTGCGTTCGTTTTATGCGTTTTTCTGTTTGAACAGCTCGCTTCAAGCGTCGAGCTGTGACAGCTGTTGCACCGCGCTCCTCTAGTGCATGCTGATTTCGTGCGCGTTTTACGCTTGAGGTGCGCGCTGCAAGTTTTTGCAGCGACTGGCCGTTCTTTGCGTGACTTCACAATTAGTTTCTGTATCATTCATTCCTTCGCCCTTGTGGCGAGACAATGTGCAATAAACGCTCAACCAGCTTTGTGAAAACACGTATCACTCTCGCTTCATACCAATTCCCAGAAAGAAGGATCAGCCACGTTTTTTTTTTTCTCTCTTTTTAGTGAAAGTAACCTTTCGGTACAACTCCCCAGCTCTGTTTCCCGAACAGGGGTTTTTTCTTACGCAAGCAACCTCTACGCACATTTTGGCTTCAGCTACCAAGCCTGAAGAGCGTTGCGGTGCTTCCACTGATTGACTGCGACCGCTAATCGAGTTTGGCTGCTGCTTCATTCACCTGACGTCATTATTATGGCTTCATTTTTATTTGTGTCGTAGTTTTTTCAACGTTTTTATGCGTCTTCTTTGTCATACGCGCTTGCACGTTTGTTTATTAGAACATGTCTCAGCCCCAGAAACCTGAGCTGTAATGGAAGCCAGCTGTTACACCGGGTTTCTTTCTGCCCGTGTAACAGCCTTTCTTATTTAACTGGTCGTCCTCGTCTCAGCACAACGCTACATAGAAACTCGACCGCGGTGACAACTGAAGTGAAAATGATCTGTTCAGGGAAGTGGTCCGCGTCCGGGTGAAGCCATACGCAAGCAAATATAACGAACAAAAAGTGAATTTATTCGCTCGCCGAAAAGTAAAAAAGTGTAAATACAAGAGTGAAGTGATATCGTTCCTGTCTTCGGTCACTGGCATCATCCAGTCATCATGCCCAATGAAACGTGTGGTGGCTTTATGCGTGATCAAGCATTATTGATACAGGTGCTCATTATACATATAGTTTAATATCTCAAAACCCTGATCGGATTATAAGAGACGCCGTAGTGGAGGGCTTCGGAAATTTCGACTACCTGGAATTCTTAAACGTGCTCTTAAATTTAATTACACAGGCCTCGAGTATTTTCACCTCGATTGGAAATGCTAATGCCGCGGCTGAGATTTAATCACTTAGCATGTGGGTAAAAAGCTTTGGAAACCCAAATAATCAGCGTGTGATGCAAATCCAGCCTTTTCTTGTGCATTTTCGCACGCTCATGATAGCTGCTGAAGGGAAATTTTGCGATTGCTAAGAGCAACAAATGTGATAACAAATGAACGTTAAAAACGAATGCTGTTGCGAAAGTTGTGCTTAGGTGACAGCTAAAGCAGATCCAGTATGGCAGACAGCGAACAGATTCTTAAAATAAAAGATATTTATTGGCCGTCTAAAGAGAGATTGCTTGCCTGTCATATGCGGAATTTTTCTTTCACAACGCAAGAAGCAAAACATAATTTATGCAAACTCAAAGTGTCACGTCGGGCTCTAACAAAGAAGTAGTCTTGCTTTAGATGAAGAGTATTAACGACCTAGGTATCAGTGTGGAATCTGTGTCTAACGATAATTCACCCAGTACCGCTTCGCTGACACCAGTGAAAACGAGAAGATGGTGGCAATCCAGTCGTCTGGCAAATGCATTTCTGTGTTTTGCAAGTCTTTCTAATGTTGTAGGTTTCCATTTTTTTTTTAAGCTTAAACACTGTTTCTTAAGCTTTGAGGTGATAGTAGCAGTACCTTTATCGCATCATCAACATATCCTCAGATTTGTTGTATTACTGCTTTTTTATTATTAAACGCTCTTTTCTAAGCTTTGAGGTGGTTGTATAGCCACCACTTGTTATAACCGCAAAATATCACATCAATACAGTAGTGTACGCGCCTTCTCTTGGGCCAACAGTTGTTTTCTTCCTTTTTATGGAACTGGTGGGTAATCGTACTTACCCTATTTGTGTTGCACATACCTGTTAATGATAATGATAGCCTTCTTAAAAAGGCGCACGCATTTATGGGGTGCACAGCGGTTTGTCGAGCTAATGGTTGCTTGTTAGGCATACCGGCTTATGATGCCCGCAAACGTCACCATAAATCCCGGACATAAAAAGGTTATAACGTTGCCTTTAAAAGTGCGAGGCACATGTTGTGTCAAACTGAGAGGTTGCGGGCTCGACTTCCTGATAGTCTAAGTCAACGAAATTTATTCCTCTCATTATTATTTGTCGTTTGTTCGTGTGCATTTTACAACGTCACCTCCTTGACTGAAATTATGTCACTGATGTCTTGGTGGAAACCCGGCTGAAAATTACTTTCGTGATAAAATGCATCTTGAATGGGGCATGAAATTCTGCACGGTTCTTTTTTTAATGGTTGCTCAATTTGTGCCTATATTTCTGGTACGAACATCTGCAATACATTTTGAGCAGTCGTCTTGCAACGTTACTGAACCATCACATTCCGTGAAGACTTGGAAGGCTTCCGCTAATGCTGCACTTGGCGTTGAACTGCTTGAAGTTGTCGCACAACGTCATCCAAGACCTCTCAACGGAGTTGGGCTGAAGATGGCATCGTTACGACAACAAAGTCGTGAAGTTCAATGGACTCTAACAGAATGACAACGCCAACGTATTGAGTGCTACGTCGTCTGGCTTGGCCGATTGCTGCTACAAGGTCAAAAAGTAATGTGCAAAGAAATTAATCACGACGAAATGCAAACTCCTCAAAACTCATAACATGGTCACCTAACAAGACAAAACATAACATAACATGGTCACCTAACATGCCGCATTCGATGCAGGAAGAAAAAGAAGGAATTTTTTTCTTAGCAAGGGACGGCATCTTCCAGGTGCTCACATTTACCGTTAAACTTTGTGTTGGTTGCCCTGCTAAGTGCTGCACTGGTCCATCTAATCCGAAGACATGGATAGAGTGCGTCATCAGCAATTCATAGAGTAACGCCTCATATCGCAGGCAGGCCAGCTATGCTGCAGGATAACTTTGATATGGAAAGCAGAATGAATCATGTAGTGTAGCGTTCAGTCATTTTCATAGAGTATTGGCACTGGCAGCTGCTTTATTGACTGTCACGAAGCAGGCTCCTAATGCCGAAGTGGACTTACAATCGATAAAATGAGTGTGGTTGATAAAGCTTTTTCTAGCGGGAAGTAATTGAAATTGCTGCCTTGGGCTGAAGACGACTACCTCGTTCTTTTTTTCTGTGTGTGTGTATACTTGTGAAGTGAAAAGAGTTAGCAAAACAACACCTTTCACCTCGCGATAGATATTCAGAAGAGTATGCACTTCGAAAAGAGCGAAGGCATGTATTGAAAGGTGTAACGATATTCGCGAATTGCTGGCGTACGCAAGTTTCATATTCATAAACAAACAGCACACTTGATGCACCCGAGACAGTGTTCGTCATCAATACCAGTTTCCCCACATAAGCGTTGAATGCTTTCGGGTTTCTGCGGTAGAAGATTTTCACTTGTGTAGCTCTGCGCATTCATGCGAACGGAGATGGATTGACGGTAATAAGGTAAATGTAGTTCCGTTCAAGCAGCTATTTGTGTGAAGTGCCACAGAGGGGGAAAATTTTGACCAGCTAGTGTTCTTTAACGTACAGTAAAACCACACAGTACACATGTTATTTTTTTTTATTTAAAAATACCTTACAGGCCCTTGTTGCAGGGCATTGTGTAAGGGGGGTTACAAAGGGTGAGTGTCGCGACAAAAACGTAAGGAAACATCAAACTTTGAAAGAACTCAACAAAAAATAACGCGTTATATGTCACTAAAGAGAGAAAGTGCAAAAAGTCATTTGAAGTTACACATCGGAACATTTCTGGTGGGAGGAGAACAAATATCCGCAATACACTTACTAAAAAACACCTAGCACACACGTAGCCAAAAATATTGTTACGTGAGTAACGAGACAAGGTATTGCGAATATATTCGAAAAATATATTTGCAAGAGCGGTTGCAGCACTGGCCAGTATGGCTCCGAGCTCGAGCAGCCAGCGACCCTCATCTTCTTCGTCGGGCGCACACGCGCATTCGCACTATGGTTTGTGGCAGCCTACAGGTAGCATAACCCCCGTCGGCAAAGGCGCCGTCTCGGCGCATCTAGATGTCAAGATCATTGGGCGAGTGGTACTGCTTCAGGCGTGCGACGTGTACGATGTCGCTGGCCCTAGGGCTGGATGAAGACGGCGAGGCAGCAGGAGTGATTTCATAAGTGACGGGAGTCACCTCACGAAGCACTCTGTATGGCCCTGTGTACCGAGAGAGCAGCTTGTCAGACAGGCCAACGTGCCTGGTCGGAGACCACAGCAGAACCAACGAACCGGGCGAAAAGTGCACATCGCGGTGTCGTTGGTCGTACCGACGCCGTTGGTTTGCTTGGGAGGTCAGAAGGCGAGCACGAGCGGTTTCGCGTGCGTGGGCGGCCCGGCTGATGGCGTCCAGAGCATATTGTGAAGTTGGAGCTGCTGGTAACGGAATCGTCGTATCGAGGGGTAATGTGGGTTCGCGGCCGAACAGCAAGAAAAAAGGGGAGTAACCAGCCGTGTCGTGGCGCGAAGAATTGTAGGCAATGTCACGTATGGTAAAGCGATGTCCCAGTCAGAGTGATCTGAGGAAACGTACTTTGCAAGCATGTCAGTTAGGGTTCGGTTCAGGCGTTCTGTGAGGCCATTTGTTTGCGGATGGTACGACGTAGTGAGCTTGTGGCGTGTTGCACAAGAGCGTAGGATGTCCGCTATGACTTTCGATAGAAATGTGCGGCCTCGGTCCGTGAGCAGCTGGCGTGGAGCACCATGTTGCAAGATCACGTCGTGTAGAAGAAAATCGGCGACGTCAGTGGCGCAACTTGTTGGAAGGGCGCGTGTGATTGCGTAGCGTGTGGCGTAGTCTGTGGCCACAGCTATCCACCTGTTGCCAGCAGAAGACAGAGGAAAAGGGCCGAGTAAGTCCAAGCCGACGCGAAAGAAAGGTTCAGTAGAAATATCGAGTGGTTGAAGGCGCCCAGCCGGAAGCGTCGATGGTGTTTTGCGGCGCTGACATTCCTCACACGCCGCGACATATCTTCTGACGGACCGTGCCAGACCTGGCCAATAGAAGCGACGGCGAATCCGGTCGTATGTGCGGGACACACCCAGGTGACCGGCAGTAGGAACGTCATGAAGTTCGTGGAGTACAGCCAAGCGGAGGTGTTTGGGTATGGCAAGCAGCAGAGATGGGCCGTCTGGATGGAAGTTATGCCGGTATAATGTGCCATTCTGGAGTACGAACGAGCGATAGGATCGGTTCGATGGGGAGGAGTCGAGGCGCTCAATGATAGCTCGTAGGGCTGCATCACGGCGTTGCTCGTCGGCTATGTGGTTCAGTTGAGAAACGGAGCACACGCAGGCGTCGTTGTCAGGTATGGTGGCCGATGGGTCAACTGGATAGCGAGAAAGGCAATCGGCGTCCTGGTGCAGGCGTCCAGACTTGTATATCACAGCAAAGGTGTATTCTTGCAGTCGCAGAGCCCAGCGACCAAGTCGACCTGTAGGATCTCTTAAGGATGAAAGCCAGCAGAGCGCGTGGTGGTCGGTGACGACGGAAAAGTGAGTGCCATATAAATATGGACGGAATTTTGAGACCGCCCAGACAAGAGCAAGGCATTCTCGCTCCGTGATCGAATAGTTACGCTCTGCAGGTGTAAGGAGGCGGCTAGCATACGCGATAACGCGGTCGTGTCCCTGTTGGCATTGGGCGAGAACGGCTCCGATACCGTGACCACTGGCATCAGTTCGGACCTCAGTTCGGGCAGATGGGTCAAAGTGGGCCAGGATAGGGGGCGTCGTCAAAAGTGTTATGAGGTGAGAGAAGGCGGCAGCTTGAGTGGACCCCCACGAAAATGGAACGCCTTTCTTCAAAAGATCGGTAAGTGGTTGGGCGATTGCCGCAAAATCTTTCACGAACCGCCTAAAGTAGGAGCAAAGTCCCACAAAGCTCCGGACATCTTTGGCGGATTGGGGTACTGGGAAACTCGTGACGGCACGAATTTTCTCAGGGTCCGGTCTCACACCAGAAGCATCGACAAGGTGGCCCAGCACGGTAATCTGTCGGCGGCCGAAGTGACACTTCGAGGAGTTCAACTGGAGGCCAGCTTTGCGGAAGACGTCGAGAATGGCCGACAGACGCTCAAGGTGGGTCTCAAACGTAGGTGCAAATACGAGGACGTCGTCTAGGTAACACAGGCATGTTGACCATTTGAACCCGTGTAGCAGAGAGTCCATCATACGTTCGAACGTGGCGGGGGCATTGCATAGACCGAAGGGCATAACCTTGAATTGGTATAGGCCATCTGGAGTGATGAAGGCGGTCTTTTCTTGGTCTTTCTCGTCTACGGCAATCTGCCAATAACCAGAACGAAGGTCGATGGATGAAAAGTAGCGTGCGCCGTGGAGACAATCGAGGGCGTCATCAATACGTGGTAAAGGATACACGTCCTTTTTGGTGATTCGATTTAGATGCCGGTAATCGATGCAAAAACGCCATGTGTTGTCCTTCTTTTTAACCAGGACGACGGGTGACGCCCATGGGCTTGATGAGGGCTCAATAATGCCTTTAGTTAACATCTTATTCACTTCAGCTTGAATAATCTGGCGCTCCGACGCGGACACGCGATACGGTCGACGGTGAATGGGAGCAGCATCACCTGTGTTGATGCGGTGCTTTACAAGAGAAGTTTGGCCGAGTGGGCGGTCGTCAAGGTCGAAGATGTCACGGTAGGAAGCTAGAAGGCGTGCGAGGGCGGCTGATTGCGCTGGGGGAAGGTCAGGGTCGATCATGGGACGTATTGACATGTCGAGGCATGTGGCATCGAGTGGGCGACAAGGAAAATTGGTGCATGCGTCGGCTGCGAAAGTGGTGACGTGATCATCGGCTAAGGACCGCAACGTGGCGATTAGGATGCCTTCAGGGAGGACTTGCTTTGTGAAGCCGAAATTTATGACGGGTAGACGGGTCCGGTTGGAGGCTACAGTTACGATGCAGTGAGGGACGGTGACGTCACGTGCCAGTAGGACATCAGGAATCGGCGTGACGATGTAATTCCCATCCAATACGGGTGAGGTCGTGGCGAATTCGGTGAATGTGAGGGCTTTAGGCGGTAAGCGGAGGAAGTCTGTGGCAGAAAGGCCGTGTTGAGGTTCAGGGTGAATATCCGGCTGAAGAGGAAGGTCTAAGCAAAGAGTACCAGCGGAACAGTCGATCAGAGCAGAATGGGTCGACAGGAAGTCCATCCCTAAGATGAGGTCATGAGGACAGTTCTGGAGCACCGTGAATAGAACAGGGATGTAACGGTCGGCGATGCTTATGCGAGCCGTACACATGCCAATGACAGGAACAGTGCCGCCATCGGCCACACGTACAGCTTCGGTAGCAGGAGGCGTGAGTACTTTTCTTAAGCGGCGACAAAGATGAACGCTGATTATGGACACATGAGCGCCAGTATCGACTAGTGCCGACAGAGAAATACCGTCCACGTGTACATCGACAAGATTTTTGTTCGTATGAAGCGTCAATGGAGGGTTTGGTTCAGACAGGGATGATGCAGCACTACCTCCAGGGGCTGCACTGTCTAGTTTTCCGTCGGGTACGATGAAAAGTTAGGCGGCGAGTGATGGCGGCGTGGCTGGGGCGACGGGGAACGACGGCGTTGAGGGGACGGAGAACGAGCAGGAAGGCGGCTGTTAGACGTGTCGAAAGCAGGGGCGGTACGGCTGGACGAATACCGGCGAAGATCTTCATATGGGCTATAAGGTGCGAAAAACTGGCTCCTATGTGGCGGCGTCCAGGAGGCACGGCAGTAGCGGGAGACATGTCCAACGCGGTGGCACCGGAAGCAGATCGGTTTGTCGTCAGGAGTTCGCCATTCCGCCGGGTTGCGAGATCGTGGAGCAACAAATGGGTCACGTCGAGGTGCATTAATGGGAATTGGTCTGGAGGAGGGGCAAGAGATGGGGCAAGCATCAGGGAACCCGCGGTTGGCGAATTCTTGTCGTACGACCGCCTGAATAACGGAGATCGCGGGGGTTGTCGGTATCGTATGTTCGAAAGAAGTGGGCTGAAGCGGCGCTGGACTTGCTGCTTCAAGTTCCCGTCGAACGATACGCGTTACACTCTGCTCAAAGGGCGGTGTGACGGTAGAATCGGAGCAGGTGGACGTAGCCGCCGTGTTTGGCAACCGAGAAAAAGGAGGGCGCACCCGACGGTTTTTTGCTGTTTCGAAACGGCGGCATTCTTGAATTACACGGTCGATGGTCGAGACGTTAGTGTACACCAGCAAATTGAAGGCGTCGTCCGCGATCCCCTTCAAAACGTGTCCAACCTTTTCAGCCTCAGACATCCCTTCGTCCACTTTTCGGCAAAGAGCGAGAACTTCTTGGATGTATGACACATACGATTCAGTTGGCGACTGGACACGGGTAGCCAGCTCCTGTCGTGCAGCTGCGTGGCGACCGGTCGGGTCCCCAAAGATGTCACGTAGCTTCTCCTTGAACGTGTCCCAGCTGGTGAGTTCGGACTCATTTGTCTCGTACCAGACACGCGGGGTTCCATCCAAGTAGAAGAGAACATTAGCGAGCATCATGGTAGGGTCCCAGCGGTGGGTTTGACTGACCCGTTCATAAAGGCGAAGCCATTTGTCGACGTCGAGGCCAGGTTGCGCAGAAAATGTCCCGGGATCACGTGGTGTTTGGACGGCGACAAAGGTTGTCGGAGAAGCCGCAGATGGTGAAGCGGACGCGTTGTCACTGAAAGCCATGGCGGGAAGCTGGAGGATGCGGCCACTGCGGAGCTGCGTGGTGAGGACGGGGATCGTTCCACCTCCACCAAATATGTTACGTGAGTAACGAGACAAGGTATTGCGAATATATTCGAAAAATATATTTGCAAGAGCGGTTGCAGCACTGGCCAGTATGGCTCCGAGCTCGAGCAGCCAGCGACCCTCATCTTCTTCGTCGGGCGCACACGCGCATTCGCACTATGGTTTGTGGCAGCCTACAGGTAGCAATATTTTAGAGCAGCGCGCAGAAAGCAATTTGTTCTTGTTTAAGAAATACAGGATAATAAAGGGCGATAAGAGAGTTTTTCTCGTGTGTATAAGAACATTATAAAGTAGAAAAATGCAGGCGGTCACAAAGTGTAAAAAAAAGAAAAAAAGAGAAAAAAAAAGAAGAGCGCGTGCTCTTTACTGAACGAACACAAGGCCCTAAGCTGTAAGCGGGAGGAAATGGAAAAAAAACTAATGAATATAATTCCACTGGAACAATACAGGAGGTGCAACAAACACTTGTAAAAAGGAACCAAACAAAGTGTCTATGACTGAAAGAAAGAGTGAAGAAGTTGTCTGAATTTTTCGTGGTCTGATTGATATGCAATGTCATTCGAGAAATCATTTCACAAGCGGATGACGCGAGGAAGAGCCGATGAGTTAAAGGCGTCCGTTGACCCATATAATCGCGTGAAACTTAAGTTATTATGCAGCCTACGAGATGTAACGCAAGGTTTATCGAGTTGAAATGGGAATGGTTTGTTACTGTAAACATACTTATGGAAGAGGCATAGGAGAGAAATATCCCGCCGAGTACTCAACAGTTGAAGACAAAGGCAAAGTTTAATTTCCGTTATGCTGCTATGGTAGTCGTAATTTCGTGAGATAAATCGGGCTGCCCTATTTTGAATAGCTTCAAGCATGTTGATTAAGTAATTTTGGTATGGGGACCAGATCGATGCGGCGAATTCAAGTTGTGGGCGAACGAAGGTCTGATAAGCTAGCTGCCGAACATGGGATGGACAGCTATGCAAGTTGCGGCGTAAGTAGCCCAATGATTTTGAAGCTTTCGCACAAATGATGGTGATATGGTGTGACCAAGAAAGATTTGGTGTGAAATGAATACCGAGGTACTTGTAGGATGATGCGTACGACAGAGGGTAGTCATCAATTATGTACAAATGGCTAGAAATATGTTGCTTGCGTGTAAAACACATAATTTTGCACTTCTGCTTGTTTAGCGACATAAGCCATTTTTTGCACCAGTCATTAATCTTGTTGAGGTCATTTTGCAGTGTTAGGTGATCATCGGTACAGGTTATTGAGCGATATATAATGCAATCATCGGCGAAAATTCGCATGCGAGATGAGGTGCTGATTGGCAAATCGTTAATATAAATTAAGAACAGCAGGGGGCCGAGGACGCACCCCTGCGGTACACCTGAGGTTACGTGGGAAAGAGGGGATTGGATATTGTTTATTACCGTGAACTGCTAGCGGAGTGAAAGAAAGTTTCGAAGCCAAAATAAAGTGAGCGAATCTAATCGGAGTGAAGATAATTTAGAAATCAGACGAAAGTGGGGTACACGATCAAATGCTTTTGAAAAATCGAGAAAAATGCAGTCAGTCTGAAGGTTATTGTTCATGTTGCAATGTAGTTCTGACGTAAATTCCAGCAGCTGTGTTTCGCACGAAAAACCTTTTCTAAATCCATGTTGGTTGATAAAAAAGTAATGGTTAGATTCTAAGTGCCTGAAAACATGAGAAGCGATTATATGTTCCAGGAGTTTGCAGCAGATGCACGTGAGAGAGATGGGGCGATAACTTTCGGGTGAATGTTTATCGCCGGCTTTAAACATAGGGACTATTTTACCAATCTTCCAGTCAATGAGAAGCTGGCCTGTTGCTAATGATTGTCTGAAAAGGTGATACAGGATATTAACAGAAACAGAAAGGGTGTTTTTAAGAAGTTCGGAATTTATACCGTCAATGCCAGCTGAAGTAGATAGTTTAAGTTTAGTGACAAGAAGTGCGATACCCTCAGGCGTTATTTCAATAGGTCGCATATAATCTATGTTGAGATCGGGAACGTTCGGAACGTCGGCGCGGTCTTCCCGGGTGAAAACGGATGAAAAGAAGGTGTTAAATGCTGAGGTGCAATGACTATCTGAGAGGGGAGCATGGTGATCATCTAGCAAGGAAATCTGTTTAACATCGTGTTCCGCAGATATTTGATTCCAGAATTTTCTAGGATTTGATTTCAGAAGGGAAGGCAAATCATTAGAGAAATACTTTAGTTTAGCTGATTTAATTGTGGAACAGTATATTTTCAGAACATTTTTGTACGCCTCCCATGCAGAGGACGTACCAAGTCGTTTAGCCGCGCGGTATAGACGCTTCTTTTTATTTATGAGCTGCCGGATGGATTTAGTAAACCAGGGGTTTGTTTTATCATTTTTGACCGAAACAAGTGGAATATACCGGTTTGCCAGTGCGCATAATTTGTCTCTGTACAGCATCCAGTTTTCATTGACGTCACGACTGGAAGAGGATGGCAGGAATATGTCATTGTAGAAGGTTTCTAGTTCGGAGTTCATTTTGCTGTAGTTAGCTTTATTGTAATCGCGGATTTTTTGATGTTCATGCCAGAGAAAGGTGGTTGAATGTTAAGGGTTACTTGAAGAAGACAATTATCGCTGAATCCATCTATGTTCAGCATGGTGTTTACTGTTTCAGGAGCAGAGGTGAGAATTAGGTCGAGGATGTTTGAACCACGAGTGGGCTGATTCACCATTTGCGATAAGTTAAAGTCTAAGGTTAGGTTGATAAATTCTGTAGACATGCGGCAAGGGGAAGACAACTGGTTCCAGTCAATCGCGGGAAAATTGAAATCACCAAAGATGAATATGGAATCGGTATGGCAGAGATGGATGGCCTCAGTGATGCTACTGCGCAGTTCTTCCAAAAATGAATGTTTACAGTTAGGAGGTCGGTAACAATTTCCGATGAGCAGTGTGGCGGACTTTGTTAAGCATGCTACCCAGATAATTTTTATGTTAGAGTGTACTTTGATGGCATACGATTGTAAATTTTTTTTTGCTGCGAGAAGAACCCCTCCACCCCGCCTATCAGTACGGTCATTTCGGTAAATGCTGAAATTTCTGCGATCAGGGAGAACTTCGTTATCGGTTACGTCAGGGTATAGCCAGGTTTCGGTGAGGGCAAGAATATCGCAGTCACAATCGTCAAGGAAGGAACATAACAAATCCCGTTTTGGCATCAGGCTGCAGATGTTAGTAGACGATAGCGATAATGTGGTGATGGCTTGAAAGGGCGAAATCATATTCCGATCTTGCCCGCACGTGTTATTTAGCTATCTGTTAGTTAGTACGACATCATCACTGGCGACGTCATAAATGTAAACCTGTTTGTTAATGTGCAGGCGGTCAACTGAAATTTTGAAAGCCTTGTTTTGAGATTTCGCGAAGGTTACCAACTTGCGTCTTGCCTGTCGTGTAGCCGGGGAAAAGTCTTCACCAATAGAGTAGGTTGTTCCTTTTAATTTGCGTGCACAAGACAAGATCTGCTCTTTGTCCTTATAGAATGTTAGTTTTGCTATGATGGGCCTATTTTTTCCTTCAGTGAATTTGCCTAGCCTGTGAACACGCTCGAATTGTGAACTAGTGGTCGTTAATTCAAGTTTTTCAGAGCAAAACGCTATAACTTTCTGCTCCGCCGCGGCCCATTCTTCCTCCTTCTTATCTTCTATGCCAAAGAATAGAAGGTTTGATTGCCGCTGCCTATTTTCGGCATCGTCGCATCGGGACGAAATGGCTGCCAACTGATCTGAAACTTTGAGGAGGGAGCTGTCAGAAGGACTATCTGCGTTTCGCTGCAATGCAATGGTTGCCTCAAGGGCAGCGACTTTAGCATCTAGTAGCTTGATCTGATTTTTGGCAGTTTCATGCTCTCCACTTACTCGTTTCAGATCGCCTAACATTGTGGCATGCTCAGCCTCTAGATTTTTAATTGTTTGAAAACCGAAGCGAAAGCGTCCGCTTCGGCTTTACTCATCGGTCCCAGATTTGTTTCCACATCGCCCGCGAGCATGAGCAGTAAGTTTCGAACGGAAGAACAGAGATAGCATAAAATACACAACAAACGCTTGAGAACATCGTAAAACTCTGGTGGGCACGACACCGCAATGAAACAGGTATGACTGCACTTGATACAGGAAGCACCCCTCATGTAACTGACCTGTAACACCAGTGGCCGTAAGTCTCCCATCCCAAATGCGGCGTCGTGCCCAAAGCTGGCGGATGAAGAGTGAAGCTTATATGCGCCTCGGCTGACGTCACTAGGCGATATCGAAGTTCCATGTTACCAGATGGTAGCGCCGATCTCGTCCAAGTTTAGCCACAGAAGGGTTCCATCCGGCCAGGGGAGAGGCAGGCGATCAGGGCTGATCGGCTCGCAGGATCCGGGGAGCCAGGAGCACACAGCCCAGGTGACCGCAGCCTGTAACACCAGTGGCCGTAAGTCTTCCATCCCAAATGCGGCGTCGTGCCCTGTCTCTAGCATTTCCCTTCTATTGCAATGCGAACACTGTGACTGAAATTCGAACCTGAAAATTTCGCTTTAACAGCGACTACTTTAACCACTGCGCCAGCGAAGTAAACATCTGTTAATGCTGAATAATTTTTGTTGCTAATGACGTGGTTACATTCATTGATGTTCTTTAAAATGAAGGATGATCGAACGTACTCGCATACACTTCTAACCACTATTGAACTGCAACGTGTTGAATATTAATTTCTTTTTTTTTCATTCAGCCTGCGTTACTAGATGAGCTATTGTTCAAGGAATCGTCTCGTCGTGACTTATTCATTATTCTTATTACATCATAACTTCACTATTCATGAAAGCGGCCTAATTTGAATGGAATACAATCTTGAGAACTTTGTTCTCAATCAAGAGCCTTGTGCACCTACAAGTGTAACAATTTCCAAGCACGAAACACAGTCTATTGGGCAGAGTCAGGGAGGTTTACATGCCAAATGCCACCGACAAATCTCATTCACTCATTTCGCTGAGTTGTCCACTGTTTATTTCCGTTACGTTGCGTGTTGCGCTACACCCACATATTGACAAAGCTTTCAGCGACATAAAAGACTTTATTGTTGCGCTTTGCGTGTCTCCACAACAATGGCGTTGCTTCACACACTGGCTAAACTACTATAGAGGTTGTGGTTCTCAGTCCTTTCCTGTTTCCAGCAACGTATAAATGCTGAACCTTTTTTCGCCCCAAAGGCATTCTCTTGTGTCAGCATCGGGAAACGAAATCTCGTCGGCATTGTTCGAGAATTGGTGCGCGTGATGTGTATTCACGAGCTGCCATCACCATGCTACATGACGCTGCAGTTTTGCATCGGGCATTCGGAGCGGGCATTATGCGCGCTTGTAATGAGTGTGAGTAGACGTTCCACGCATGCAGTACGTTTCTTTGTAAAGTTTGCTAATTATTCTCGGCCTCACGCAATCTATGAACTAGAGACCAACTTCTCTGAATATTGCCGTGAGGTATAGGATACCCAACAAAAACAAAAACAAAAAATTGGCGAAGATTGTACTAAGCCGCACTAGTTTTCTAGACTGTGAAACTGCAGGGCGATTCTGAAGGCAAAGTATCATTGCATCTACGTAGCTCATAGGCTTGTGGGAACAGAAGGCTCGACACAAAATTTTGTCGGGCGACTGAGCTGATCTCATAGTCATGATGTCCGAGCTTCTTTGTGTCTGTCTTTTGCGTACGCTAAGCATACTGTCAACTACAGCCCCCCCCCCCCTTCCCCCTAGCGATGAAGGTATTGCCATCGAGTGGTTTATCTGTTAGAGATGGCATTGCAGCATCCGCCGGATTTCGCTTTTTTTAATTCGGAAGACTGCCCTTTGGCATAACAATCACACATAAAAATAATATAGGATCATCACAATCGAATAAGTTACACTCATTCATAATGTTTAACAAGGATCGGTGGAATGGTCCTATTATCCACCCTTGTAAGTCCGGAGGGCAACCGGGACGGTGGCCCATTGTTCTAAGATGACGAAGGTGGACTTTCTTTATGCCCGAGCACGAACAGAACAAGTGTGTCGCGTCCACGGCAGTTATGAGAGAGAGAGAGAGAGATAAATAGAGAGGAAAGGCAGGGAGGTTAACCAAGCTTGGCTCGGTTGGCTACCCTACACTTGGGATGGGGGAAAAGAAGAATAATAGAACGGAAAGAAACAGAAAAGAAGAGGAGTAAGAAAGAGAAGCATAAATAGTTATGAGAGCGTCACAAAAGGGGCAGGTGGCTCCATACGCTGCGCGGTACTGTTGCGGCCAGTGGGCGACAACTGCCGGTGTCAGAGCAACCCCCACTCGAAGTCTCCCGAAATGCTACTTCCTCTAGTGAGCTGGCTTCAAATGGTCTCTGTCTCTTCGTGCCCTTTAACAAGGAGTGGGAAGTGCTTAGGATTACGGTTGAGTATTTTGGAAGGACCGTCGCAAGGCGCGTTTGTAAAAGAGAACAAGTATAGCATCACGACAAATAAAGACATGGCTTGTATTAAGTAATGATGGCCTCACGTAAGTGGTCTTGCAATCATGAAGAAACAGTGGTGAATAGCCATCTAAAGAAACGCTGTAGCCTGAGATGAAGGCTCACTGATTTCCGACCATACACTCTAATATTAGATCTGTTGACCATAAAAAACATGTCGTGGCGATGTCCGATGTCGTCTACGGGCTTCGAAGGTAATGGGAAACACACTAATTCCTGCTCCATTGGCTACAAGGTAGCGAACTTCCATTACACGGTTGATCACATAGAAGGCATGGCTTGACATGGTGCCGGTAGAACTTGGAGTCACCAATGACTGGCCCGACTGTTTCCCGAAAAGTTGTACGATGGACCGCACTGACGTGCACAAGTGTCGTATCTGGCCTGGTACTGATTGGGCGTGCGATGACTTCACGGGTCTCTGCCCGCAGAGAAGCGCAACGTAGCTACCTCAGCAGTCTATCTATTTGCGTTTGAGGCTCTGAATTTGTCAAAGCACTGATGTAACTCCAACAGACTCGAGACAACGTTCAATGGCAGATACGAAAGTATCGTGGACAAAGATGGCGATAACTGGGTGCATGTTTTTACGAGGCGCAAGGGCGGTGCAGTTGTGGTGATGCCTTGCCCAGACAGGTGGGTCGTGGAGTCCAGAAGGTGGCATCAACGAAGGCCGACAACGAGAATGAACCTCCACAAAAAAAAAACACCGATAATCGGCCCGCGGACGTGAGCGATGTTGTAAGGCGCCATTATCAACTCAGTTGTAGTCCACACGGCAGGCCACGCCTCCATGAATCTGATTGTTTCAAGGTTGTTTCTAGATCGCTTTTCGCCTTAGCTAGGTGATGGCAGGTCACTTTAATAGATGACGGCTCTCTGCGCATAGACGTTAGAGTCAAAGCAGAGACAGTCACAGATATTACATGGATGTCAAAACTCCGCGGATATCCAAGCATATCTTTATTATACATCGTCATCGCGTTCGAGTAACGCTTGGATATGGCCCGTCAAGTCAGAGGTGTACACATGTAACCTCTATTACACTGCCACAAGCGTGGATAGCCAACACGTCAAGCTCAAGCGACAACGCTCCGAATCGATCATTGTAGGCTACAGGGACCTTCTTTCCCGAAGCGGTTCGAAGAACTGGCGTGGCTATGGGGAAAAATACTTGACCAGTATGACTGGGTTAAATTGATGCTCCAGCCGTAACATCAAGAGCTGAGCACTTCAAGGTTTCCGCGGTGCCGGGTAGTGCGAACAGGAGCTATCACGGAGCTGTAGGCGCTCCCTTACTTCTCTTCAAAAGCCACAACACATGTATGGATATGTTCATGTTGAGTACAATCCTGTGTTGGGCGAGTCTGTTCACGTGGCACCATGTATTAACTATTCAAGTCACCGAAAATGACGCAGCATTCACGCGGCTGAAATGACGTAACATCACGTAGTTTTGAGTCGGGAATGCTGTAGGCCAGTGGGGTCAGATTTGGGTGCACGTTAAAGAACCCCAGCTGGTCGAAATTTTGAGAGCCCTCCACTACAATCTCCCATATTCATATGGAGGTTTTGGGATGTTAAACACCAAATAATAATCAATCATCATGACGTAGCTTGTCACGTGACTAGAATCATGAGAAATGAGGTAACTACTCACATGACTACACTAACACAAAGATCAAGCGACATCTTCTAATGTGACTGAAACTCACGTAATATTTAGTCACGTTACAAGCATCGCGAATCATCACGTGAGAGCTTGTAACGTCGCATGTTCCCGCCTAAAACCACGTAACAGCTAATCACGTGGCTAAAATCACAATACCACGTAAGGAGTAGTCGCGTGACACGTCTATCCTGGTCTAAACATACTTATACAACTAGCAAACCTAAGACAGTGTTGCTTGCGGTCATTGCGGAAGCGATGAAACGATAGAGCACGTTCTTTGTCAGTGCCCTCGTTATAGCGTGTAAAGACGGCAGTTAGCTGCTGCGTTAGCTCGCCTTGACGACAGACCTTTTTCAGAACAGTCAGTTCTTGAAAGCCGACATGATGTCTTCGCACAACAAAAATCAGTGAAGGCCTTATTAAACTTTTTGCGTGATAGTGGCCTATTGTATAGGCTATAGCACCCCAGCTCACATTATCATTTTTTTTTCTTTTTCGTAATCTGTTTCGGTCTTCGCTTTCTTTCCCATCTTTCTTCCCCATTCTCCCTTCTCTTAGTGCAGCGTAGCAAACCGGATACTCTGATTTCTGGTTAACCTCCCTGCCTTTCCCTCATTTTATTCTCTCTCTCTCTCTAAGCGGCTTTAGCAGAAACTTGGCAATACCACTAAATTTTAGCTAGGTCGAACACTATAACTCCGCTGATAGTTCCAGCCTGACGCCGCTAGTGTATATTTCGAGCTGCCGCTTTTTTTTTTGTCACTTGCTTCATATTTTGCTACATAAGCCTAAGAATAAAATTTTGACGTCATTGTTTGCAATCTCTGTGTCGATATGAACTGTGAGTAACCTGCGGAACATACGCATCTACCGTGGTGCGCCACGCTTGGTTGATGAAAAGGGTTTCATGCAGTACAGGAAAGAAGGCTCACATAAATTTATGCGCTATATCGTTGGAGAAAATGCAAGCTAAAACAGTTTACTCTCTCCAAAGCTGATTTTGTCTTAGTTATGAAGGTGAAATAAAATCATGAGGAAGCTTGTAAATGGCTTGTTTCGAACATAAATCATTTTATCCACTAACACATTGTTTCTTTTTTTCTTCGTGATCACATTATCATTTTGTCTCTGCAATCAATCGCTTTGTAAGTTAATATTTCATTGGCTATACTTGGTGTATGCATTCCCCGAATCATGTCGAGGTTCTTTGTGTTATAGGGACGAAATTCTCGTGCGCCAGGAACGTGCGTTATAGTAATGTATAAAAGTATTCGTGCGTTCTGCCTCCGTGACCAGCTGGTTATATGAACCTTCTTTACGGAAAAAAGGCTTTCTTCCTTTTTGGCTGTTGCCCGAGAGTACCAAGGCCAACGTCACAGCCTCGGCAGTGCATTTCTTGGGGTGCCACGCGCGCAAACAACAGCCCCGAGTGGACTATGGCAGCACCCAGAATGCCTTGAGTGAAAAGGTCCATTCATTCTCATTTTCTGGTTTTCTCGAAATCCGGCCATGGCAGTGAAGGCATGTAACTGGTCTGTCCCTGCATGCAGACAAACTGTGTTATAGCATTCTTAGCATATATCTACTCAGAGTGATGCCGCATTCCATCCAGAAAGCATCTCCATTACACGGCGCCTCTGGTGGCCTCTTCATTCGTTCTGAGGAAGGAACGTAACAAAACAGCCCTAAAATAGTCGCAATATGAAGTAAGTACCCCGGAAGTCGGAACGTGAAATCACGCCTACGCGTATGTCGCACCGACTGGCGCGGCAACGAGTTCCGGACAGGTTTCCGCAGCGAATCGACGTCGGTGGGCGTAGCTGGGACACAGCCTAAACGAGCGAGGTTTCTAATGAGACCAATTACGACGCCGGAATGCGCTTCGCTAATGTCCCGACGCCCTGGAGAGATGAATGGGCTTGACGCGACAAAGTTGTTGTCAACCGCCGAGATAAAAGAAGTGGGGTGAGGGGGAGCTCTGGGAGGACAAAGCTTTTCAATGCGTCACTCTCATTGTTTAGGGAGGCTGCAGTCGTAACGACATGTCCGCGTAAAAGGGCTATTTCCGCTTCCCGTCTGCGTTCGGGGAAGTTCGCCATGTGCTGCTTAACTTCAGCCCGGGCATCCAGACGTGGAATTCATGGCGGCTGTGTCATTACGATAACAATGCCATCCAATATCGCTATCCTTGTCTGTGGTCAAGGACACCTGTTTTTCCTTACACATCATACTCACGACCAAAAAAGCACGCATTGTTTGCTACAAGCCGCATTCAAGAGTTAGAAGAACTTCTTTTTATATTCTGCGCACTTTGTTAAATCAATCACATGTGACGATTAGAGCATGTTATAATCACATTAGGGTTGTGGTGCACCGCGTACAGGTTCTGAATGACTGAACATTTTTTAAATACCCTTCACAGAGAGCGTGGTACGCGTACACAATTTCAACGGCATCGTTGCTGCCTAATCACATGGCCATTCGATACTTTTTTCCGGTCATGAAACTTCCGAGTGACTAAACGAAGAGCTTCATACGCCGCCCGCACTTTTCGCGCCGTGGCACTGGCGTAGATGGAAGGGCGAGGAAGCCAACTCGGCCGGCTGTTTCACTGGCCGCCATTAGCGGAGTGCTTGTGCGGAGTGGTGGTGGTCGCGGAGTCACGCTCATTTTTTAAATGCGAAGCATTTCTTAGCAAACTTCGCTGACTTTGGCGTATCTATCTCTATATCTATCTATCTATCTAGCCACCTATGACTTTCAGCTCACCGGGCCGTTTCAATAATGGCATTGATACCAAACTTGGTGTGGCATAACATGACTGTATGACAAGCATATTTGACTAATCATACCATAAAAATCAGGACATGTATGTCATTAGTGTCATGATTCACTGTTCATTGTCCTGCAGCCATTCCGGAGGTATCATTCACATGGAATGTTGCAAAACTGGTATGGTATGACATGATTGCAGGCGAACACAAGCGACAGACCCTAACATGAAATCAGGATATGCGTGTCATGTAACATGACCACATGCCACGCTCATGATTCGCTCGCGGCCATTTCGCTCACGTCACATATTCCGAATTTCGTATTACGGTACGTGAATGGATGACGAAGGAATGTGACTGGTGCAAGCATGATAATAATGACATGCATGTCATGTAACAACATGACTATAAGTTACGCTCATGATGCGCTCGCGGCCGTTTCGGTAGCCTCACATGGACCAAACTCGGTATTACACGACGCGATTGGACGACATAGGTAAATTACACATACAAATAGGATAACCACGACATGCGTATCATGTAACAACATGACTACATGCCACACTCATGATGCACTTGCGGCCATTTCGCTAGCTTCACACATGTCAAATTTTGTATTACTTGCAACAATGGATGACTTTTGTATGTGACTGGTGCCAAAATGGTAATCATGAGATGTGTGTCATGTGAGAACATGACTACAAGCCACAGTCAAGGCACCAATAGATTTCGACGTGACGTGATGCGCGTGCTCGCCAGCGTTCTTTCGACCCGTCACACTGGCGTTGCGACGCCAGGCACCAGTCCTGCCATTTACTCGCAGGCGCGCGCCTTGCTGCGTTGCTTTGGCACATGCGCGTTTCAGCGCCTCCGGCGTCCCTTCATCACGAAAACAGGGAGACGCAGTGTTGTCTGGGTAACGCATCAGCGCGAAATGCAGCATATCGCATTTCGCACCGGTTGCCGTCGGGCCATGCCGACGGACGCTGGTCGCGCTGGTCACTCCTGGCGTCAGACTATAGAGTGCTCACGTTTTGCTAACGTCGCGTCGCTGTGTCCAGCGTGCGCGTGCGTCAACACTACATTGGAGTATATTGGGCCCTTGATGATGCGCTCGTTTTGCTAGCTCCACATATACCAAATTTGGTGTAAAGTGACGTCAATGGATGGCGAAAGTATATGACTGGTGCAAACATGATATTCTTGATACGCGTGTTATGAAAGAACATGGCAACATACCCCGCTCATAGCATGCTCGCGGGCGTTTCGCTAGCTCCACATATACTAAATTTGATGTCACGTGACGTGAATAGATGACGAAGGTAAACGACACATCCAAACATGATAATCATGAGACGGAGGTCATGTACAGCATCATTTACCCCCACCTCGTAACGTTGCGCTGATCATAAAATGACATATCAACCTTTCTCATTCGTGCTTCGCATATCATCGATTCCTACTGTACGTGGGATCTGCCAAGTTTTACAATCAAGAAACTCGCTAGAAGACGCTGCTTGCGTCGTCGTTGCGAGGCGAGTGAGGAGGAAGCATGGGAGAGATAAAGGAAACGGACGTGTTGGCGTAACGTGGGCGTTAACGATGCGCGGAAGGATGCCTAGAGGAGATGGGTGGGGACGCCTTGTAGGTCAAGATCCAGTGCCTTAATACGGTGTGGCCAGTGAACGAGTACGCAGCGTGAGCAGGCGGTTGTTTCAATCAAGAAACTCGCTCGCAGAGGTTATTAACGACGGTCACGCTGACATCCGTCACATACAGAACAACACGTTGCCCCCTGTTCTTCAACAGGAAGTCGAGCGAGCGGCCTCTGCTCTTCAACCTTCCACTGTCTTCCTCCGCTGGGTTCCTGGTCATTCGGGTATTAACGGCAATGAGCTAGCTCATCAGCTAGCCCGCGATATATTGCACCGGGCACCGTTCATTCCCTGGCCCACACATTCGGAAGACGGTGAGAGATCCGCGAATAACGATGCGCAGATCTCCTTGCGTCACACTATCAAGGAGGTATATCTCCAGTTCCGGCTCGGCAAGAGTCTTTACCCTCCCCCTCATCCATCACTCACGGCGCTTGAGACTCGAACTCTACGGCACATCCAAATGAATTGCCCGAAAACCCCCTCTCGTCTTTCCCTTTATAAATATAGGTCTAACCCCTACTGTCCTAATTGTCCCTCCCCATAAGCCGACCTGTCAAACTGCCTGTTTTACTGCCTAACTGCTCAGCAATCCAGCTATTACCCTCCCCTATCCCTTTCCATCACCTCCTGGCTCGACTGAATCGGCGCCGAAGAGGAATAAGAACAGCGTCGACTGGTCGCACAGGCGGTCGAAATGCTCGGCTTGTAAATTGTGGCTGAATAAAAGTCTATTACTACTCCTACTACTTACGACGGCGTTGCGAGGGAAGACAGGGGGAAGTCTGTAGGTGAGGAGAGATAAAGGGAAGGGACGTGCATACGCAGTGATGCTGTAAACGCTGTAGAGACGGATGCTTAGAGAAGAGAGAGGGGGATGCGTTGAAGGTCAAGATCCAGTGCCTTTGTATACGGGGTGGCCAGTGCACGGGTATGCAGCGTGACAAGGCGGTTGTTTCAATGAGTTTAGACATACAACTAACCTTCATACCATACATGAAGTATTTAAAAAAACTGGTGCTTGAAACCCATGAATATTTTGAAAGTGTTATAACGCACTACGTGGGGTAGTGACAGGAAATATTTGATGAATTTGTATAATGAAGGCCTCGTACGCAGGCGCATAAATCATAGACCTATCAGTCTGCTACACTATCAACGTTAGAAATTTTCGACCTTGTCTACAATCCAGGCACTCGTCTTTCTACGGGTGCTTTTTGAACTAGTTCCGTAGAAAGCTGGTACGAAGAATCAAGTAAATGGTCGCTGGCACAGGGAACTGGCACTGCGTGTTTCATGGAGCTCTACGAAAAATAGAAGGAGAGACAAGCGCCAGGAAATTCGAGGAAACCGTCAGCGTGGGAAGATTAGGTGAGCGTCAGCAACAGCCTTTCGGAAGAAGACTGCCATAGCAATTGTTCGAACAGGCTGCGTCCACAGAGTTGCTGCGGATGCCCCACTAAATTTGTCTATAAGGATGCGAGCCGACCGCGAAGACAGTGGACTCACAGCTTGTGCTCGTGCACGAGGCAAACGTCAAGATAGGCAGGTTAATCATCCGCTCTTTATCGAGATTTCATGGCTTGCAAATAGCTCGACTTGTTTTACTTCTAAATGGGCATCACGCTCATATTGACGTTCCTAGAAAGAGAGAGAGAGAAATAATTAAAAGAAAGAGACAGGGAGGTTAACCTAGACGAACTGGTTTGCTACCCTGTACGGGGGTGGGGAAAAGGGTCGAAAAGAGGATAGACATAGAGAGATATAAAATAAAATAGAAACAAAACAGCATGCGCACACATTCAGGGAGTTCCGCTCACAGTCGTTTGGATAGGCCGGTTGAACGCTGGAAGCGCAGGAGCGAATTCACAGCCTTCTTCTGCGACATAAAGTCCTGTCGGCAGCGCAGGAGTCCTTCTTCCGAAAGAGGCTGGTTGTCCGGTTCATCTAGTGCATTGCAGAGTGACTGTCTCTGCGAGCGGTATTGTGGGCATTCACTCAGAATTCATCACTGCCACAATGGTCGCATGCAGCAGTGTCAGCCATTCCTATGCGGAACGCGTACGCATTGGTAAATGCGACGCCCAACCATTATCTGCACAGCATAGTAGCGTCTCGTCGGCGTAATTCCGAAAGAATTCGAAGACTGAGAGTTGGGTCTAAAGTACCTAACCATGCATGGATGAAATGTGGCTTGTTCCATTGTGACGTGGTGCGCTTGTGAGCAAGCATGCGGAGTTTCCGTGCAGCGTCTGTTCTAGAAAGCGGAATTGATATTTCATCGCTTTCAGTACGGGCACAACGGGCAGCTCAATTGGCCCGTTGATTGCCAATTATTCCACAATGACTTGGAAGCCATTGAAAGGCTATTTTATGACCTTCTTCAATGAAATGGTGAGTCTTTTCTGCAATCTCAAATACCAGCTATTCGTACGGGCCGTGGCGTAAAGGTGATAGAAGGGATTGCAGTGTCACCTTTGAGTCGCTGAAAATTGTCCATTTTTGTGGCTGTTGATCGCTGATGAATTGCAATGCGGCACAAAGAGCTGTGAGCTCTGCACCTGTTGATGTCGTAAGGTGGGAGGTCTTGAATTTCCTTGTCGCGTCTTTTATCGGTATAACAAATGATGCCGTTGAACTCTTCTGGAAAACAGAGCCGTCGGTGTATACGTGTATACAGCCTTGATACGTCTCGTATAACAAGAGCAGAGCAAGCTGTCTAAGAGCAAATGACGACATATCTGCTTTTTTTCTTGATGCCAGGTATAGTTAGCCTGATATTAGCCTGAGTCCACCAGGGAGGAGTCGAAGGCCTGGCGGCGGGTGTGAAGCATGTTGGCAAAGAACCGCGATATGCGGTGACCGTTTAGCAAAATGACGAACGTGGTCTGTCTGCTGGTGAAAAGACTAGGTGGTGGCAGGGTGTCCGAGCAATATGCCTTATATGTGTCCTGAGTGCCTCAACGTCGATATGTTTCGTGATGATTGACGTTTCTAAGGTTTCTAAGAATGTACACAACTACCGTGCTACCACAGAGTGCGCCGTAAGGCTTAAAGTAAGAAAAGTTTGGGGGACTCGTTTTTCTGTCCAGCACAGCCTTCACAAAGTGAGCAGATCACGAAGCCCCCCCCCCCCTCCCGAAAAAAAAGATTTAGGGAAATTTATTTATGCGGTTCCAGGTGTGGTAATAATTGGGATAAAGTTGTGAAGAATGTAAAGGGAATCAAAAGACAGCTTAACGCTGGCTGGGGCCAACCGGCGAATGCCAGGTTCGTGCTGTCTGCAAGTGATGTTTTTGTCCGCTTTGCATTTTCAACATATACATCACAATTATTGTAATACACTTAAAACGGTACAAATAAATTTTCGGATACCTTCCTCGGCTTCAATGCTCATTATAGTTCAGGAGTAGCCCGGTACAAAGGACCGGCCCCTTCTTCTCTGTAGTTTTTCATTCGGGCATGTAGACACAGGCATGAATCAAATAATTCGTTTGAAACTCTCCACCGGCAGAGAACGGGCGCACTTCTTCGCGATAGAAGCAGCTGTGCCTTGGAAAGAAATGCAACTTCCCAAAGCGAAGAAAGCACTCCATCATTAAATCTATGCGCCTTGTTGAACAGTTCGCATTGTGCCACGGTTCTCTGAAGAGCGATCGATTCGGAGGACATGTGCTGGAAGCTGAGGTGTACTTTCGCATATAAATGCACTCTTTGGTGAATGCCAGAGAATATTCTCAAAAGTCACGTTGTAGGCAATTCAACGTAGTGTGTGTGTGTGTGTGTGTGTGTGTGTGTGTGTGTGTGTGTGTGTGTGTGTGTGTGTGTGTGTGTGTGTGTGTGTGTGTGTGTGTGTGTGTGTGTGTGTGGTGTGTGTGTGTGTGTGTGTGTGTGTGTGTGTTTTGTTTATTGGTATTAAAGGGCACGTTGATTTCTGCAAACAGAATAGCGTGCGTGTCGTTTTTGGCATAATTTCAGAATCACAAAAGCAGCCCGGTATTTGAAAGAAGCAAAACTGCGCTAGCCGGGGGAACACTTCAATATTGGAGGTCACCGAGATCCGCTGGAAAGTATTCGATCAAAGCCACAACATGATCGAGTCTCTTAGCAATGCGGAACTTGAGAACCACGAGGTCAACCTTGTGATTAACGCGGAAGAATATTAGAAGCAAGACAGGTAGTTGGTCTAGTGGGTGACACATTGTAGGCGGTAACAGCGCACAAACTTGTTATGGACATAAACAGCACTTGTTTGTGTCCATTCTCTTCTTGCCGTGAGTTTGTGTGCTGTTACAGCCCATAACAGAATATAAAATTTCAAGGTCCTTCTTAATTAACAAGCCTTAGTTTGAACTTGGTGCTTTTACCATCTGCCGTACCTTTTTGTGCCATATTATGATAACTTGTACTCAGTTAGTTTATGTTAGAATCTTGTCCAAACGCAGGTCATTACATGCTTATTAGAAAATCAACTTCGATTCACATTCATGCCAAATATTATTGGGCGAGACATAGAGCTTAATCACTACAGCTACGAAAACTTTCATCTATGAATGCTCGTGCAACTAATGGATGACTAGGTGCACCTAATGGAGTGCGACAGCGTACGCCACTTGTCCGTCGTCTAACTAAGTGATAAAATAGAAAAAACTCGCATGGTCAAGACGTAAGCCTCTCGCTTCTTGTTCCCCGTCGATGTATTGACGCTGCCTTGTCACCTTTCAAAAGCTTTCAGCACCTAACGTGGTTTTAATGCCTGCCTTGACTGCCACTAGCAGCGTGTCTTGAGGCACAGAACTAGACAGGTCTTCGATCTCCACAGAAAATGCGCTTCACATTTTTTGGGTTGACCTAATATACTCGGAGACCTCACACGAACTATTGAGCAAAAACGATGTTAAGCATTCAGTCTTCTCCATTTCTTATGCAGAAACTGGCTCACAATGTGTTGCCATGCCCTTCCCTTGCTCAATATATTCCGAAAACGTACGTAAGATAACTACTGCTATTAACAATGACTCACGCAGGTTTTTCTTTGGCACATGTTTTTGCGTTGCTTACGTGATGTGACTACCTTTGAGCAAGCTAAAATATTAAGTGATGACGTCATAATAACGTAACAAATTTTGGTGGCCAGTGACATCATCGTGAGGTCATATTGTGACGTTGTTCCGTGATTACGGATATAAAACGAAAGTATTTTATGCCTGAGTCCACCAAGACTTCCCTGATGTCATTTCCGTCATAGAAAAAACGTCAGTAAAATGTCCATGAACGGACGACAGAGAAAAGTCCGAAAATCTTTTGTTTGTTAGGATGACCTGGAAGTCAAACTCACGACCTTTTGGTCCACAGTAATGAGCACCGGGGCCTACGCACTGAGCTACTAATGCACATGCCCCTTACTTGTGCAATAAGCAACTAACTCTGCTCCATGTAAAGGCACAGTTAACTTTTGTGCTATAGCGATTTCGTTGACAGATGGACAAACCGTGCTTTTTTTTCATAATTCGTTCACGACACCATGGGAAGGCAGCGCTTGTAGTCACATTTTTGTTATGTGAGAGATATAAGGTTTTTTGCTATAAAATACCATGTGTGTGTACGTATTATGAACACGTAATACGCTTTGCTGCAAAACGGGTACGCTTCACCGCAATGATGCGTGTGTCCTTCAACCTATATCAAGAAAGGTGTGTGGCAAAGTCTACTTTGAAAAGCAAATTATTTTTGCAATGCATACAAAACCGCCGAGATGCATTATTGTAAGATATTCCGTATGACAATTCTGCATTGTGATATTATGACGAAAGTTCAATGATAGCTGCATGGGTCTGCTATTGCGGTAAGCGTTAAAGTACGGTAAGCAAGCAGTGCAAAATGTCACCTATTTGAAATAAAACGTTCTAGGGGTGAAGCTCCTTAAAGCGGCACCCGTTCGTCCCTCGTAGTAGTAGTAGTAGTCATAGTGTGTAACCAGTCTTACATTTTGACCTCCAAGATGGTGCCAGAGAGATATTTCCTCTGTGCGTTGTTGAACAATAAAAAATTCGCAGCGTGCGCGTTAACTAAAAGCCGAATTCTCCTGTCTCTGATTCCCCCTTAGCAGCTAATGGCATATACATTGAGCATGACAAGAAAGAGATGCTACGTTATACTCGCTGGGCGTAACCTTCTAGATTTTAGAAAGGTTTAGCAAGCGTTGGGCCGCAGTGCCATGAATACAGTGAACTAGTATATACCATGAACTCGAGGTGGTTAAAGGTGGGAAGTAGACACCAAGCGCAAGTCGTAAGAAAGTGTGCGTGTGCCTCCTCTCGTTCAGTCCTTGGAATGTCCGCTGGATGGCGGTGCTTCTATATGAGGAATATATGATGAAAAGATGCGAGATGGTGGTACTTGGAGTGTTGAATAGGTGGACGAATGGACACACAGATAGATGCATGGACGGACGCACGGATGGCTGCACGGACGGATAGACGCATGGACGGACACAGGAGCGGATGCATGGACGAAAGCACGGACGGGCGCATAGATGAACTTGTGGATGCACGAACAGACGTACGCACGGACGGGAGGATGGACGCACGGGTGGCCACACAGACGCACGCATGGATGGACGGAAGCAAGAATGAAAGGATGGACGGATGCTTCGTTCCACTCTCTATCATTCACTCCGTATCCCGGCTGCGGCGGCTGCATTTCCGATGGAGGCGGAAATGTTGTAGGCCCGTGTGCTCATATTTGCGTGCACGTTAAAGAACCCCAGGTGGTTGAAATTTCCGGAGCCCTCCACTACGGCGTCTCTCATAATCATATGGTGGTTTTGGGACGTTAAACACCACAAATCAATCAATCATTCACTCCGTGGATATGCTGCCATTTTTTATTGTGCCATACGCTGGCCATTTCGGAAGAGGACTTGGCGTTCGGATTCAAAGTACACCAATAGTGACCTCCAGATTGACTAAAATATGTACGTGCATTGTGAAAGATAGAGACAATTCCGTTGCGCAGTTATGCTTCATTCCATATTCACAACTGGGGCGCAACACCCCGAAAAGTACTTGCGACCAGTCCCCTCTCCGTGGCTTGCTGAAGAAATCGTTATTCATGGCAATAGGCGAGTAAATAGCGTTAGTGCAATTTTGCAGTCTTAAACATTTTACTCCATTTGAAGCCTTGCGTTGCGGACAGCGTGCATGAAACCCCTGGTGGAGACGAACCACCTGCGTATTTGCTTGATGAAAATATGATGTGGCAACACAGCCACCGTAGTCCATTGTAAATAAAGTGATGATACTCCAATAGAAAAGGGTGTACTGCAGGGTGACGCGATGTCCTCCATGCTACTCACCAAGTGTAGACAGGATGTCTTCAAGGCCCCAGATCTAGAATAATTAGGGATACCAGTTTAAGAAAAGTACATTAGTGGCAAGCGATTCATGGATGACATTGCATTGATGAGTCGCTGAGGAGATCAATCGCCAATCCTGATTACATCATTGGATTGCAATTGCAATTGCTGATTACTTAAATGCCGATTACTTAAAGGAAGGTAGAACGGTGCGTCTGAACATTAGTATAGAGTAGACTGACGCAATATTTCTCGGAAAATAACAGTGATTTCCGAATGGTAGCCTGACATGGGATGATGTCAAGGATACGTCTGCTTAGGACAGGTAGTAATGACCACGGAGACAGAATATGCGACTGAAGTAGATGGAAGAACAACAATAGGAAAGAGTGTATTTGGCTGACATTCTCATATCACGAATGGTAGTCCACTAATACGTATTTAACAGCTTCATCTTGCCGGTAGCTACCTGCCCCGCCACGGTGGTCTAGTGGCTAAGGTACTCGGATGCTGACCCGCAGGTCGCGGGATCAAATCCCGGCTGTGGCGGCTGCATTTCCGATGGAGGCGGAAATGTTGTAGGCCCGTGTACTCAGATTTGGGTGCACGTTAAAGAACCCCAGGTGGTCGAAATTTCCGGAGCCCTCCACTACGGCGTCTCTCATAATCATATTGCCACGTTCCATTTCACAAGTTTTTTGTTATCGTTACGAAACACCACACGATTCTCGGCGCAAACCGCGCCTGCAGGTTTCGAGAAGGTTCCGGACTGTAGTAGATCATTTCGATAAGATCACGCCCACTGTGCGAACGGTACAGATTGTTCTGGAACCTACACCACCGCCAGCGATAACGCTAGAACATTCGACGGCAAGGGTATAAATGCCGACGCGCTTCGCCGCTTGTCAGTTGTTGATCGAAGGCCGACGCTGCGTTCGCCGCTATCAGTCCGAGACTGCAATCTGTGCAAGACTGCTGCTGTAATTAGACTTTCCCTTTACCGGCACAGGTTCGCCCAAATAAACAGTTAAATCCCAACACGAAGTTTTCTGTCTTTGGCCACGTCACGACCCCGTGACATCTGGTGGAGGTGCTGCTTCGTTCATGTACCGGACGCCCCCGTCAAGCCGTGAACCCAGCCCCCTTCGCGGAGAAGACACCGACGCCAACCAAGAGCAGCGAACGAGCCGCCGACAGCAAGGTCTCCCACCGGAGTACGGCCTGCTACAAGACAAGGCGCGGAAGACCAAGACCATGACCTCGACTGCAGCGACAATGACAACCGGAGCGTCCCAGCCCGCGATCGTCATTCATCAACCCAGGGAACCACCAACGTTCCATGGCTCATCGTTTGAAGACCCGGAAACCTGGCTAGAAACATACGACCGTGTGGCCGCCCTCAACCACTGGGACAACGAAGAAAAGCTCCGTCGTGTGTACTTCTACCTGGAAGACACCGCAAGGACCTGGCTAGAGAATCGGCAGTCCACGCTCCGAACGTGGGATGTCTTCTGCGGCGCATTTCTTCAAACGTTCGCAAGCGTCGCTCGCAAAGAGAGGGCCGCTGCTCTACTAGAGACCCGGGTTCAGCTACCAAACGAAAAGGTTGGAATTTTCACAGAGGAGATGACCCGCCTATTCCGTCACGCTGACCCAGACATGCCTGAGGAAAAGAAAGTTCGTTTCCTCATGCGAGGGGTCAAACAGGAGCTCTTCGCGGGACTAATGAGGAATCCACCGAACACCGTCCAAGAATTTGTATCCGAGGCGACCACCATCGAAAAAACGCTGGACATGCGCACCAGACAGTATAATCGTCGCCTGACTCCAGAATGCGCTGCTGCTCAAGCCAGTGACTCCGACGACCTGCGTGAAACGATCCGAGCGATCGTGCGGGAAGAGCTGCGCAAACTGTTGCCTTCGGCGCAGCCTCAAGTGGATTCAATCGCCGACATTGTGCGAGAAGAAGTCCGGCAATCGCTTCGAATTCCCGAAACACCGCCGCCCGAGCCAGAAACTATGAGCTACGCCGCTGCAGTGCGCCACAACGCTCCTCCCCGTCCACGCCAAAACGCCGCCCCGTCACACTTCCGTCGCCAGACGCCACCGCCGCCACCACCCCAACCGACGTTCTACCGTTCCCCAGCCGGCCAGCGCAGTGCACCGAGAAAAACGGACGTTTGGCGTGCACCTGACAACCGCCCGCTCTGCTACCACTGCGGCGAGGCCGGGCACACATACCGCCGTTGCCAGTACCGACAGATGGGATTGCGTGGCTTCGCCGTCAATACACCGCGTCCGCAGCCAGGAGATCGGCCACGTGACATCGCCGACTACCTGGCAGGAACTCAATGGACACCACGAAGCCCTTCCCGTTCGCCGTCGCCCAGCCGCCGCATGTCACCGCACCCCCGGCAGTACTCTGGCCCAACGCGGGGCCGGTCTCCTAGCCCGTATCCGGGAAACTAAGGGCAGCAACCGATGGAGGTGCGGTTGCTATGCGACGAACTACCGAAGATCCTCCGACGACGACGCCGACGCGACGGAGCTTTTTGAACACAACCCCAACCAGGAAAAGCCCTGAAGGCAAAAGCTCACTTACCGAAGGTGGCCGGACGACGCAACATGGAAGCAGCGGAACAAGCCGACGCAGCCGTGACCCGACGCCACGCCCTAACTGTAATGCGAGACGGCGAACTAGCGACCTCGACGTTCTTATCGACGGCCACAGTGTGACTGCTCTCGTCGATACTGGAGCCGACTATTCTGTCATCAGTGGGTCGTTCGCCGCGAAGTTAAAGAAAGTTAGGACAGCTTGGAAAGGCCCTGAAATCAGCACAGCCGGAGGTCATCTCGTAACGCCTGCAGGAATCTGCACAGCGAGAGTCACCATAAACGGACGTATTTATCCTACAGACTTCGTAGTCCTACAGCGTTGCTCGAGAGATGTCATCCTTGGCATGGACTTCTTATGCCTCCATGGTGCTGTCATCAACCTAAAAACAAGGTCGATAACGTTATCCACAGAAGAAGCACTACCGCCGCGCACGCCGTCAGGACACCATGCCTTGAATGTGCTGGAAGAACAAGTCACCATTCCGCCTCGCTCAAGCGTCATTATTTCAGTCGGCGCTCCTAAATCACCTGACTTGAAAGGCGTCGTTGAAGGCAGTCAGCATCTGTTGGTCACCCGAAATATTTGCGTCGTAAGAGGAATTGCAGAGCTGCGGGGAGGCAAAGCAACGGTTATGCTCACGAATTTCAGCAATGAGTACAAACATGTGAACAAAGGAACAACGGTCGCATACATCGAAGAAATTGTCGAAGCCACCAGTGCTTTCGCCCTCGCCGATTCTGCGGAACCTGCTCAGAGGAACCAAGCCCCTCCCATAGCTTTCGACGTCAATCCCAGACTTCCGAACGATAAGCAAGAACAGCTCAAGGCCCTGCTCCTGCAATACGAAGATTGCTTTTCGTCGTCATCGAAAATTCGGCAGACCCCAATCACGAAACATCGAATCATAACCGAAGAAAATGCCAGACCACTCCGTCAGAGTCCGTACAGGGTTTCGACGCGAGAACGTGAGGCAATGAAGAGACAAGTTGATGAAATGCTGCGAGATGACATTATCCAGCCGTCCAAGAGTCCGTGGGTATCCCCCGTGGTGTTAGTGAAGAAAAAGGATGGGACCCTACGTTTCTGCGTCGATTATCGCCGCCTGAACAAAATCACAAGAAAGGACGTGTATCCTCTCCCACGAATAGACGACGCCCTTGATCGGCTCCATAACGCCAAGTACTTCTCGTCAATGGACCTCAAGACTGGCTATTGGCAAATCGAAGTCGACGAAAGAGACCGAGAGAAGACGGCGTTTATAACACCGGACGGCCTCTTCGAGTTTAAGGTGATGCCCTTCGGCCTTTGCTCAGCGCCTGCAACTTTTCAACGCGTTATGGATACAGTACTGGCAGGATTGAAGTGGCAGACTTGCCTTGTGTACTTGGACGACGTCGTCGTGTTTTCCTCGAGTTTCGACGAGCATCTTCGGCGCCTTGAAGCTGTACTTCAAGCCATCAAGACATCCGGACTCACACTGAAGCCAGAAAAGTGCAGATTTGCGTATGAGGAGCTCTTGTTTCTGGGGCACGTTATCAGCAAGTCTGGAGTTCGTCCCGATCCACGGAAAACAGCCGCCATCGCCGATTTCCCGCCGCCCACTGACAAGAAGGCCGTGCGCCGATTTCTGGGCCTGTGCGCCTATTATAGGCGGTTCGTGAAAAACTTCGCCCGCATCGCCGATCCTCTCACTAACCTTACCAAGGCCGACTCGGAGTTCAAGTAGGAAACGCCACAGGAACACGCTTTCCAGGAGCTTAAACATCGCCTCCAGACGCCTCCGTTACTTGCCCATTTCGACGAATTCGCCGAGACAGAAATACATACTGACGCAAGCAGCGTAGGTCTTGGCGCCGTTCTTGTGCAGAGGGCTGACGGACTTGAAAGGGTTATTAGTTACGCCAGCCGATCGCTATCCAAAGCAGAAGCAAATTATTCCACAACAGAAAAGGAGTGCCTCGCCATCATCTGGGCTACGTCGAAATTTCGCCCCTACCTCTACGGCAGGCCCTTCAAAGTTGTGAGCGACCACCACGCCTTGTGTTGGCTAGCCACCTTGAAGGACCCTTCAGGTCGCCTCGCACGATGGAGCCTGAGACTTCAAGAATATGACATTACTGTCATTTACAAGTCCGGCAAAAAACACTCCGACGCTGACTGTCTCTCTCGTGCGCCTGTCGACCAACCGCTACCCGACGACTCGGATGACGACTACTTCTTGGGAACGATAACTACCGACGACTTCGCTGAACGACAGCGGGCCGACCCGGAACTTAAAGCCCTAATAGAATACCTCGAAGGCAGGACCACCGAAGTCCCGAAGGTATTCAAGCGCGCACTTGCGTCGTTCTTTCTACGAAACGGTCTTCTACAAAAGAAAAACTTTTCACCACTTCGAGCTAAGTACCTCCTTGTGGTGCCTTCAGCTCTGCGACCAGAACTCCTGCAGGCCCTGCACGACGATCCGACGGCAGGGCACCTCGGTGTTTCCCGCACGCTCGCGAGGATACAAGAAAGGTACTACTGGCCACGTCTTACCACCGACGTCACTCGTTATGTGAGGACATGCCGGGACTGTCAGTGACGCAAGACACCGCCGACAAGGCCAGCGGGACTTCTGCAGCCAATTGATCCACCTTGCCGACCTTTCCAGCAGATTGGTATGGACCTACTGGGGCCGTTCCCGACGTCGGCTTTCGGAAACAAGTGGATCGTGGTAGCTACCGACTACCTCACCCGCTACGCCGAGACAAAAGCCCTGCCAAAAGGCAGTGCATCCGAGGTAGCTAAGTTTTTCGTCGAAAATATCGTCCTACGTCACGGCGCCCCGGAGGTCCTTATCACCGACAGAGGAACGGCATTCACTGCCGACTTAACTCAAGCGATCTTGGCATACAGCCAAACAAACCACCGCCGGACGACAGCGTACCACCCACAGACCAACGGCCTCACCGAGCGTCTTAACAAGACGATCGCCGACATGCTGTCAATGTACGTCGATGTCGAACACAAGACATGGGACGCCATTCTTCCGTATGTGACCTTCGCATACAACACGGCGGTGCAGGAGACGACGCAGATATCTCCATACAAATTGGTCTACGGAAGGAGCCCGGCAACAACCCTCGATGCCATGTTACCCAACGTCACCGACGAAGAAAACCTCGATGTCAGCGAGTACCTTCAACGCGCCGAAGAAGCCCGACAACTTGCGCGTCTCCGTATCAAGAATCAACAGACGACCGACACCCACCGTTACAACCTTCGACGGCGCTTCGTGGAATACCAGCCCGGTGAACGTGTTTGGGTGTGGACGCCGATACGCCGACATGGACTAAGTGAAAAGCTTCTCCGACGGTACTTCGGACCGTACAGGGTGGTTCGACGTCTCGGCCCACTTGATTACGAGGTTGTCCCCGATGGCATCACGAACTCTCAACGACGCCGATCGCGACCTGAAGTCGTCCACGTCGCGCGCCTCAAGCCGTTTCATGCGCGTTAACAAACTGAACCAGTGTTTTTTTTGTATTATTGTTGTATCGTAATTTATTCATTGTACTTTCTTGCATTATTATTGTACCTTCATCTTTAGTTAAAGCATCGGGACGATGCCTTTTTTCAGAGGGGGGCAATGCCACGTTCCATTTCACAAGTTTTTGTTATCGTTACGAAACACCACACGATTCTCGGCGCAAACCGCGCCTGCAGGTTTCGAGAAGGTTCCGGACTGTAGTAGATCATTTCGATAAGATCACGCCCACTGTGCGAACGGTACAGATTGTTCTGGAACCTACACCACCGCCAGCGATAACGCTAGAACATTCGACGGCAAGGGTATAAATGCCGACGCGCTTCGCCGCTTGTCAGTTGTTGATCGAAGGCCGACGCTGCGTTCGCCGCTATCAGTCCGAGACTGCAATCTGTGCAAGACTGCTGCTGTAATTAGACTTTCCCTTTACCGGGCACAGGTTCGCCCAAATAAACAGTTAAATCCCAACACGAAGTTTTCTGTCTTTGGCTACGTCACGACCCCGTGACAATATGGTGGTTTTGGGACGTTAATCCCCACAAATCCAATCTGGTAGCTACCTATAAGGAGCAGAAACTTAGAGTATTACGAAGAGGGTTTCACTTATAGTGGCGACGACGCAGTGATAAATGTAAAGGAAAACCAGAGCTGTAACATTTAAAGACAAGAAGAGGGCAGTATGGGTCAGGGAGAAAATTAGTGTTTAGTACATGTTAGGCGAAATCCAGAAGGAGAAATAGACATGGGTAGAGCATTCAGCGCTTGTATCATATTACTTCTAGTCACCAGGAACAACAGACTGTATTTAAGAGCAGCCGAGTGTGACTGGAAGGCGGAAAGTTAGGTGGGTAGGTGAGATTTAAAAGCCTGCGTAAATAACTTGCCCTGAACGTAGCATAGGACTGACATTGTTGACGAAACATTGATTGATATGTTTGGTTTAACGTCCCAAAACCACCATATGATTATGAGAGACCCCTTAGTGGAGGGCTCCGGAAATTTCGACCACCTGGGGTTCTTTAAAGTGCGCCCAAATCTGAGCACACGGGCCTAGAGCATTTTCGCCTCTATTGGGAATGCAACCGCCGCAGCCGAGATTTGATTCCGCGACCTGCGGGTCAGCGGCCGAGTACTCTAGCCACTAGACCGCCGCAGCGGGGCTTGACGAAACATTGGATCATGTCTCTGCCTTGTAGTGACCGTAGTCACAATAATGATGATACAAATGGTGGAGCGACGTACACTTAGCACCCAGTGAGCTTCCAAGTGTGGAGTACATGAATTGTAGTGTGGTGTGAAGAGTCGCAGTTGAGCCACTGTTTAAAGAGCGGATGAACACGCGAATGTAAAACTGCATAGGGTTTGTTTGATGTGCGCTGACGGTAGGTCTCGATTTCAGCAAGAGCTATCGTCATCATCACCTTCGTCAAAACCACAGGTTACAATACTTTAAAATTTTTTTTTCTATTTCATGGAATCGCGAAGTTTCACAAGAGCCACGTAAGCGCGACCTTTCAAAAGAGAGCAAAGAATACTGCTACCTTTGGAGGAAAGAAAATACGAAAACAAAAAAAATCCAGAGGGAAGAATGACGTAAACAAAAGAGAATGCTTGTGATTACAATATCGCCCATTGTAAGATTCGGACACATTTTTGTTCCAAATTAGCTGTTTCAGTTAAATATTACTTGGAAGCATTTCTTTTTTTAGCAATTCCCGTAGATCTTTCAGCACTTTCAGTCTTTTCTCGCTTATTGCCGACATTCATAGCGCTTTCTGGTATTCACAGCACAATGGCTTCACTAAAGAAAGTGTGCCATTATCCTTGCACAAAAAGGGCGGCTAATGGAGAAGCTGAGTGATACGTCACCCTTAAAATTATGTTCTTTCTCATATGAAAAACTGTCGCTGATGCTATGCGCTTTCTTACTTCTAATAACGAAAAAATCAATTACACCTCTTTGTGGAATCCCTTCATCTCCTTTGTGATGCATCGCCGTGTTCATCTCTCCCTCTCTCCCTCTCTCTCTCTCTCTCTCTCTCTCTCTCTCTCTATATATATATATATATATATATATATATATATATATATATATATATATATATATATATATATATATATATATATATATATATATATATTAGCAGAACAAGCGAATGACTTTTCATTCGATTTACAGTTTAATGATCATCATCTGTATATATCATCATCAGTGTGATTTAGCTCGAGGCTGGCTGAATAAACCAATTCCTCACAAGTGGTGGGTGCTGCATTTCGTTCCCCCAAGCCCTCTCGCCCGTTCTCTCTGGAGCTCCGCTCGGGTCTTCGTCTACAACCCCCTGCCATGGCAGCCCAAGAAACCCTGGCCCATCCAACATTGCCGTCCAACTGCAACCACCACCATCCGCTCTGCCCAAACACACTCGCCTGCGTGATCCACCTATGTTTTCCGGTCTCCGAGGTGAAGATGTGGAAGACCGGATCAAGACCTACGGCCTTGTCAGCGATTTGAACAGGTGGGAAAATCCCCGGAAGTTGCGCAGCGTCCCATTTTACTTGTCCGATGTCGTCAAAAATTTTTTCTGGAACCACCACCCGGATCTTCCCGACTGGTACACTTTCGCGCTGCAACTTCGTCAAATTTTTGGTGCTCCTGCTGTTTGCGCTGAGGCAGCAAAGATGAAGCTCGCTGAACGCGCGCAGCCGCCGGGTGAATCTTATATACACCTCATATATTGAGGGCTTCCTTGCACTGTGCAAGCGTGTTAACTCCATCATGTCTCAGAACGACCAAATACACCACTGTTTTAAAATCATCAACACCATTGTCTTTAACGCCCTCGCCACGCAAAATCCTGCCACCACTTAGGACGGGATAGCATCTGCCAGCGACTTGACGAGCTTTAGTCTCTTCGCCTCTGCTACGATGCCACCGACATTCGTTTGCCTGCATCCCACGACTTGCGTGCGCTTATTCGCGACATCGTTCGTGAAGAGCTTCACGGGCGCTGCTCTTCCCACTCTACGGAAGTTACTCTCCCTCCTGCAAAAGATGGCTTGCGAGACCTGATTGGACAAGAGATCGCGTCCGCATCGCGTCTGACGTGTTCGAATGTTGTCTGCTTGCGTCAGATGCCCACGTACGCAGAAGTTGCCGCGCTCTCTGCCGCACCTATCGTTTCTATGCCTACACCAGCAGACCATACGCCTGTGGCTTGGTTGTCACCACTAGTGCGTGCACCGCCTTACTACGCCCCTCAGTGCCCTCCTCGGCCAATCTGTTACTACTGTAGCTATCGAGGACAAATCACTCCGTTTTGTCGAAGGAGTTAACAAGACGAGCAACGCGGCTATGATCCTGAAAAACATCGAAGCTTCCGTCCGACCATGAACTACCTACGGCCACCCTCCCTCTCGTCCTATTACCGTTCACCGTCTCCTACCTACCATACTGACATGCCTGGGAATTCCTGTACGTCTCGCCGCAGGTCGCCTTCGCCCGGTCAACTTTCAGTGTCGCCTCTGCTACTCGCCTCCCTTTGCACGAGCGCCCACGCGGAAAACTCCCCGAAGCAGTTTTAGGAGGGGAAACTGCATCCACTGGACAGCTAACAATTCCTCCTCAGCGGCCATTGAACTTGATAGTAGTGTTTGCAGAAGCTGTACGTGTTGAGGCTCTCGTAGACAGTGCCGTCGCCGTTTCGATTATTCATGCGGATGTTTGTTCCCGCCTTCGAAAAGTGACCACACCTTATGGCGGCCCACCTCTCCATGCGGCGACCAACGCTCTCAATCGTCCACTTCCACAGTGTACCGTTCGTGTCTGCATAGAAGGCATTCGTCGTCACATCGTTGGTTGGTTCGTCCCAACAAATCGCGCGTAATATATATACGGTCCCAGGCAGGCCATGATATTCAATGCTAAAAGTAATGAAAACACTCTTCATACTTCCTCAAGGACAGGGCGTTTCTTTTTTTTTTTTTTTGAATAGGAATATGTGAAAACAACTGCAGAACGATGCTAGCAGCACTGCACAGCGTCCACTTCGAGGCAAGTCATGCGGTATGTCTTCGTAAGAGGCACTTGGTGATGCACGAAATGCAACTCAATTATTGGCGAATTTTCAACGGTGGGATGAAGGAAGAGGAGAAGAAAGAAGAAGAAAAGGCAGGAAAGTCAACTCGATTATTAGACAATCCCCCACAGTGTGTATATGCGCCACGGTCAAAAGCTAGAAGGGTGGTGCCTACTTAAGGCACCAGCCTTCAGTAGGCACCAGCTCATTTCACTGCTGTATACGCGTCTGTGCTTTCTGTTCGTTGTTTTGCTCGAACATTTAGTGTGTAAAGGAACATGATATCACCTAATACATTTGTGTTGCTCTCTCAGAAGGAATATGTATTTTTCTTTCTTTCTTGGTATTTTTTCCTATCGCAGGTAAAACTGGAGGAATAGACGTGACCGCCCAGCGCCCATCACGAAGCCTGCCGGGTCATCCGCACAGCGCAGTGCTTCCTGGAAAGGTGCCTGCTGCTGCTTCGGCCGCGAGGCACGAACCCACAAAGACAGCTTGGAGTGAGTACTCGATAGTGACAGAACATGCATCTGTTGGTCACCTGCCTGTGACGCAAAAAAAACTTCCTGGTGTAGACAAAGACATCTGCTATCCTTCACGAGGCCGCCTCGACTTTCCATTTGTTCTTGTATCTGCAACGTATATACCAAATCGCCAAAACCTAGTCTATGAGGCACTGAATGTATAGGGTCGTCCACTTTTAGGGTTGACGTGAATCAGTGTGACTGTGATACACGGAACGCCAGTGAGGATAGCACATGCGCACAGGTACCTCCGGCAGATGTTTCGCGTTGTATTCTACGGCGCCGGGGCCTTTCTTTTTCAGTTTTTATATTATTTTTTTATCTAACAGACAAAACTGGGAAGTCTTCAAGGGCAAAATCAGTAAGAACGGCTGACGAAGGCCCTGGTGACCTGCACATAGACGTTGCAGTAGTGCAGAAATGATTACTGGTACGTAACAAGCAAGTACTGTATAAAACATAAACACTACATAATAATTCAAGAATAATTTCACAACTTAATATTTGTAAACACCCATTACAAACGAGTAAAAAAAGGCATTCCAAAATGAAGATACACCACGCATTGGACATCGTAAACATTCACGCTTATAAAATTAAAAAGTACACGTATATACACACATAAACACATCTACATGAACACACATACGTTTTTATCGCTGATACAATGCAACAGAGTTTCCTACAATATTCACTAGAGGGAACTCTGGCGCAAGTGTTCATTGGAGCTGCAATGCATTGCACTTCACATAAGTGATTTCTCTAAGCTTCGTTTTTTTTCTGCTTCCCTTAGATCCGCGTGGCCTCCAGCCACTTTACAGCAACAGAAAGTTTCGCAAATGTATCGCAGTTACACTTCAGCACCTAAACTTTTTTAGGATGAGCAAAATTCTAATTGGTTCATGAGGTGCACAATGAATCGTCCATTTATTTGACAGAAATGCAAAAATAGAAACAACAAACAAAGTCCCAAGTGCATTCTCAACCACAAGCACGAAGACTGGGCAAATTCGTGTACTACCCATCATTCCCGTGGTGGCTGTACGATTGCAGCACCAGAGTTCCCTCTAGGTAATTGAAGTAAGGTCTGTGGGGCCTGCCGCTCTCGCTCTGCAACTGCGTTGTGACCTTCCGCTGGGTCTAAGTGTGACTGCTGTGTAATTTTGTTGAACTATAGAGAGGGCGATGCGCGGCATGTAGCGGCACCCTGTGGTAAGAAACGCATCTGATCCAAACGCCTCTCTTGCTTCTTCTGAGCTATCGGCCAACAGCAGCAGTCTGCTATATAACGGCCCTCGAAAGAGCGCAAGTACGGACCTCGGTGTAAAAATACGTCGCTCAGGACTGAAATTTCGGCTGAGCTGTTCGCAGCTGCGTCTCCTTCCAGCTGCATACGCTTTTCACGAAGCACAAGGATTGGCAGCGGAGTCCTTTTCTCATCGGCGTTGTTTATAGTTCCTGTACTAGCTCGTTTGATACCCTTTTGGACCCGCGTATTTTCCGTACGGTTGCTCCCTTTTTGCCCCATGCTGCGTGGGTCGCTTCATTCATCCTCCTTTACCCGCACTCGAACGCTTATCTCTACTTCGCCAGCCTGAATAGGTGCACACCAAGCGGCCTCGACAGAGTCACGACCCGTTCAGTTATCTCACTCCAACACACGGCACTACGGAAACACTTGAAACATATAGCCGTATAGGATTTCGATACGACCGACTACGGAGATAAGTGACTAAGCTCAGTTGAGGATTATTTCCGCACTCAAGCATCCAACTTAAGGTAAGGCTTTTAGCGCAGAGCTTAATTCTTCCTTGGCAGTTACCTTACAGTGATTTATCATAAAGTAGAGAAGAGGGCAAGAACATGGACAAAACGAATTAAAACTCAACACCGTAAGCACTGTGTTGTCGAGTTTCCTTTCTTCGTCCTTGCTGGTTCCTAGCCTGATTTGTTCTCAGCAATAATTATTTACTATATGACCTGACTCGACGTCCTTTTTTTTTGGGCAGGAGGAACTCACAAAGCAGTCTGACAATGCAAGTAGGGTCGGGACATATTGTTAAATAGTATAGTAAGGTAGAATTCACTCGAATGACAAATAGCTTTCAAGTACAGATGCAGGTGCTTAATTTTTTCTTATGCCACTGCTAGTAACATGCCAACTTTCTGTTAATCGTATGCGAAAACCGCAGCTTCATGCTGTAGTGCAAATCACTCCCATCGTCACCTTGCTTCATATCTTTTTTTATATTTTCCTGCGCGTTCTTGGCGATGGCCCCGGTATAGGCGAGTAAAAACTCGCGAGGCGCTTTGGGAGCTTACCGAAATGATGGCGCCGTTCGCAGAACCGTTAACAGCCGGCGCTAAGATTAGGCGCGGATTTCGCGCGGTGCTCCTACGAAGCTCTCCCATTTTGCGGGGGCACGCACGAGATATATTAGTCGGCGCCAAGCTAAGTTTAACGTTATTTGCTAGTGGAAAGGCCATCCGTTCCATGGGGGATTATAACACCTCGGCGCGCTACAGAGATAAGAGTGTGCCTTCCGGAGATCTTTACGTTGAAAACGTGCGAGAACGGTCTTTTCCTGTGCGAGTAGGTCTAGTTTAGCTATTCTACGAGGTTTTTTTTGCTCGTCCCCACACGTACACGCTAGCTTTGTATTACTTTTCTGGTATATTTCCTAGGTGAACGTCCTCTTTCTGGTTATATTCTCATAAGTAAAGTACTAGCCTTCCTAATAATTTTTTTATTGCTAAACGTTTTTATAACTACAGAGGCTAAAAAAGGTGTGCATGGACCTCTGGCTAAATTGGCCAGAGGTCCAATACTATGTCGCCCTAGAGCATTTCTGTATATTTATTAATCAACCAAACCTATAAAAGTACCTGTGCACGCTTTTTTCCCAGAACCACCTTGTTTGTAGACCATAAATGCCTCATGTGGGACGAATAAGAAAACATCGTTAGGTGGTCCAATCAAAAACACGTAAATATTTTCTTACAAATGCAAAAAAAGAAGCCTCACCTGCGCTTAAAGCGCAGCATGCAGTGCAGAGCGAACGCTGCCAGGTCGCCATTCTTGAACCCGTTGTAGATTCTTTCGGGGGCTGTAATACAATGACATTTGCAAGGCATCCACTACTGCATCAATTGATTCGGTGACTGGTGACGCTCAAGAATGCGGCTGAGCCTTTTGTCGTGGGTTCGAGGCATTAAATGACCCTCTCGTCACGCAAATTTATATTGTGGGACGTGTGGTTACAGTATTCGCATTCTGTGACGCGTGGTTTTTATTTTACTATCCTACCACGCTATATCTCGTATCCTAACGCAGTTCCCTGTCAAAATAACACTTCAAGGGGTCTCTGTGCGAAAGAAATTCGAGCGCCGGAATGGATGTGTGGTAGGATTCTGGGCTGACACAGAGAGTACCCAGGTTTGAACCCCCTTCCGTGCTGGGTATTTTTTACAATAGCACTTGTATGGACACTCTCGGCTGGATTTTGCCGCCTGCGTTGGCGTCCACCCTGTTTCACCGTATATGTACACGTATCTATATATATGAAAACGTAAGAAATAAAAATAATCCAGACCGAGACTCCGGCGCGCAGAATCGAACGGCCGACTTCTGCCTATAAGTACGTGGCGCTAGCCACTTAGCCACGAAGGAGCACCTCCTTCATCGTTGAAACAGCAAGCTGTTTATATCTACAACTTACCACTGGCGATGCCGATCTCGGAGAAACTATCACGTTTTAAGAATTGCCAGAGAGATGGCGCAATGAGTGCGTGCTGCCAGATCGTCACGACGCGGCGACGCGTGTTCGTCTCCTACGCATTCTATGCGCTGCGGAGGGGGAGCTGTGTAGACGCTCAACACCGTAAGCACTGTGTTGTCGAGTTTCCTTTCTTCGTCCTTGCTGGTTCCTAGCCTGATTTGTTCTCAGCAATAATTATTTACTATATGACCTGACTCGACGTCCTTTTTTTTTTGCAGGAGGAACTCACAAAGCCGTCTGACAATTGCAAGTAGGGTCGGGGACATATTGTTAAATAGTATAGTAAGGTTAGAATTCACTCGAATGACAAATAGCTTTCAAGTACAGATGCAGGTGCTTAATTTTTTCTTATGCCACTGCTAGTAACATGCCAACTTTCTGTTAATCGTATGCGAAAAACCGCAGCTTCATGCTGTAGTGCAATCACTCCCATCGTCACCTTGCCTTCATATCTTTTTATATTTTCCTGCCGCGTTTCTTGGCGATGGCCCCGGTATAGGCGAGTAAAATCGCGAGGCGCTTTGGAGCTTACCGAAATGATGGCGCCGTTCGCAGAACGTTAACAGCCGGCGCTAAGATTAGGCGCGGATTTCGCGCGGTGCTCCTACGAAGCTCTCCCATTTTGCGGGGGCAGCACGAGATATATTAGTCGGCGCCAAGCTAAGTTTAACGTTATTGCTAGTGGAAGGCCATCCGTTCCATGGGGGATTATAACACCTCGGCGCGCTACAGAGATAAGAGTGTGCCTTCCGGAGATCTTTACGTTGAAAACGTGCGAGAACGGTCTTTTCCTGTGCGAGTAGGTCTAGTTTAGCTATTCTACGAGGTTTTTTTTGCTCGTCCCCACACGTACACGCTAGCTTTGTATTACTTTTCTGGTATATTTCCTAGGTGAACGTCCTCTTTCTGGTTATATTCTCATAAGTAAAGTACTAGCCTTCCTAATAATTTTTTTATTGCTAAACGTTTTATAACTACAGAGGCTAAAAAAGGTGTGCATGGACCTCTGGCTAAATTGGCCAGAGGTCCAATACTATGTCGCCCTAGAGCATTTCTGTATATTTATTAATCAACCAAACCTATAAAAGTACCTGTGCACGCTTTTTTCCCAGAACCACCTTGTTTGTAGACCATAAATGCCTCATGTGGGACGAATAAGAAACATCGTTAGGTGGTCCAATCAAAAACACGTAAATATTTTCTTACAAATGCAAAAAAAAGAAGCCTCACCTGCGCTTAAAGCGCAGCATGCAGTGGCAGAGCGAACGCTGCCAGGTCGCCATTTCTTGAACCCGTTGTAGATTCTTTCGGGGCTGTAATACAATGACATTTGCAAGGCATCCACTACTGCATCAATTGATTCGGTGACTGGTGACGCTCAAGAATGCGGCTGAGCCTTTTGTCGTGGGTTCGAGGCATTAAATGACCCTCTCGTCACGCAATTTATATTGTGGGACGTGTGGTTACAGTATTCGCATTCTGTGACGCGTGGTTTTTATTTTACTATTCTACCACGCTATATCTCGTATCCTAACGCAGTTCCCTGTCAAAATAACACTTCAAGGGGTCTCTGTGCGAAAGAAATTCGAGCGCCGGAATGGATGTGTGGTAGGATTCTGGGCTGACACAGAGAGTACCCAGGTTTGAACCCCCTTCCGTGCTGGGTATTTTTTAACAATAGCACTTGTATGGACACTCTCGGCTGGATTTTGCCGCCTGCGTTGGCGTCCACCCTGTTTCACCGTATATGTACACGTATCTATATATATGAAAACGTAAGAAATAAAAATAATCCAGACCGAGACTCCGGCGCGCAGAATCGAACGGCCGACTTCTGCCTATAAGTACGTGGCGCTAGCCACTTAGCCACGAAGGAGCACCTCCTTCATCGTTGAAACAGCAAGCTGTTTATATCTACAACTTACCACTGGCGATGCCGATCTCGGAGAAACTATCACGTTTTAAGAATTGCCAGAGAGATGGCGCAATGAGTGCGTGCTGCCAGATCGTCACGACGCGGCGACGCGTGTTCGTCTCCTACGCATTCTATGCGCTGCGGAGGGGGAGCTGTGTAGACGCTCACGCGTGCGTGCGCTTATTCTGCGGTGGGGAAAAGCGTGCGCCTTGGGCTTTCTCCGGAACGATTCTGTTCAACTTACTGGGCGCACAAAGGTCACTGCAGCTGCTCCACAGTTTCCGTTTGCGAAAAGGGTGTGCTTTTCAGACACAGTGAAGTAACAACAGAAACACTTATTTGAGTTCATCTGCATCTGTAAGCACGTTTATTGCGTTATTTGGGCGTGAGCAATGCGAATCACATTTCCATCTGCTTGCCATTCTTTTTGTGATATGCCAATTTGTTTCCATCGCGTTTTCCGCTTCGCCTAAACGGCAAAGCTGTGACTGTTTTTCTTATTCGCGTGATAGTGGTTACGTACACCGGCACCGGTGGACAACTACGGCAACCTTTTGGAGATTTCTTGACAGCTTTCGCTGTACAAGCTTCTCTGCAGAGGACTATGGTTGGTATGTGACACGGAACTGGCAAGCTCCCGCTACCGTAACACCGCAGCTGCGAGTGTGAAGGAAAAAGGAACAACAGGAAAGCAGAGAGAGAAAGAATCAATTTGAAAACAGACATAAAAAAGAGAGAGACATATAGAAAGCGGTAGAAAGAGAGAAAGAGAACATGATCAGATCCCACATACAGCGAGAATCGGTTATATACGAGGCACGAATGAGGATGGTTGATATGTCATTTTGAAATCACCACAATGTTACGATGCGAATGGATGTAAGTTACAGTAAACACAAGTGTAAATGTTGTGCCCACTCAGGCATCTAAATAAGACGCAAATATGTCGTTATAGTCGTGTAACGATGGCACCACTAACGTTTGCAATACCAGCACCAGCAGTTGTAGGCAAGTAAATCATGCCGTACATGACTTACATCTCATGACTATCATGTTTGCGCCAGGCATTTCGACCATTCACGTCGACCATTCACGTCGACCATTCACGTCGTGTCATACCAAATGCGGTATATGTGATGCTATAGCTACACGGCCGCCAGCGCGCTACAAGCATAACATGTACACATGATTGACATGACACGCATATCAAGATTATCATTTTTAGATGTGGCCTTTACATTCCTCATTCATTAACGTCATGTATTACCAAATTGGGTACATGTGAAGCTAGCAAAATGGCCGTGAGCGCACTATGAAGGTAGCATGTTGCCATGTTCTTACAAGACACGCATATCATGATTATCAAGTTTGCACCAGTCATAGATAGACCATCGTTAGTTCGCATCACTTAATACCAAGTTTGGTATATGGGAAGCTAATGAAACGGCCGCGAGCCCATCATCAGCTTGGTGTGTAGTCATGTTCTTGCATGACGCGCATGTCATAATTTTTCGCATATATGAAGCTAGTGAAATGGCCGTGAGTGCACATCCGAAAAGAATTTGGGGTTACGCCGCTGAAAGAAACAATTACAAGACTTAGGAGGCACAGAAAAAAAAGAAAAGGAAGAGAGACAATGAATGCCACCTCACTCCCTTCTTCTTTCAGGCTTGTCACCAGTAGCGCGAAGATGCCATTACATTGCTCAAGCAAAGCTTTCTAGTGTATTTTTCTCTTTAGTTTTAATTTTGACTCTATCAAATCTGTCTTGTAAAACATGACACTGAGTTAATTAATTATTTACCTAATTTTAATTATAATTATTATTTATTTCATCAATCAATCAATCAAACTTGGGTGACGGGATGCCGAGATCGCGGCGATAATAAGAGCGGGGCGATTGCGGTTATGACCACAGTGATGGTATAACGGGCCGACGTAGCTGCAAACTATGCTGACAATAATGCTTAGTAGAGGCTCGTGCATCACAATATCCAGCATTAAAGAGTTAGCCTTGCGCATTCGAAAAAATGAGTTTAGTGGTTTTACTTGTTTTACTTTCTTTTTCTTTCTTTTTTTTTGATATCATCATCGTCATTCGTGTTCCTTTGAACGAGTTATTAGAGAGAATAACGCAGCAATGTTCAACTGAAAGATAGCTGATAGACAGTATACCTCTTAGTTCGACAATTAATTAAACACACCAGCCTATGTGAAAGCGAAGCTTTAAGACTAAGTGAATGTACTTTTACGGTGTTCTACAAACAGTGTTTACTAAATCGCCTTGATAATTTGGTGGTGGCGTAAACTTTTTAGTCAATGTTTCGTTAGATTTTATGAGTAAAATAAATATGTGTAGCATAAAAATTGCAGTTTTCCCTCATAATAAAGAAACCACCACTCTTACTATCTTTGTTATACTCAAACTAATTGTCTCCACTCTCCTTTTCACGATTTAGTTTGATTTTTGTTGGCGTGTCACCTTTCGTCAGCACCATGTAGTCGGCTTTTGTTCAGATATGCAAAAGCAAAGCAAGTAGCTAAAGACTGCAACGTAGATCCTTCTATTCGGGCTAGATTGTAAAAGATGACCTAGGACTGATGACTTGGAAATCATATGCACATATGTATTTAGCCCAGCCCTGAGAAGCCTGGGAGAAAATACGTTGCAAAAATATATCTAAATATATTTTCGCGATTACTTTAATTATTTCTCAAGGTACACGTTGTTTACTTTGGTCCCAATTTGAAAACATGCATTAGTACAGTGAACCATATTTTTGTGTTTAGTTTTAAGATGTGTAAATGCGCGTGCCAGTCAAAGTTCCAACGCTTAATTTCAATGGTGTAGGCTGAGGTGGGTGCGGCGCATCAGCGACTTTTTTTCTTTGATGTGCCAGTTATGAAATGGCTCAACCCGTCCTGACTGTTGGCAAATCGAACAAGTGCTTAGCCAGATTCTTTTCTTTTTCCGCGGGGGAAGGGGGTGCTCAATATACGTGATCTACTTTCTTGTGTTTGCTTTTATGTGTTCGAGTTCAACACACCAGAAAAATTGAAATATTTCAGGGGGTTTGAACAGCTCTTTTGTCCCCCTCCGCTGGAAATAAAAAACAACTGCTGGAACTACGAGTCAAAATGTTAAAGCGTCGACCAATTTGAAAATCGAGAGTAAAATATAATGAAAAGACAGTCACCAGAGTGCGAAAATAACGGTAGCATGTTTTATTTATAAGAATGTAGTGTATGTACGAGTTGTTGTTACCGATGTCCTGTCGTTACGACATATTTGTCAACAGGGACATAAGAACAATCCGGCTGCCTTTAACTGCTTTTACACGGTGAAGTATTTTATTACGCACTGTTCAACTTATTTGTACTATAGGCTGTAGCGGCGCTGCTCTCTACCATGCGCAGCGCTTCTATAGTATTGAGCTACTTCACCGCTTAGTCGTGCAATAATGTCTACTTAAGGCTGAAAGCGTTACAGCTGCAATTCAACTTATATATCGGGCCAGAAAGCTACAGTGAGGCATCGTGAATCACTTGTTTAAAATTCGCGAGAACATCTTCATAAATACGTTGCACACAAAGTGACTCATTCGTTGAAAATGCGGCGGGCCATAACAAGCAATAAGATCATTTGAGATATACATATATCAGTTTCTGCATCTCAAACGATTTTAGCATGTTGTCACGAACTAGCGCTCAAATAAGCACGCGCGTCCAAATTCCAATGGCGTCAATAATACGGTGCGCCGTTCGAACGCGACAGAAGCCAGCGCAAAGAAAAAAACAAGTATCAAAGGACTCCTCTGGCGCGCCGCCTCTCCCCTTCGCAGGTGCCGTAGCCACGCCAGCACACCTTCTCGAATCTAACACCAAGTGAACTCCAGAAACATCTCGAAGGGGCGTGCCGCTGCCGAGTAGCGTACACAGGTCAGCGCAGAGTTCGAGAAAAGTCCCGTTCTTTCCCCAGCTTTGGCCGTGCGGCGCGCAGACGAAACTGCCAGAACACAGGGCGAACGTATTTAAGTGAACAACGGATGGAGGCGAACCGGTGATGAATACAGTTCTGCGCCAGCATGCGAAGCGCTGGAGATGAAGAGGTTTTCCACCTGCGGGTGAAGGCTTGTGTTGCGGGTGAAGGCTTGTGAAAAGAGTGTATGTTTACCGCCCATGGGTGAAGACAAGTTACCGTTGAAGTTTTGTTATTGAAGTGCGGATATTTGACGACGCGAAGTTTCCCGGAAGAGAAACTTAGAGAGCAGCGGAACGACAACTGGCGCTGCACTTTGAGTGTTTCCTTGAAAAGAAGTCTTTGTTCCAGGAACTTTGAACGTAATTTGTTTGACGAACATTTTAATCTATAAGTGTCTTGATTAGTTATTACATGATATTGCATCGTAGCACCTGTTGTTGTTTGTGACCGTTATTTTTAGCGTATCTGGTTGCGTTACGTAGCCCGCTGTTATGAGCAACTTGTGATTGGTGGCTCTCATGGCGCTGTTCGAGGGGCCTGATACGTGAGCCCTTGCCAGTAGCCCTGCGATTGCCTCCCTAGTTATTGAGACTGGTGATACATGTTTCTTCGCGATTTCCTTTATGTCGACGAGTACTGGCTCTCAAGTGTTCTCCTTTACATTGTTCGTTTTTGCTCAACTGGACTGCGATGTTGTGGATTGTCAGCCGACGAAAAAAGGCTTACCGAGTATCACGGAAAATGCCAAGTTTTCCCAAACTTCCGTTTACCATAACGAAAGCCTAAAAATTTCGTCAAATACGAAACGGACAGATTTAAAGCCTAATTTACAACAAAAGCATAAAGGTGCAAGCCTCCATGGAAATTTACAGTTAAATGACCGCATCATGTGTGTACGGAATGTTCTCTCTAGTTGTCGGTACGGCTAGTCTCACCATAAGCAATTAATACACGTTTATACTTCGCGAACAAGGTAACGGAGCTACGGACCTGTTTGTACGGGTAACTAAATGGCTCACGCAGCGTTTTATTTCTTCGAATATCATTTTCTGACATATAAATGTCGTCATACTGTCATGCACGATGCTCTTGAGCACGCCCGCTTCACCTGCACAAGCCCCGGCTGACGGAGTCCCTCGAACTTTTTAAAATAAAATCGAGGCGAATTTCACACGCTCCTCGTTGTAGAGAGCACTTAGCTGTCGGACGCTTCACACAAAGAAGAAAGAATTGAAGCGTCGCCAAAATCTGTCAAAGTGAGGCGGCCTGGTTTAGTAACCAGAACTTCGCAGTTATTACACGACAGCTTTTCGGAAATGGACAGCGCCAGCTGTTGTTTATTCGAGCGAACCAAGTGGGGTGCTTTGAGTTCCGTCCTCGCCACCAGGTGATACGCATGCAGAAGCTTTTCTCCAAAACTAGTGGCAGTATTTAGTTTGGGCTGGTTACGTTTGGAGCAGTTCTTCCTAAACTCGCTCGTGTAGCAAGCGAAAAACAGCAAGAAAACCAGATACACGAAAGGAAGCTTTAACGGCTGTTCTGCGAAGAGATTTTTTTTTCCCATGAGACAGCTTTCAAAATTTCAGTGACAGCTACCGGAAAAGGCTCTGCAAGTGGAAATGTTTTCGCATAACCCAAGGGAAGACAGAAACGTCAAATAACTAAAATAAGGAACACAGACACTGAGCCGTGAAAGTATAAACAAAATGTATAATTCAGGTGTTGCTTTTGATGCAGACTAATGGCAAAGTAAAAAAAATTGAGCTCAGAAAAAACAGTTCACTACCCATTCACTATTCTGCTAATTAGGACACTTCAATGGTTACTTAAGGTAAGCTGCTGAGGCCAGGCACTGCATTCGCCGTAATTAGCATGCAAGTCGGATTCTCGTCTTCTTTATGCGGTCTGTTTTGTCCTTTAAACCGTTATACTTGTAACTTACATCTTCTCCCTACGCCTGTTTCTTATTATTTATTTCCCCACAATGTTCTTTGGGAAATGTTCTTTAGTAGAATTTCGTTCATCGCGACAGTTGACAGTGACAATATTTCTATTCAATGAGCTACGTCACTTGTGACGGGCTGGAATTGGTGTTTGCCTTGCACGTTCGTTTGTTCCGTTACATTGTCCGCCTTGGTGTCCGGCTGCTGGCTCGAAGGTCACTGGTTCGATCTCGGTGCTAGCGCTCTCATTTCAATGGAGACGAAATGTTAGACGCCATTGTACTGTGCGATGCCGGTACATGGTGAGGAACACCAGATGGCCAAAATTTCCGGAGCCCTCCACTTTGGCGTCTGTCATAACCATATCGCATAGTTTAGGAACGTAGAACCTCAGATATTATCATTATATTGTGTTACAGTCAACATGCCCAATGTTCTGATCAGCGTCTTTTGTGATCATCACCAGGCCGCCTCGTCATTCGCTGCCTAAATGTGTCATGAGCCAAACATAAACAAAAAGACCACCATTTAGATTTAAGCTTAGGTCTATGCAGCAATTTGCGTTTCAGAACTGAGTGACCATTTTTCCTTTGTTAACACAGTATTTTGAGATTCAGTTTCATTCCGAAACAGTTTTTTCTAAGCAGAGGCTAATTTACAACTCCTTTGGGCAAATATTGAAAATTTTGAACGTTTTTTGATTAGTGGATTGTTATTCGTTTCGATTGACGCTGAAATCTATATTATTCGAGCTACTTGGACTATTTAAACTTCACAAAGACATCTTGCAGGGAACGTCCGATTGAACATGACCCCTTCATATCTTTCTTGTGCTTCATCTGATTACATTCGCGTATTCCAGCAAAGCTACAATTCAAGCTTTGATATAGTCGAATTTCTCAAAGACACGGTCAAAGTCAAATTGAAAGTGGCCCTTTCAATTTCTTTAAATGCGTTGTCTCATTTCATAGCCGTATTGAGACAAAGCTCCTATTAAAGAGCCGCTACGGTCAAAAATTTACCCACTAGGAAAAGGCTGTTTTCGACATACTCTTTTCCACATTTTTTACTCTTTTTACGATATTTTTTTTACTTTTTATTTCGATATTTGGCTTGCAAAGGTTCTTTTGATTAGATACATTCAACGCTACTGTAGCATAATTACGAGGTGTACGCATTTTTGTCAAGTTCGCCACCCTAGCGCATTTTTTCATTAACACATGCACACTGGTTGGTGCAAACGTCTTTCGAAAATCTGCATGTTGCCAAAACGAGCAAATTGAAATTGATTCCGAAAGTTGAGTGGCTGGACCGACTACTAGAAAGTTCTGGGTCCACGAGAAACAGATTTAACTTGCCTAAATTGACGAACCAATGCGTCGATCACGTGTGATTTATTTGAATAGACGCGGCAGCGAACGAGTAAAACTTTCTCAGCAATCGCGTGATGGTGTCGGGGAAGGAGATTCTGCAGACGCGCGATAAACCCACGTACTCCCGCGTGACGTGGTGATGAACCCGCGTGGCGTGCTCCGACAAGAGTTCCGGACGAGTAAGAGCAAATCTAACTCACGGGGCGCTCCACTGGAAAGGATGCGTTAACATCTGGCAAGGTGCCCATGATGAATCTTTCGGTCGACCCATGTGCTACGTCACATGCTACTCAGTGTTCTCTTTACCGGGAGATGAATATACGAAGAAACGTTATTTGAAGTCCTACCGTTTTTTTTTTTTGGGGGGGGGGGGGGTGAGGCGAGAGGAAGAGGTATTTAGCCCCCTGTCCCTTCCCACCCTTTGTTGGTTATTATGGCGGTTCCTCAGATGACCGCACTAAGTCCATGGACGCGGGCGGCACTTTCAGCTCTCCTGATGGCCCAAAGTTGGTAGCTGGTGAGTGCCGCCGCCCAGCGGCAGCGAGGATGGTGCAATATTTCACAGAATCTCTCCTAATATCCAATAGCTTTTTAATCAGTAAATCCCAGTTGTTATATGACACGCTTTCATACGGATCATAAGTGTTTCGACAACCCATACCACCCTTAGCTTTGGTGCTTTAGGTACAAGCGTTACCACGACAGGCTATCTGGTGAAAGAAAACACCCTGACACCCTCATTTTTGTAATCTCTGGTTGAAAAAAAGGGTGTTTCGCTTGCATGTTTGAAACCCTTATAAGGGTGCAAAATGTTTTGCAGCGTGAAAATTCTTTTGAGCTTCAGAGACGGAAAAGGCAACCAGACAATCGGTCGTCTTGTGTTTCAACCAATACAGCGGTTCGCGGTCATTACTCCACAAACTCTTCACGCTAACTTCGATGTCATCGACCTTGAATAGTGTACTTGCGCCCTAACAAAAAAAAAAAACACGAAAACATCCTATTCTTCTTCGACTCCTACTCCGACTTTCCTAATCATTTACTTGACACAATGGGCTCAAAGTTTTCTACGACAGGGTGCCTGAAATCTCAGTGCAAAGCACCGCCAATGCCGTTCCGCTTGTTAGCCATCTCTATACAGAAAATAGAAGTTGAGAAATAGCCATTTACCGCGCACCCATCCGTTTTGCTGCGAACAAACTAAAGTAAATAAAAAAATATGGTGCCATAAAAAAAAAATGAAGCGAAAGCTGGCTGTCGTTTCCGAAGCGCAGCCAGACAGAATCGAAAGTGGTCTGGAAGCTATGAGGAATCAAAATACGGCAACTTTGGCGCGGCTGATACAATTGGGAAAAGTGGCCGCCGCCGCCCGCTTTGGGACTGCTGGGATGAAGATGGACAGCGCTGTCTGTTCCGCCATTTCTCACTCTGTTCCTCGCATGTGCGGCGTGCCTAGCTGCTGCTCACTTCGCAGATTCTTCGACAACCAGCCCCCCACCACCACGTTTTTTTTTCTTTCTTCGAACTCTCGCGCCCCTCTCCTCTTCCTACATTCGCGTCGTTTTCGTCTCACTCTTTGCAGTTAGCTGCAGCAGCGCCAGTATCGTTCGCCGTTGATGGAATATGCACTGATGGCAAAGAGAGTGAGTGGACGGTAATAGAAGAAAGAGCAGTAATGTAACCTCTGCCCATCACCTCTTCTACTTCTTAGACGGTAACGCTGAAAAAACTTGGCTATACCGACTAAATATATAAAAGATCTTCGCTGTCCATATATACCAGTAATTTACTCGAGTACGTTGAAATTTTTAGGTACGTAGGTGATAGAGCTGCCGCTGTGTGGCGGCAGTGATATCACCCAGAGCACACACCGAGCCTCAATTTAGGAGGACGGGTGCCGCTGCTTTGCTGTTACTGTAAAGTGTGAAAATTGCCTCAGGCGTAATTTAGACATGGAGTTTCCCCTGCTTGCGAAAAGGTGGCACCAAAAAGAGAATGAAGTGTGTCCGCTTCATCGTATATTAAGGAGACGTGATGGCTTGGTGTCTGCAAATGGTGTCTCACGGAAGAGTTTAGTATAATAAAAGGGAGTAGGTCACTCATTCAGGCCATTTGGCTCCTGTCAAAGTTTTAGTTTGTGAGCTTATTCATAGAATAACAACAGAGAAGATGGACAGTTTTATGCTAACGTCCGGTTAACCTCTGTCCGTCTGTCTCTTTTTGATGTGATTTTATAAATCAGCGCATAATCAAAAGCTGCACGGTTGCATGTGAAACGTCTCGCATTCCACATTAGCAATATAAATGTCCGAAAACCACAGATACTAGACATTGTATGTTTAGACTGAATAAGGATTAACTGTACGTCTTTTATCGTCAGCTGACTGCCGCGGTATTGAGGTAGTCTAACCATTTCTGTTTATTTGAATACTCCATGCTGTGACAAAAGAACACGTCTCCATGAGACGACAGCTCGTACTGCCACTCAAGTTTGATGATCGGCTTTATGTGTGAATCTACCCATTGTTGGCTCCCCCTTCTCAGTGCACCCGGAAGGGAGCTTTGAAAGTATTTACACACAATTGGCAGTCATCATTTCTAAGAATCGGGGAAGACGGGGTTAAGAATGTTCTCAGTTCGAAAGGCGTTGAACGCGTGCCCACCCTTCTCCCGCAATAGCTTAGAGGTGGACCTTGAGCACAGTTTCCTGCCTTTTTCTCCTTTTTCTTGTCTCTGTCTTTTGTTTTTGTTGTCTGTCTTTTCTTCTGTTTGTCCACCGTCTCTGGCACTAGTTAACCAGCAACTGCATGGGAATGTTGTTTAGCCTGCTAGTCCTCCTATAAATATATTAGTATTTTTACCTGTCTCGTCTCACAATGTCAACAAATATATGTAGAAACAATAGCCCTTCTCAGGTTTTTGCTTAAGCTAAGGGTACCTTGCTTACGCTGAAGCACAAAAAGGCACCGAATCAGCAAGTTCCTCAGTTTACGCTTCTTCTTTTCTTTCGTGAACTTGCGATGTTTTGAAGCGGACCCATTTAGCGTCACCATGCTACGTCTGTATTATAGTTCACAGCGCTGCACCAGAATAGCCAACTCAGGATGAAATCGCCTGACGCTGCCTCCCGGTGTCTCAAGTGAATCGCTAATTTCGCGAAGTGTAAAAGAAAACTGTAAAAACATGAGAAGCAAGCAAAAAAGGAATGATAAGTAGTTATTTAAAGGAAAAGACGTTTGCAGCAGAGTTGACCTACAGAGAGAGCCGCAGTTCAAGTCGAGATACGGGTGTGATTTTGGATGGAAGACAGTGACCTATTCGCAATCGCAAAACCGATGGCTGCGTAGGTACAGAGTAAGTCATTGTTGTGTGGAATGGAAAAGGACGCCCCTGTTCGGGGGTGAAAAGGCGCATCGTTGATAGACAGTGACAGAGGAGCTTAAATGCCGAGAGCAAAGAAGCAACTCTTCCCTATTTCTGTTTGATTGTTTTAAATTAGGAACATTTCCTAGTCACAGAATGTGGTGCTTCGGCGTCGGCGTTACCGTCCACACCACCACTGCGCAAGTTCGCGTCTCGTACCGCACTATGAATACACCCGCTAAACTGTCAGTCCGGGAGCCATTGAACAATAAGACCTCACCGCGCGTTCAGCAAGTCGAGCATGCGCAGTGGAGGTGCGGACCTCTCCTCCGTACTTCCACGAAAACGGGCAGTGTGCATATAAGCGGCGGAGCGCACGTTCAGAATTCAGTCAAGAACGTTTTTACTTGGCTTTCGCTTGGCTTGAAGCTTTGCTTGGCTCGAGTAGATGATACGGAAGCAACAGTCCCTTAAACTAGTTGTGGGACACAACCGAACATGAGCGTCCCGCCACTCGTTGAAGCAAATGCTTCTCCTTCATTCAATAGATAATAATAAAGACAAAATAAAGATCAGGCATTTCTAAATTACACCCAATTACGCAACATTCACGTGCTACCCCCGAGATTCTGCGATGCATTTACTCGAGTTCCCGCCTCGAGTTCCCTACGGGAGAAGATTCGGCCGGCTTTTTTATTTATTTCATCTTCATCGATGTTTCAATTGAGACGTTCGAGGATACAGCAGGATAGAGGGTTGGCTGGAGATGAACGTGCTTTTCAAACGGCTACAATACAGTGCGCTCGTCATTTTCAATATGCTATGAAACTCGGACTGCCATACCATGCTTCGTTGAAGATCCGATTCCGCAAAA